>CM057009.1:298011465-298611465 GCA_029891345.1 Dryococelus australis | reverse complement strand
AGATTGACAGTTACTGGTAAAAAGTGTGGTTAAGCCTCTCGACCATTCAATCCGACTGAGGATGTAAGGCTGTAGTCCTAGTCTTTTTCATCGCCAGATTATTTGTTATCTCTTGGAACACAGCAGCTTCAAATTTCCTTTGCTGATTGGAATGGAGTTATAGTGGCACCCCAAACCTTGAGAAGACATGCTCTATTAGTGCCTCGGCCACAGTATGTGCTTCCTGGTTCGGGAGGGGAATGACCTCAGACCACTTAGTAAAGTAATCTTGTGCCACCAACAGATACTGATTACCTCTCTCTGTGACAGTGAAGGTACCCAGAATATCTGCTGCCATTATCTTGAATGGGGCTTCAACATTGTATTTCTGGAGATGACCTTGTCCCGTGGTCCTTAGACCCTTCCCTGCAGTGCAGATGTTGCACATTTGGCACCACTTCTCAACGTCCTTGCGACAATGAAGCCAGTAGAATCTCAGTTTAACTCTATCGAGGGACTTACTAACACCAAAGTGCCGACTGGCTGCTGCATTATGCAGTTATTTTAAGACTTTGGAAACCTGGATTGTGGAAGGACCAACTTTAAACGCGTGTGTTTTCCATCATTACTTTCCCAGTTTTTGTAAAGTACACCATTCATCAGTATGAGGGAATTCCATTGTGCCCAGTATGCTTTCACTGCTGTACTCAGGCTAGATACCTCTTCCTATTTTGGCCGACAGCAAACTTCTTTCCACTTTAATAATGGTTGCAAAGTGGGATTGTTCAGCTGATCTTCCCTAATACCCTCATCACTCCAAGTAGGTGACCCATCACAAGATAAAGAACTTTGAATTCTAGTCCTCCATACCTTCAGCGATTCACCATTATTTTCTTCTTGGTGTTCACACTGATGACAAAAATGGCTCACATGGCCTTCTAGATAGTGCATCTGCGTTGCTGTGAAGGTGTCCAGATCTATGCTGTATTTCAAAGTCATATTCTTGAATATGCTGTATCCACTGGGCTATTTGACCTTCTCGGTTCTTGAAATTTTGTAGCCAATGTAATGAAGCATGGTCAATTCTTAGAATAAAATATCTGTCATAAAGGTAGGTTTGGAAGTGTCAAATTGTCTTCACCATTGCCAGAACCTCCCTGCGTGTAACACAATAATTTATCTTAGGCTTATGCAATACCATATTGAAGTATTCTAATGTCTTTCATTCCCATAGTGAAACTGAGATAATACATCTCCAATGCCTACATCACTAGCATCAGTGTCCAAAATTAATACACCCTCACTTTTCGAGTAACCCAAGACTGTTGGACATATCAGAATTTTTTTTGGCTTACTAAAAATATCTTCTTACTCAGTGCTCCAATGAACTCTCCTTTTCATCTCAGTCAGTTCATGTAGTGGTTTGGCGATTGTGACGAACCTAGGTACAAATCGACAGTAATATGCACATAATCCCAGAAAACTCCGCACTTCAGTTTTGTATGTTAGTGTCAGCCATTTTATTATTTCTCAGGTCTTCTTGGGGTCTGTTTCGATTTCATGGGCCAACACTACATGTCCAAAGAAATTAATTTTCTTTTGGGACAGGTGGCACTTTTTAGGTACTAATTTCAAGATGGCTGCCACCACTTTCTGGAATACAGAGTCTAGGCGCGATAGGGGCTCTTCAAATGTTTTTCCTGTTACAATAATGTAATCTAGATAAACTTGACAGATATCTAAAGCAGAACTTTTCCCATCAGGCATTCAAAGGTGGCAGGGGCATTACATAGTCCAAAAGGAATAACTTTGAAATGCCAGGTTCCTTTCCCTTGGACACAAAATCCAGTCTTCTCTTGGTCCTCTGGGGTCATCTCACACTGTCAGTTTCCACTCTTTATGTCCAGAGTCGAAAATAATTGTGAACCTGCTAAGCTGTTCAATGCATCATTTATCCTTGGAAGTGGATAAGTCTTTCTTTGTCACATTATTAAGCTGGCGATAATCTACATGATAAGTCAGTGAGCCATCTTTCTTCTTAACAAGTACAATGGGTGATGACCATGGACTAATTGATGGTTCTATCACACCTAGATCCTTCATTTCCTTCACAATTCCCTCAACTGCCTCATGCGAAGCTAGTGTATTCATCTTGGTGGCTGCTTTATGGGCCTGGCATCTCCTGTTTCTATGTGGTTGCATGTCACATTAGTCCTTCCTTGGTCGGTCCACAGGAGGCCTCCCTTATTCTTTGCAGTAATTCAAAGACAGCCTTTTCCTGGTGCCAGTTAAAATTTTCTTTTGTTTGTACTAGCAGTTAATCCAGTACTTCTGGCAGAGGACATTCTGTTTGTTCAACTATAGAATCTTCTGGAACATCTGTGTGACCTGTTTGCAAACACCTATCACAGGCCCCTCCTCAAGATGAATGCCACAATTGGACAAATTCATAATTCTACCTGGGAAACCAAAGTCCTTGCTATAGCGACTTTACCTGGCAGGACACCAATCCTCTCCGCTCGCTCAATCAGACCCAAACGCCTTGCACATTTTCCTTGTCATCTGCCTGTAATGACAATTTCACTAGAAGCGAGCAGCACAGTGGGTTGGTTGACCACATACCACTAGGCAGCTGATTGGGGAGGACAAATCATACTGCGTTGACACCACTAACTCTGTACTGTCTACCCGTAGCACATCAAGTCGAGTATAGATATAGCACCCAGCCTACGTAGCACATTAAGCCCCAAAAGATATTCATCCTCTGTTTCTGCTATGTAAACATCTTGCTCTATGAGCTTCAATTTAACTTTTCTCTTGCCTGTAACAGGTGTGGGCTCACCTATTACTGTAGTCAAGTAGCACTGTTCTATACTGTCATTGGGTGACCACTGAGGGGAAAGCTCAGTGAGATCTGGTCTTACTACTGGTATTGTTTACCAAGTGTTGACGACCATCTGTCAAGTAACATCATTCAGGCTTCCCTCTATTAGTATTGCATCCCAATCCTCTTTTACCAACAGTACATGTAAGAAAATTGGGCCCTTCCCTTCAGAAGTCACTAACCTTCGCCTCCTAAGACCGGTGTTTACAAGTTTTCCGAATGAGCTGTATTTTCACCTGCCTCTCACTGCCTATTTTCCCGCGTCTGCTGCTGCTCTGGGCAGTAGGCTTCCAGGTGCCCAGGCTGTCCACATGACAAGCACTCTAGCTGTTTGGGTGGGGGCAGCCAGGCTCTGTAGTACGGACTCTGGAAGCAATGTCCCTCATAGTCATCTGCAACTCCTTCAGTGTCATCGTAATTCTGTTTCTGTAGTTTTTGTTCAGCGTCACTCTCCATACTGAACTTTGGAGTGTGGCTCCCTTTCTTACTGACTCCACCTCCAATGCTCAGACCAGGACGTCCTGTATGTTGTGGGGTACAGCTAGACGTGCTGCTTGCAATACCTCTGTGTTGGCATTGGCATCAATGAAGAAGCCAACTGCGATGATGTTGCATGCTACCTTGGAGCACTCTTCCAGAGATAGTTGAGACAGCCGCACAATGTCTTGTAATAGCGCCTGCAGTGGCTTCCCTGGTCGCTGGGTGCGGCTTGCAGCTGTGCATGGTGGGCATGTCTCGGGTACCAGTCACCAAAATGTAACTCCAAGGCTGACACCAACGTGGGGTACTTTAGTTGCTGTTTCTCTGGCAGAGATTGTTGTATTCTGTGTGCAGGGCCTCTCAGAAAAGCCACACTGTAGTACGCCTGCTGTTTGGCTGATCAGTCATTCAGGGGGGTGACTATTTCAAACTGGTGTTGGTACTCCCACCATGAAGTGTGGCTTAATTGAGACCCACTTATCTACTGCTGGCTATGCTACACAAATGCCACAAATTTGCTGACTATCCTCTGAGGTTGCTGCATTGGTTACGGCTTGCACTTCTTCCTCACCTTTCTCGGCTGCCAGTGTGATGAAGGTATAATTCTGCTTCTGAATAAATTCCTACCATTCCTTCTTCATTGCATTTATTTCCTGTTTCACTTCATTCTCGACACTGTCCATACTTTCACTGACACATTCCAGTCTGTCGTTTACGTCACTATTTCATTTTCACTGTCCATTCTTCCATCTCACTGTCAATTTTCGTATTCACTAACTCGCTAATGCCTTGTATTTTCCTGTCTACATTATCTTTATTCTTGTCTGCATTTTCATTTACAGAGTCTATTTTCCTAACTACTAAATCACTTACATTAGATATCTTGCTATTTACATTTTCATGAACATTACCTATTTTATTGTTTACATCTTATTTCAAGCTATTTACACTTGTGCTCACTTGACTACTTAGCCCTTCAATTAATGCTTGCAGTGCTTTCAGTTCTGTAGACATTTTTCTAGTTAACATTCACTGCAATGTTTGTAGAAAAAAAGTCTTGATTTTTTTATATAACTAATTATTTATTCTGTGTCTCATTAAATAATTGCCTCCATCCCACTTATGACACCAGTGTTCCAAAAATACCTGAGAGGCGTATCTAAGTTCGTGAGGGTCGGAGGACTTAATAAAAATAAGAGAACTAAATTTGATTTCTAATTTAAATCACACAGCTATTATTTACACCATTAAATTATCTATCAACACTTTTACTTTTTTTTATTTCTCAGTGAGCGCACTATTTAATGTCTATTTTAACTTTATTAACCCTTTCACTGCTGCATGTTTATCAGTATTACAATATGTATAGTGCTGCTAGCTGTATAATACACATTCACCCCCTGTGCTGAATACTTTTTTCTTGTCAATGCTGTTGGAACTGTTAGAGATCACTATTACACATATTTCATAACTTCTTTTTCATAATTTTTTTTTTTGCGATTTTATAAAATTTTTATTAAATAAATAACATACAGACATTCTATTGAATTTTTTATTTTGACACTTCAATGAGCATTATGAAACTGACATTATGATGGATTTATTTAACCGACTTCATTATCCTGATATTTCCTAGACTTCCTATACTGGTTTTTAAAAATTTTCAAAACAAAAACCCTATTTACAATACATTTTTTAAGTAAATTACAATGTTACAAAGCAATAATACTGATATAACACTACTCATATTATTTTGGCAGTATTACATCATTACACCAACGTGATAATGAAATAGTACTAAGTATTCTACAATAATTATTTTATAATGATGGTCTAACAGTTTGATACTACACATTTGAATGATTACTACATTATTGCACGTATAACAAAAAACCAAATTTTAGTGTCTGAATGTACATTGATCACAAAATGTTAATTGTTTTATTACATTGACGACACACTCTAATAGTGTTACTGTAAATTTATTATATAACATTATACTAGTTAATTTCTTTTCATACCGAATCAATAATTTAATTGCATTGCTGATATTTGAATTTATTTACGAATGCACACTTCGTTTTGTGGGAACACTATAAACTTTTTACACAGTTTACAATGAAAGACTTAGAAATTCTTCTTGGTGTAATAATTCTCAAAGTATGGAGTCACACAGAGCGTGACTTCACAGTCCCTTCACCAATATCTGGTTTCTCTGTGAAATTTGTGTTTCGTACACACAACACATTTTCGGGTAGGAAACTTGTTCATCTGATCTCCTTCCTCTTCCAGACCTTCTCCTAGGTTTTGTAAATTTTTCCAAAATTTATCTGATTAAGTTAGAATTAGATGGAATGTAGCAAGAGGTAGTTCTGTGCCAGTAACAGCTGTGTGAAGAGTGTGGGCATTCAGAACTGCCAAATCTAACACATGGAAAAAAAAGTATCTTATACAATTTTACAGTTTTTCTCACTGATTCTATGGAGCTGATTACCATGTCAGTTCTATCTATAGATCCCATGCTCCTGTTATAGTCCAGAACACATGTAGGTTTCAATATTTTATGCCCACTCTTTCTGTCAATCTTTTCACTTTCTGCCATGTCTGCACTATGTCAGGTGCTCAGCATCCATACTTCACGCTTATCACACCACTTCATTGGCAATAACTCACCTGATGACCTAATAGAAATCTCTCCTTTCTTCAACTTGTTGTCGATTTTTGGCATATTTTTGCAATTTTTTTTCACTGTACCACAAGCATTTGTTGTGCGGGTATGAAGCTAATGAAATAGATCAGGACTGGAATACCACTTGTTCAGGAATAAAGTGTGACCTTTGTTCAAGTATGGTTTCAACAAAGTGGCCACAATGTCTCCAGACTTTCCCAAACCTACATCGTCAATGTCACTTTTTGCACCCGTGTACACTACAAAGAACAGACTACTGTCCTGTTCTTTCATTTTTGTTCTCAGTAAACACCAACAAACTAGCTCAGCGTGAGTTGGAGACTTTGACTACATAATAATGAATGTTTGTTGATACCAGGATTGCCAATAAATAAAAGAAGTTAAATGTTTACTGGAGATTCATTGTTGTCTCGGCAAAACAAACTATTGACACTCGAAGCTGATGAACAAACAAAAAAAAAAACACAATAGAATGGCAGCCTATATAAAACAAAACATCTCCCTTCAATAGTTACAAAGACGAGAGAGAATCATTACTTTTCTCTCCCGGCTCCCTATTGACTCCTTGCACCGACAGAAACTAAATTTAATAGTTATGTGAAATCTCTGAAATAAAAATTAAGGTTCAAGTCGCGGGCGTTGGTCGGTGCGAGTAACGTGATCACAAGTTGCAGGCTGTCCGACTGACAGGTGACAAACGATCATGCGGCGACGAACTGTTGTGATACCCGAGAAAGGTCGTGCTTCCTTTTATATTGGTAGAAAGTTTCCTCATTAAAAACATATTATTTTCGAGCAGTCAGTCATATCAGCTAAAGGTGACCTCTGTTATTTTCCTCGTTTCACCATGTCGTGCCTTGCAGTGGCGATGTTTTTAGTTTACTAACCCAGTGAAAAGGAAAAGATGCGCTTGATGTCTGTTGTTGATGTATGTTACTACTGATGAAATGAGGGAGAAAAAAAAAATTGGAAAAACTAAAATATCTGAAATACAATCAAGTTGTCATTGCCACGACCTTTAAAATATTACATAAATTACTATCCTTGACTGGAATATAGGTAATTGAAATACTTCCCGAATATGCTAATTATATATATAAATATAGATAAATAATAAATCTCAAATAAATAAATCTCAAACCTGCACCTCTTCGATGGTATGAATTGTTTGAAAATCAAACGTCCTTTGAAGAGGAGCAAGCTCTCATCAATACACAGTTTCCTGTAAGGCACAAATGAATTTCGAAAAGCATTTTGAATTCTGTCTACAATACCTTGAATTTTGAAAAGCCTATCACCACGATTATCCACACTGTCGTAAAGAGAAATGGAGCATTCGCAGCAGGAGTATAAATCTGTCTCTTGACATAATTTCCCAGAACACTGGTGTTCGCAAAAGAGCATCTTTTGACCAATATTCACTTAGTTTTATTTTTTTACATCTGACATCAGCAAACACTCTCAAATAGCAAAATATTTTTTCGAAATCTGTGTCCTTCCATTGCTTGATATGAGAATGGGACTGCAAAATGTGTGGCATATTTTCAACAGCATAATTATAGTATCTGTTACGTACGTTGGCTATGAATGTCATCAATGGAACATCAGAGAAGACTAGAAAATAGTCAATTACAAGGCTTCCATTATTCACATTTGTATTACATCCTGCATGTGCATCATTGAATGGATGATTAGTAAGAGACAAATTATTAGATGACAATTCTAATGTGTCGCACATCCTTTTCTTGGTAGGGTTTTCATTATCTTTGTCATCGCTGCTATCATCCTCAGATTCTGATGACACTTCAACAAATCTTATACTTGAAGGACTGAGTAATTCCCGCCGACGAAGATGGCTGGGGAAATTTTTTTTCCCTCTGGTGTGGAACGCGTCCATCTTCTTCTTCACTGGATGAAAACACCTCTTCTTCACTGTCACTCCGTGTGAGGATCAGCTCCAATGCTTCATGGTCGGTGAGAAGTTATTTTCTCTTCATAATTTTTCTATACAAATTACCTGTTATACAGTCATGAACAAGCTAGCCACTGGCGAATACACATGTGAAAGTTCCACATTACACTGAACAATTGGTCCCCTAGCGCACAATCTGTGACAAACCACCCCCCCCCCCCCCTTCCACGGCTAAACCCTCTCGCACCAGCCACTCCAGCAGGGCACAAGAAAAATTATTATCAGCATGATATTTTCAACCAGAAACGGGGTCAGTGTCATATAATGAAGTGGCAGCTGTGTTTGTTTATGTATGCTCTTGGCAGGGGCGGGCGACTATCTTATCTCAAGTTATTTCTGACTATCTTATCTCACATTACCTCCTTAGCAAGCTGGAGGCAGCAAAGTGTGAGTGCGTACACCCTGGAGCGACCTTGGCAGGCTGTTTATATAGAGCTGCAGGCGAGGGACTGGACGGGATATCACACTGGTGGCACATAAAGTTGAAGACGAGTTATCTCATCATTAGCACATATAGCTTATAAAAAAATACGAGATATCTGGTTCATAGCAGCGAAAGGGTTAAGGTCCTTTTTTTATAACTCTGTTTGGTTACAGTCACTTGACTCATACTCATAATTAACACATGTTCAGTCTATCTGTTGCCATCATTTGTAATGTCTTTCTTTCACTCATCTAGTCCAATAGCCCAGCCTGCCAGCCACACTCTCCACAGCTTGGTACTAGCAGTCACAGATTTTCCTTCCGCTGGTCGCTTATCTCTCTGCTCGTCGTGTATCGTTTTGAACTCAGCCACTCATCCATTCAACAACTCCTGGCTCTGAGACCCGTCGTATATTTATACCCTGCTGGCCTTGACCTGGAAAATTTCATGCACCCCAAGACACAGTTAGAGAAACTAGGGCAGCAAACCACTAGCAAATTCTTCTAATAAATACAGACACTGAATACAACCAGGGTCAGCAGTGCATGCCACAAAAAGGATTATCATGTTGGTTAGCTTTTTGTATCATATACGCAGCCATCGGCGTATTGCTCACCTGTCATTCAAAACAATCTATTGTCTTGCCACCACTGCTATCATGTAACTGCTCTATCTGTCACTTCCACTTGCTTTCATGGATCAAAGCGGCGAGCGTGTAATAATATATTGAGTCAAGTCATTGGATAATTAAGACAGACATATTTTCAGACAATTAAAGATACATTTGTTGTATGCTCTTAGTGGCAATATGCCAATCTCACCAGAGCCAGACACATCTATTCTCATCCAAATTTATATGCAACCTAATTTAGACTTCCTTTTCCCCCATTGAACATACAAGTACAAATGCTATTAGTTACCTGGATGGTTATTACTTGCAGTAAACATGTCAGTTTAATCTTGTATTATCTGTAATATGTAAGATTATCACATTGTTGCCGTTCTTCAAAACCTCTTAAGTCCAGTTCATTTTACTGTCCAACTGTGGGTGAAATCTGTGACAACTTCCAATGCATATAAGCTGATAAAACCTGTCAAGTTTACTGTGAATTCAATTGTTATAATGCTAAATATTTAAACATTTCTTTTTTTTTTGTCAATTTATGTTATGCACTATTTTGTCAAATGGGGTTCAGAGGCCTCAGAAGTAAGTCAACAATGTATAAGATGAGAGGAGATTATAACTGTCTGTGAAGGATTCACTTGCCCTTCCCAGTCAGAAAGCAGAGTGGGTGATGTGAGATGTGGTTTTATCAAGCAAAAGAAAAGTGCGTATGAGTGACAATCTATATTAAAATTGCCGAATGGGTGTTCAATTGCACCGCTGACCACCATGATGGTCCACAAACAACTGACTGCACAGGAAGTACACTCTGGCCAACAGCAGCCTAGAGGATGCCACTGTAGTTCAAGGGTGCCACTGAGCCAGTAGCACGAGACATTGAAAATTCAAAACGTCACTTCCAGTTAACAATTTTAACAAGGTCAGTATTCCAAAGTGCAAAACTTTTCTCCCACACCTCACACATAACAGGTCACTGTATACACAGCAAAACATGATTTGTGAGTAGAGAGGGATGGAACACATTGTAACCGGGTATTGTTCATTGTTGTACCCTCCATCTGTTGGTGTCTGCTAGTCTGTGGCTGATAAATTGTACATCATCTTCAGGATGGTTTGGAGATAATTCCAGCAAAAATTAAATGTGTTTTCAAACACATTTATGATGGTATCTGTGCTCCTAGTCTCTATTAATTTGGGAAAATTGGTTACTGGTGATCAGGATATAATGTTGGTCTCTGCTTATCCAGTAATGTGTTGATCATCATGGGTGGGAGCTGTTGGGTGGTCTTTTAACAAGAATGCAGTTTGCACTACAGGACCTCCCGTTTGGGTTTGTACCTCTGGTATCACTCGATGAGAGCACATCGTGTCTGGTGCCGGAGTACCCTGGTGTTCTCACAGGTCTCTGTCGTGGAAGAGTTGACTCAAGGACACACAAAAAATCCAGCTCATCTTGTTCAAATGTGCTCATGTTGCTCCTTGCTCATCTCCTAGTTGTGGGTACCTTGGGAACATGTATTGACAAGGTAGGTTTGCTGTATAAATAGAAAAAAGTAAAAACTGATTCTCGTATCCCTTATTTGCCAGAAAGGTTCCACATCTTCTGGGTTTTGGTCCTGTCTGTTGATTGAGTTGGACAAAGGTGGTGGCTATGATCTTAATTAGGCCCAGTTGTACCTATTCCTCTTCTACTGGCACAACATATGTGCAAGTTGGCAGGTGGTAATAGTGTTAGCAGGGATCTTTTCAGTTTCTGTGGCTGGAATTCCTAGATTACCAAGGCAGTTTTGCAGTATTGTCCATTTCATATTAATGGTCTCAAATTCGACAGACAATGTGACCAACCTACACAGTATGTAAACAGTAAATGTTCTCGCTCCTACAGTATTGTATCAGCTGATGAACTGCTGCGGGATCCGTGTTGTTAGGTTGGCTATTTTGATGATGGTTTTGGAAGAAAACAGCACTTAGAACTAAAAGTTGTAATTTAAAATCTTAATTGTACTTGCAACATTTATGGTTTAAATTATGTTTCTAAAGCTATTAAATTTTCTTGGCTATTAGTAACGGGGTTTAAAAAACACGTTCAGCATTTATGACAGAGTATGTCGACACATACGAACAATAAACGTTTCCAGCCAATGGCTAGCCATGTTTGTTTCCAGCCCGGTGAAGGCAGTTGTGCGTGCACTTTTTTCTCATCGTGTTTATTATACGAATATCGTATAGGTGTTGTTGGAATATTTGATCGGTACTTAATTATTTTTTTATTTGCTTTTTCTAAACATAGTTGGTTGTAGGTACCGTTGTAGTGCATTTTGTTGAGTGAAATGTAATGTTAATTGGCACATCATTAAAGCTGCACGTTCTGCCATTTTCCTAACCGCCTTCCACAATGAAGTGACATGAATATAATTTCTGTTTATAAGTTTAAGTTGGTTTGTATCAGGGAACGTGGGCAGTATTGATTTTACTGAATGATTTTGCAAATAAATTATTTAATGCTAGGGACGAACAAACGTGATTTTACTGAAGTAAACTCGCAAGGAATGCCATAGAAAAACACGTGTTCAAGAGGTTACAACAGTAAGTTTGCGTGTTGTAAATGTATTTATAAAAACCTTTAATATAATTATTGAAGTGCATGTGGCTTGTAAAATGCAGTACTTTCCATACTTTTGTAGTGAGTGAATAATATTTGTTTGTCTACATTGTAAATTCGAGTGTAAGGTTAACTTTGGTCTAAGTGTGTGCGTGTATATATTGCTGCATCTGTACAAATACGAACAGCGATGTATGTATCATGTTTTATATTTTCATTAAAGTTGTAATTTTCAAAGTTAAATAATTTAAATGTTATTTCCATACGAGCAAAATTTTCCGCTGCTCCATCAAAACAATATGCATCTCAAAATGCCACACACTCATGCCAGAATCGCATAGACCCGACCAACACAGCACGACATGACCAAAAACGCAACCACGACACATAGCAATGTGACTGCTTGAATTTACAGCACGACCGACACCACACACTCAGCATTTAACCTAACTATTTAGAAGGCGCTGATAGGCTAAGTTAGTCTCAAACACGGTGAACAAGAGGAAAATTGTAATACATAATGATGACAAATTGGTATCGCTAATGCATACAAAATTAAAATTATTATTCTTAAGAGTTAGATACAGTAGTTTTCAATTAATTTTTATTTTAAGCTGCATATTTACCATTGTAGGGAAAGCTTGCAATACAATTTCATTTTGCAATGTTGTACATTCTGTGCGTCATGCCGCACAACATGACGAAGAATAGAAATAATTTCTAATCCAAAATTGCTGGTTGGACGACAGAATCTTGTATTTCATTGGCTGTTGGCTGTCGTGTCATGCATGTTGGGGCTATGTGATTCCGGCATCGTAAGAACATCAAAATAATCCAGTCTCATGAAAGACTATAAAATAAAGCCTCCCCCCCCCCCCACCTTCTGCTAACTTTTCTCTTGAAATAAAATAAAGATGATACCCTAATTGGGCCCATATTTCATTGCTATGAACATTTCTCTGTGCTATTATTGATTGCAATTCTTAACACTTGGGTTCTGGAGGGTTTCAAAATGTAAAGCTTAGTGCCCATACAAACTTATAAGTTGTATCACTTAATTTTTTTAGAATGTGTATAAAATTTGTCAAGCTTGTTATGCAGGGATACTTGTTACCAAATTAATTTAAAGGTTTTTCCTGTTTTTAAAGGCTGTATTTGAAAGTAACATAATGGCATGTCGTCTTTCATAAACGTTTTGAGCATTTTTGTTTTGCAAATTAAAAGTGTTCATATGTTTTTAACATACTTTGTTAAGAATATTGTAAGAGTCGGAAGAATAATTCACATAAACAGGATTTGCATTGGAAAGACAACTTTTCGATATTAAGTAAATTACAACATGCTTATCAAACAAAATTCTTTCAATTTAAGCACCCAATAAAGGTGCTCCAACATCATAAAGAAGTGTCTCATGCATCAGCAGGAACTGCGACATTCCAAAATTTATCGCTAAGGAAAATTAACTTTATGATGTCTTCAATCTTGGGTAGGTGGAGCATCTTTTTAGTGTGTAAGTAAAATGATCGTTTGATACATTGTTAACGTAGGTCACATCTGCTTCTCTAGAGCACTTTGTAACATCTCTGAACTGAAATACAGCTTTTCATTATGTACCTGAAAACAAGCCTACGGCTGTATTCATAATTAATTTTGAGGAGGGAGGTTGTTCGACTGAACTTCAGTGTAAATATCAACACTGAGTTAGTTAGAAATAAGTTGTTTTCATTCACAGCATGACAATCTGAACATGTAGTATTTGAGAAAAGTTATTAAAGTATTTTGTATGTAGACCTGCAATACATTTGAGTTACTGAATGAAAATTATTAAAATACTGAAATTAAGTAACATTTGCTTAAATATTTTTTTGGCTACCTACATACTTTAACATCCTGAGAATTATAACCACCATAAAAGTGTCAGACTGTACAGAGTTGTCATCATATACCACAAAGCTGAATTATGTACTTTTAATGCAATAGTAGGCATAGTCTGTATGTAAGAATGTACACTGTCTTTGAAAAGAAGGTTTGGGTAGGGGGGTATTTCGGTATTTCAGGGGGGGATCTTGGTATTTGGTGTTCGTGGAAACCATGCTAGATTTGTATGTTTACAAGAACTTTCCTCAGGTAAGTGTGACAAGATTAGTTGTCATTAATATATTTCGAATACCATATATTAAAAAACGTTAAAATATTTTATTCATTTGACAGTCAAACTACAATTTCATTTTCGTGCATCCTGGTAACAAATTTCTTGCAAGGTAAAAAATTATCAATTTATAGACTTATTACATGGGTTGTTAGTCATTTACATAAAATATTTATAAACTAAAAAAAAATGGGATTGTTGTCAACCTGCAACTGTTTGAACAGTCCTTCACAGCTTCTAAAAGTCATTTGGGAGGAGGCACATGCAATTTGTTTACAAAAACAGGCAGTCATATGTTCGTTTGTTTACTAATACTGGCAGTCACATGGTGTTTGTTTGCAAACAGTCACCTGCAGTGACAGTTCAGCTGTGGCGGAAGGATACATAGCCACCCAGATGCCAGTGGCAATACTTTCCTAGAACTGTCAAATTTGAGACCACTTATATGAAATGGACTTATACTAGTATGACTGACAGTTGGTCGGGTCTTTTCGCCGTGGGTGTTTGTCTGCCACAGGAATGTAGTCAGGGGGTGGGCTCTATGCCCCTCTGCTAAAAAAAAATGATCATAATTTCAAATCTGTACTTTTATTTGTCATACTTGTAATTGTTGTTTGACTGTACTAAGAAGTGATTTTAAAAGTGTCTGTTAAAGTCATGTACAATAAATTCTGTAGGAAGGAGCTGACTGTGATCAAACAAAATATAAAGCCTGCATGATTTGAATACTTCAGTTAGAATGCTGGTAACAAACACATGGTTACTGAACTGTCCTCTGTAGCCTGAAACCTTTCTGCTGTCTCCTCACCCTTGCCTCCAGGTACAACAAAGAACTGGACACTATCTGTCCACGAAAGGTTTCAGGTAGAAATTTGGAAATACCTCTACTGATGTTCAAAATAATGATGTTTTGCATGATTCTTGTTCCTGAAAATATTCCTCTTCTGAGTGAAGAAAAATAAGTTTTCAAGATGTTAAGGCATTTGGAAACCTTAGAATATTGTTACATGATTTTATTTTCAAGTATTTTGCATGCTAACAGTTGTGTTTTGAGCCAGCATGAGGGTTGTATTTAGACAGTTTTTTTGCTTTAGGACAAGGTTACATTCACAAGGTGTTAATTTAAATATTTATCTAGCCAACTTAATATATTTTCAACATAACATATAGATTAATTAATTTGGATTGCACATGTATGGAATATTATTTAATTTATATTGAAGTAGTTTTGTAATATTTTATCAGTGTGTTTAAGTGTACAAGTTTAATTTGTTATTCCCGTGATGTTCTAAGAGATGCTAGCAAGGCTATTGCCTTTTTGAAGGGGAGAATGTTTTTGAACATGGAGTGCGAGCGCACGCAAAAGGTCGGCGCCCTTAAAATTTTGTATAATTGAAATATATAAAGTGTTGTAACTGAGTATAAAACAGGTCAAGGTGAGTGACAGTTTTTTATATGCTGGTAAAGTAGTAGAAGCATTCCAAAATATTGGTCAAGTGGAAAAAAAAAACACGTAATGAAATGTGTGATGTACTTGTAAGAATGCCTGCTAAAGTATGCCCATTCCTAAGCGTCCATTTCCATTCATTACAGCACTGAAACATTTTCAGTAATATTTCTCCACAAGTATAATTTCATAATATATAAAACTGACAAAAGCACAAGTACTCACAGTCTATTACTAGTCAACAGGCACACACACAAAAAGAGAGACAACAAATTTTTCATGCAGTTGTGCAGTCGCAACATATAACTGGCTAGGCCAGCGTGTGATTTCTGTTTCTATTATTCGTGTCTTTGTGGGGTTGTGCTATATCTGTGTATGTGTTAATTTATTCTTACAAAATTAGACATGCCATAATAATGTCTCCCTCTCTGGACACAATCTAAACATTTGGCCACTATGTGTTACACAATACTGCCTGGAAAGATGTAACCTTTCTCTGCTGGCTCAATTAGAACCAAACATCTAACAAATGTTCCTTGACATCTGCCTCAAATGACAGTTTCACTATCAGCAAGAAGTACATAGGTTGACAACAGACTACTGGGCAGCTAATTGGCAAGGACGAATCATGTAGTGTTGACAACTCTGTACTGCCTACTAATAGCACCATAACCTAATCTCTCCTGATGTCCAGTGAGAGTGACTATGTGGTGTTTCGTAAAGGTAGTTGTGAAAGGTAGGGGAAAAGGATGAGGGGGTAGCATGGGAATACTGGGACTCTTAAGGGCCAAGGGAAGTAGGGGAAATGGGAAGGTGGATGGCTGTAAGGAAGAGGATAGGAGGAGGGGTTTAAGGTTGAGGGAGGGGATAGGGAGAGGGTAAAAAGGGGGGTATGGGGAGTTGGGAGAAAGTGGAGAAGGACAAAGAAGGGGAAAGGGGAGGTTAAGAGGAAAGGGTTTAAGGGAAATGGGAGTTGGCATGGGAAATGTTAAAGGGAGAAGGAGGAGTGTTTGAGTACACAAATATAATGACACAAACCATCCACCATTACTTCATGTAACTGCCATTTACCACAACTCGTAGCGCTGGTGTGACAGTCACATACAGCGTGCAAAACTGTCTAAAATAACACATATTAAAAAATGTCACTGGCACCAACTTTTTTCCAAATTCTTTGATGAAGCTGAGTGACCATTTGCCACCTATTTATTTGATTAAGAGGCAACTCCAGTATATAGTGGTATAGTACAGCAACAAGAGGTTCCTCAACAAGGAAATTTCCTGGGGTGAGCACATCAAACTCACATGGACTTGCTGATAATGGGCATGGAGGTCGTTAGTGAGGTACTGCAGATATCTTACCCAGAAGTGTTGCTAACTCTTTGTATCAATAGTTGGTTGCCTACAATTTGCTTCATGTGATGATTGACACTTTTTATAACGGACTCCCAAATACCGCTAAAGTGCGGGCTGGCAGGTGGGTTGAAATTCCATTTGATTCCTTGTTCAGTCACTTTGTCTGCTATCTGCTGCTTGTTAGAAGCCTGAAACAGTTCTTGGTGAACCTCTTTCAAATAATTGCTTGTTCCCACCATGTTGGTGCCATTGATAAAGTAAATGTCTGATGCCAGGCCTCTGATGGAAACAAAATGCTTCAGAGTTGCTTGAAATGCTGTCACTGACAAATCGGTCACCATTTCAGTTTGCACTGTCTTGGTGGACAAGCAGACAAACACACATAGATACACCTTTAGTGCAGTCCTCTTGTGATTCATGGCTGGCATAGCATGGAACGGGCCACCGAAGTCAGTCCCGAATGAACGGAAGGCTATCACCTGATGAACCTAACCTTTGGCAGCACAGACATCACAGGGTTGATTGACAGAGGTTTGGCTCTAAAGCAGTCAACACAGTTATATACCAACTTGCGGATGATTGGTTGTGCTGAGATGATCCAATAATATAGATGAGTGAGATACATTGTTTGTGGTCTGGCTTGTAGGTGGCAAACATGATAGTGAAGCATAATTAACTCTGAAAGTTTACTCTGATGCAGTAACAGGATAGGATGCTTAGCCATTTCAGGTATCACAGCATTCTGCAACTTGCCGCTAACCCTGACAATTCCTTGCAAACCAATAAACAGTGCCAGTGCCTGGATGTTCTTGCTGCATTTTTACCCCATTTGATAGCAGTGAAGTCATCCTTAAAGTAGATCACCTGAACAATTTAAACCCATACGACCAAGGCATTTCTTCACTCTTCCATTGCTAAACCAGGCCCACATGAAAGTTTCTGTCTCTGAAAGGCTGCCTTTACTTGCAGAACCTACGCTGTAACACACTGCAGTTTCCGTAGATATGAGCAATTCTGGTGGAGCCCCAGCTGGTCTTCTGAGGTGTGGGTTTCTTGCAGTGCAACCAACACTACAGCTGATGAGTGCTTCAGCTCTGGAATTTTACCTAGGTTCTGAGCATGGTGTGATGGCCAGTGTTCCGCTTTGCTGTAGCAGCCAGTCAGGACCTGAGAACCAATTACACTGGCCCAGAAGCTGGCCATCCATGTGAAACTGCATCAGCTGGATTGCACTCCGAGGGAACATGACTCCATGCACTTGGAGGACTACTTACTGAATTTCTGCGACTCTTTTGGCCACGAAAGTTTGCAACCTGTGTGGTGACATTCTTAACCATATTAACACAACTTTTGAATTTGCCCAGGCATGCAATACTGTATCCTTGATCTTAGGTTGTAAGAGTTCCAAGACATGTTGCCACAGTTTGCTTAACAAGTGTGCTGCTCAGAGCTCAAGTTTTGAAATTGAAATAGATTTTAAAGGAGCGAGCTTGGATTTTGCAATCACCAAGTGAACAGTGACTTCTCCATTTACTCTCTCACACCCAGCAGACACAATGTTGCATAGGCCTTTTCACTTGCATCACAAAACCCATGGAATTGAACCTGGGATTCGCGTACTGGAATGAGTCTTTGTATTCTCACCAGAGATAGCAAAGGTAATGCAGCCTTAACGGTCTCCCAATCACTTAACACATCCTCTCCTACCTGCTTATCCCAACTGAGGCCTCTAGTCCTCAGCACCTGGAGCAATCTTACTTGCAGTCACCAGAGGGGCTAGACAGCCACATGGATTGTACAACAGTGCAATCAGGGATAGGATACCACGTTTGGTAGTTGGTATCACTGGCACTTTTACCTTGTAGCAGAACTGATCATTTATCGGGTCCCAGTGTATTCCTAACACCTTTACTGAGCTTGTGCTTTAAAAATTTATAGCACCTTCACTTGGGTCAGTGCTGCTTTCTAAATTGCTATGATTGGAACACCACTTGTGTAGCGGGAAACCATCTGCTCCCTGCAGTGCTACTAACTGAGCCTTCAGTTCAAGTGCCTCAGAAACAGTCTCTGCCCCAGTCACAATGTCATTCACTAACACATCATGTAATAAGGTGCGAGCAGCCAAGGAATACTTGGCACCTTCATCAATTGCCAGTTGCTGCATTTTTCGGAGCGCCTGGAATGGTGAAGGTGTCATGCCATAGGTCACTGTACTGAGTTAAAAAATATTCACTGGGCCACCTGTAGAGTTTCGCCAAAGTATACACTGGAACTTCCGATCCACAGGGTCGATTACAACCTGGCGGTACATTTTACATGCATCAGCTGTTATAGCAACTGGTGATGTCCTTAAGTTTTGCATTTTCTCACCCACATCCGTTTGCAACGTAGGCCCCAACGGGAGCACACTGTTTAGACAAGGTCCACCGCTAATCTTCAAGGAGCCATCAAATACAACTCGCACCTTAGTTAACACACTTTCCTCCTTGATGACCACATGGTGAGGGATGATGTACACTGGCTGACTGTGCAATTTGGATGTTAAGGATATATTACTCTTCCCATTGGTACCAACTGTTAAAATTCCAATCTGCGATATATGCCCTATGTTCTTGTACTTGTCCATGAATTATGTGTATTGTTGAAGCATCTCTGGTGACCTACATAACCTATGCTCCAGTCCCTGCAGTTGCTTAAGTGCACTACCATAAGAATCACCAAGTACCAAGTGTGACATCTATGACTGCAAAAGGAAACCTCAGCACATATCTGCCCTCATGGCCATGCATGTGGGTACCCTGGAAGTCCTGCTCACACCGTTGTTCTTCAACTGAAATTAAAGTTTTCCTAGGTTGGTCTTCAATTTCCCAGAATTTTTTCAGGGCAACATCAAGGGACAAATCAGTACGTACCAGTAATGATGCTTGCTGGGCAGCCTGTGCACATGGTGCAATACCTGCCAACACCCATCCAAACCCGGTATGGAAGACATGTGGCTGTTCTGTAATCTTGGCTCCTGTAGTTATCTCTGAAACTATCTCTGAAGACAGTAACATGTATATTGCACTGGGTGGGGCAAACTGTGGATCAGCCATTGACAGCCCATCTAGATGCTAGAGACCTACAACTGCAATAGGTACAGAAGGCATGTCTCCGGTTATCTTTTTCAGAATAAGAGCTCTGCTGGTGATGTGAAGCTCTGGCGACCGAAGAGAACCAATATCGCACAAAACTGCCCCTCTTATTTCTGGAACCACAACGTTTCTGACACCAGCGATGTTCACTTCAGTCCGATATTGCCAAAGATTCAATTATTGTATGCAAGCCTATGTGAAAAAGGAGATCTGAGAAGCCCCATGTAGCAATGCATGAACTACCTGGAAGTGTCCTGCCCCATCCTTCACAAGTATTATTGCAGTCTTTAACAAAAAAGTGGAAACACTATTGTCAACTTGCTTCCCTTCTGCTGCACACATCACAACTGCACTATCGTCTCTTGCTTCAGATTAATCCTCATCTGAACTTTGGGGTGGAGTCTTAGGTTTGTATCTATCTGCAACTTGGAGGAGTGTGTTGTGGCTACCTTTACAGAGCTGCTAGTGATACTTGGATTTACACTGTGCTGCCACATGACATCTTTTAGACAATTAAAACAGTCTCTGCATTTGCACACTCATTTATCTCTCCTCAACAGACTTTGCGAGTAATACCTGGCATTTATGTAGTGCATGTACCCCTCACACACACAAAACACTTTAGCTTGTCTGACTTGTCATGAGTGGATACAAGCATAGTCTTTGCGAGGTTTTTTGCAGGCAGACCATTCTCATTCAATGACCGCCACTTGGTCAAATCAGGAAACCTGCTGCCTGTCATCTTCTGGGAATGGCTAGTCTTCTGTGCTGCAATTGTTTCCAACTGCATTTGCTCTGATGCTCTTGCCTTCTGGTTAAGAACCTTTATTAGTTGGTGGTAGGAGGGGAGGTCCTCTTCATATGACATCTCAAATGCCTGATTCAAAGGTATGTCCAGCTTCTCTTACAAGATATTTAACAGTAAGAAATGCCACTTTTCAACAGGAAATTCTTGTGCCTTCAGAGCATTCACGTTCTCTTCTACGCATGCTACAAGTTTGCTAATAGCACCCTCAGTACAGCTGTCCAATGATGATAAGTGGAGAAATTTTTGCACATTAAGGGTTGCAGTAATGCGGACACTCAAAAATCTTTTCTCTAGCAGACCCCATATAACATCATAATTATTTTCTGTGACAGGTACATTACTCACTACGTCCCATGCCTCACCTCTAAGACACCCCTACAAATAATGAGTTTTTATCATTTTGGTTGAATGGGAAACGTGGCCAACCGTGGAATTGAATTGTTTTGCGAATCCCTTCCACTCTACATTGTTACCGCTGAAAACAGGCAGTGGCAATGCTGGCAACATTGACAACTGCAGCAAAAAAGCTGCTTGCACCTCAGGAGTAGTGCCCTTGGAAAACATAACCTAATTTTTTTAAAGCAGTTTATTGTACACTTTACGTAGTTGTCGAAACACAATATTGTAAGGCCCAAACTGTTCCTTAACCTCATTAGTTTCAATTTTGTTGTCTGCTGGTAGGCTAGCACATAATGCACAAAAATTTGCCAATAATTCGTTTTTCATTTGTAAATAAGATTATTTCTAAGTCCTCTAACTTAGACTCATCTTGAAGTAACTCTTCATAAATTTCACATGCTTCGTCTGCTTTGCTCACTAGAAAGCAGAAAATTGTGTGTTGCAACTCTGGCATTTGTGCTGCTGCCATTTTCTCTTTCCAGTAGTGAACTGTTGCTACTCCTTGATGTGAAATTTTGGGCACTTCTTGCATCACAAAAACAATCTCCTGTTACCATACACAGCAATACAATTTGTGATCCATTAGAAATCTTAGTTTAACGTCCTGAGCTCTTGGAGTCAATATACTTGGTGCCACTAAGTCATGTATTTTTAACCACTCTAACAGTATTTTGCTATATATAGCATTACTTTGAGGATACGGCATCACTTATCAGGCACAGATATTATTCATTTTCCATTACAATCCGGCCTGGGGGACCATAATGTTTGAGCTCACAAAATGCACTAGTAATGATGAGGTGTGCCACAAGGCATAATAGGATTTAGCACCCTTTTCCTCCTTGTAGCCAGGCTTCAACTTGGCTTATTCAAGCTCTGCAATACCTTTTGTACATGGTAATTCTCTTAATGGTAGTCTGGCTAACCTGGTGGCATATACCAACCATGAGTCCCGTCTGAGCATGGAATGTCAAGCAGTCTTGGTGCCTAGGAATTACCAACACTCTAATGTAGCAGTCCTCATTGTTAGGCATGTTTCCTTTGCACTTGCTCCACTGTTGTGGATGTGAGTGTTTCTCAATATTTGTTGGGGATGCAAGTTGATGAGCAGGTTATGAGTTGTAATTCTCTGGAGCTAGTTGCATTCAGCATCATATATTTGGTCTGTAAACTCCTGAAGATCATGTAATACTGGATTTTGCAGTATGAGGTGTATTTCTGATCATTTTGCACTTATGAACACAAGAATCACTGTGATTGGGTATATAGGAAGTATTTAGTGTTATAGCTTGGTCTTCTTTGCATGAAGAGTTTCACTTCTTCTTTCTGTTCTGCTTCTTTCTGAAGTGCAGTCATTCTGTAAGTATGGTGTTTCATGCATGTGAGTTGGTGTTTATTTTTTGTTTTAAAATAGTTCAGTGATTATGAAAATGTATTTAATGTAACTTTTTTTTTCATTTTTAAAATTAAATTAATGTCTTCAGGGTTAACAGTGTTCATAATAAATATACAATAATGCATATTTTTTCTAGCAGACACCCTTAAAAGAGCATTTATTGATGTTTAAATAGAATAGTGCAACTTGCTAGATCTGTTACTTAAATAATGTTTTATTTCTATCTGGTAGTTTTTAAATAATTAAGTGTGTGTTGAAAATCAGTTTAACTGGTTTTATAACATCTTTTCACTTTTATAAACACTTAGTTTTTATTTATTGTACAGAATATAAATTTACAGCATTAGGAACATGCCTGTTTTAATTTTTTTAATTATTATAATTTTGTAAATCTGAAAACGTTACTTTATTACATTGTAAAATATGGTAGCAATTTATTTCATTAGAACCACATTATTTTAAGGAGACAGTAAATGGTTGAAACACTGTAGTATTGTAAATCTTTTATACCACTTTTAGACAACCATCACTACATAAATGTATTTAATTTTTATTCGTGTGAAGTCCTGAGAAAGGAAGTGGTGACCACTTTTTTTCTGTGTTTGAGAATCACATATTTTACTCTCCAAGTACATAAGCAGTAATATTCCTAAAGTTTTTTTTAGCATGTATTGATCATAAATTTAAGTTTCATTATTCTGGTATTTATTTTAATACAAATATGATGTGTTGAGAGGTCTGGTTTTGTTTGCAGGTTTTAGTTCAAGGTTGGCTTGTAACACTTGAGAATGTACAACAATTTTTGGATATTGTGCGCTGTCAGTTGAACCAGTTGGAAAATTCTTTTGCTGAAGTTTCTGCAATAATTAATGAGCAGCATGATGCAATACGGGTATGTAAAGTAGGAAAGTAGAATAAATGTAAGTATTAGATCATTTTTGACCTTTATTCTAATGAAGACCTAGGTATTAATATTAAGTGCAATTTTTTGGACACTCTCAGATGTGATATGTTAGCGTAGTGTGTAAATTTTACATTTTGTGAAATTTGGTAATTTTATGCATGGGTGTGTACTGTTTAGTGGATGCAGATGTCTCAGTTATTACAATAGGATGAAGTAGGAGTGTGAACCCGTGCTCCCACAGGGTAAAATCCTTGGTCACATATCTGCCAACTTTAATGATTCTTCAATAATTTTTACAGAAATCATCCAGGTCTTATAATTATATAGGTGCAGCTAACATGTTTTCAGGGTGTCTACTGACCAGGAAAACCAGGACAAGCAGGAGTTGTACAGGAATTCCACTGCCCAGGAAAATTACATGAATTGCACGGGATTTTAGTAAGATGTTCAGGAATTAGTTTCCCTTCCTCCTCTCCGAAAGTCTATAATGTGGTCATGAAAGCCAAAATGCTTGGTTGCGAAGCAGCCTCGCTCATGAATCTTGTGATTAGTGCATCAACTGATGTTTTACTGCTGACGTTGACTGCGCCTGTCGCTCGCTACTGATAATGCACAGCAAAATACGTGTGTGTCGGTCGGACGAATGGACTCGCCCAATCTCAACTGTAGCCACTTGCTGCGGGCTGTCATGCCAGTCGGCATGCGACGGTGTTTCGTAACATACGGTACAGTGACTATTAAAGTGCATCCATCTGGTAGCTACGTTCATAATCTTTTAACACATGGTAAACAAACAATAATATTTGTGTAACAGGGCTTGCACTACATTATATTTGTTCTAAAGTATAATTGCTTATAAGCATTAAAGTAAAACCTCAATTATTAGAAATCCCCGGAGCCGAAATTTTTGACTTCGAATCACATAATTTCGAGTTTTAAAATTTTTTTTATTTATTTTTTTAAGTTGGAACAGGCATTTTCCTCAGAAAACAGTGGTGGTATTGCACATATTAAATATTAGTAGGCCTATATGCAGTATTTACCCACGTGCCTCTTGCAATTTTTTTCTCAACAGTAAGGCCTCCAGAAAGGTGCTCTATGCACAAGCCACTAAAAGTGGTGTGCAGTCTTTCCATCTGTAACTTGTCTTTGCGGCTTCCAGCGCCGACTGTAATTTTATGGCGTAATAAAGACGCACGGCCTATACAACTTTAAAAACGCCAGTTTTTACCATTCCCAGTTTCGAAAAACTGAAATTAAAATAACTTAAATCTCCGGACATTAAAAGTTTCATAAATGCCAATCTAAATATAGAATGCAAAAGAAATGGAGTAGTTTTAAAATAAAATTTACTTCATGGAAACTTAGCACAAAATGGTGGTACTGGGGGAAAAAAAATACGATGTAGGTTTTAAGGTAAAACAAGAAAATTTCCGCCACAAGCTTTCCCTGTCTTGCAAACAGATACTGAAAATAATCCCCCCCGCAAGGCCGCTTCCCCCCCCTTTTTTTTATGTAGGCTTGGCAGCTGTCAAAACCTTTTTCTCTTCCCCCATTTCGTCATTTCCCTTCATTCTCCAGGCAATTGTTTGTCAGCTGATCGTGGGAGTAAGACTGTAGCGTAGCATTCCAAGCCTGCACAAAAAAAAAGGCAGCTTGGCAGCTACCTGTTTGGATCTACTACACACAATAATATCCCTATGGGCAGTGGTTAAGCAATATGGTTGGGATTTCATTGGTTCTTTATCTAAAAACTTTATCTCATATTCTAACAACTTGGTTAGTCCTAATTCACTTGTCAGGACCTTAGGAAACATATCACACAATTTTCTAATTTCACTTTGTTGACTGCCAGCTAAATGGCCTAAAGGATTGGAAATTTCTGTAGCGCTCTCAGTTCTTACTTTTGTGGCCGGAATTGATATTTGAGGTGATGACCCACAAAATTTACTTTTATCTTGGGTGTAAATTAAAAAAAAATGTCGTTAGCTTGCATGTCTAAAATTAACCCAGTCTTTCTCATGAAATCAGCACCTAAAATGCAATTTGTGCTCAACTGCTCTGAAACTAGACACCTTGTTAACCAGGTAAAGTGTGCAATTTTTATCTTTAGTAAAGCACTACATGTAATGGACAGAGGTTCGTTTGATGCAGTATAACACTATATCTTATTTGGCTCTAGGGACTTTACCAACCTCAACTCCAGTAGAATCCTAAAAAGCTTACCTGATACGATTGTGCGTGCCGATCCTGAATCAACTAGTGCATCAATTTTTGGCGAACTAAAAGTAACTCGTACCCATGGTATACAACGCACAACTCCTACCATATTTGGGAAATGTACCAGACATTAGCATTTTTCAAATTTTCAGTTTTTTCCATTGGCGTAAACAACTTCTGAAAACTTGAACTAATGCTCGTGGCCTGAACTATGTGAGAATAGTATTGTGCATTATTGAATTTATTCTCTCTCCGAGGATGACCACTCACTTGTCCTCGCGGAGTGCATTTTTAGAAGCCAACAATTTCGTACAATATGATCTACCTTTAGACAGTAATAAGTTGGTGATTTTTGTCGTGAAGCTTCACTAAACTTATGTTTTAAATTTCTCTCACATTCTTGACTTGTATTTGGAGTATTCTGAGCTGAATCCTTTTTTTCTTGTCTACTGTCTACTTTGTTTACTCTTGGTTTATAGTGCGGCTTCCTGGGTTAAAATGGGAAGGGGGGGGGGTTTAGTAGGAACTGGCCTCTCACACTTTTGGTGTACGTAACTGATGTTTTGAGAGTGTTTACACATTTTGTATAGTTCCGCCAAAGGTGTTGGACTTCTCTATGAAAACTAGTAGTGTACACTCATTTGGTGTAAGACTTTCTAAAATGTTTTCAACAACTTCTTTTTGGGTAGACCAAGCCTAAGTACTACAGATGCCGCCTTTATACTGTTACCGTACACTGCCAACGGTTCATCGTTGCCTTGCAGTCGTTTGAAGTGTTTAAGTCTCACTCAGTTCTGTGAGTAACCTAGCTGGCACAAAGAAGTGTAAAACATCATTATGGTTTACGTCAAAAGTTACACCCCTGGCAATAGCTTATTGAGTTCTCTCACTCACAGGTCCTTGCGTAAAAGCGAAAATTACCTCCAAAAGTTAGGGTTCAGGTATGGTGTTACTCTGATGCAGTCTAACAATTAACTTTAAAAATTCTAAAAATGTATTAATATCCAAACCATCTACTACAGGGAATACCTTTAACATACATTCTAAAGGATGTGGATCTTTGTTGGCAAAAACGGTGGTCGTAGAATGGTACGAATTATGATACACAGAGGTTGCCATGTTTACACTGGGCAGAAAAGCGGGGGTAGCTTGGTCTGCAACATTATATGTGTAAGGAAAAAGGTTTGGATTGCCAACAACTGTGTTAGTTGTTGATACTACAGGTACTGTGGTACAGGTGGTGACACTGGGAACTGAAGGGCCAGCTACAGTCAAACTTGTGAAATGGTCCTGTAATTGTGAAACATTGGCTTCAGGTTCAGCAGACACTAAACATTTTCCCTCAATTTTCATTACTTTGTCTGACAGGAATTTAACCTGTTCAATGATGCTTTGTAGTGAGCTAACCTTTTCCTCACCAAGTTCATCCTTAGCTATGATTAGCAAATTACTGGCACGCCTCCCAATGTGTGCATGTCTGTGTTTAGCACATGGATTAGCCAACCCAGTCTGTTCATCCTCAATATTTTCCACTAGTTCTAATAAATTAAATAACTTAGAGACACAGCACTTATACTCCTTGTTAAAATCATCATCTACCAATTTGTCACAGTCATGTAATATGTCTGCCTGAAGGGCAGACCGCAAGGGTTTTCGTAAATTAGCCACAATGCCATCTGTGGGTGCAATACTACGAGTTTTTAACTTGTACAACAATTCCTCTTTTACGAGGTGTTCTGGCACAATGATGCCAGCCATCATGATGCAATAACTTATTAGATAACACAACTCAAATAATTTTTTTTGTACTGATTCAATAACACAAACACTTTCTAAAATAATGGGTCACCATCCCAATCACCGATCCAGCGTGCGGGTGGGTGAAAGTTCATGCAAAATGCATGCACTGATGAGACCCCATATGGCCAAACAAATAACCACCAGCTGCTGCTACCACTTACTTGCACCACCTTGTGCAAGAATAATTTGGATCAAAATAGATAATTTGCTTGGTATGTAGGGTGCTCTTCTTAAATATCAAGAGAATAGCAAAATGGCCAAGCCCTGCAAAATGGAAGCACCTACCTCTTCATACTGTAATTATATATAGATACACAACTAGATATGCATCTATTTGAATAGTGTTGATTAACTATTTTGATAAATAAGATTGTATTGTGTCTTACTCAATTACAAAACGTTTCCAATAACCTTTAGATAAATCTCAGAAAGGGTAGCAAAAAAAAAAAAAAGTTTAGGCATTAGGGTTGGCAAGCAGTTTACTTGCACCAATAAAATTCAACATATAACAGCAACATCAACATATAACAATAAAATTCAACAAAATTATATGTGTTTTGTTTTGTAGTATCATCTAAGCAATGTCACAACAAATTTTTATTTTATTTTCTTAAAGTCTTTCCTTTTCATGACTTTTCTGATTTTACTAATCACCCCTCTGTGTGTGTGTGCGTGCGTGTGTCAAAATAAGAAGAAATATGTAACCTATTTATATATTAGGTTACATATTTCTTCTTATTTTGATTCAAAAATCTATTTTAAAAGCAACTTTTCCACAACATTTCCAAAAAGAGTCCAAACAAACATTTTCTTGTTAATGCAGAAGAGTCCTTCTTTAGTTAAAAACTTCCATGGACTGACTGCACTTTTAGTTTATAGGTAAATTAAACATGCATCTTTCCTGTAATTTCTGCAGTACCAGGAATGCACCGCTAGAGCTCACCGGCAGCTACATCTGCACAGCTACAACTGGACAGCTACCAATACATCTTTTTCGCAGCCATGCCGATAACCGCCCCAGTACAAAATTACACACAAAAAGGGTGTTAAAATACAAGATCTCTGAAACAGACACTTTCTCGATGCTTTACCAAAAATATGCTACCGTTTACTTACCGGCGGCAAGTTGGATGGATTAACTGTACATATTCAAAGTTGGATTCCAGGACGAGAATATTTCAATTTGAAGAAAGTTGTTTACATGTTATATCACCAAGAAAGAAGATGAAGTCACCTCTAAATAAGCAACTTGAAGAGGACTCTCCAAAGAGTACAACATGGATGCCATAGAAATACGAACACAGAATTAGAATTACACCTTTTACTTTAAACTGTTTTTGTGCCTAAAAAATATTATGTCTAGATCCACAATATTTTCTTCTTTTTATAAAACATTACTAGACTCTTTGTAGAATTTTATACCATAATTATTTCACACAAAATACTGGCATTTTTTACCACAATTTAATCTCTGAATTTCTCCTCAGAGCACTCTAGCAAGAAACATAGGCACTAAACTGCGACGAGAGTCGTAGAGAGTCACAAAATTGTTACATTTAACTCGTTATTTTGTAAATGATAAAAACATTCAAAGCAAATGTAAATACAGTAATTTAAGGATTTCTTACCTTTCAATAATAGACATCAATAGTTAATAACAACAGTCGGAATAAAAATAATACTAGATAGAATAAGGTGAACCAATAATCGGGACTTTGCCGAAACTAAATTACTTTACTCAAAATTCTCAGAGAGGGACAAAACTTAAAATCCCTCTCTTACTATTACAGGCAAAGTACAAAATTATGAAGAGGGAGGGGGAGGAGGAGAGAAGAAAAAAAATGTGCCTGACAAACGGCTCACTTGAGATAACCAGCTGTCCCTACAGAAGTAAACTAACACATGACAGGTGATGATGCCTGTCAGAGTAAGAGAGCAATTTAGTTTGAATGTTTAAGTTAAGTCTTGGCTTGAGGTATACTGTATATCATGAAGGGACTCTATGTACCATTATTTTTGTGTTCTGAGGTGAAGTGCAGTGCTTGCTGATGTCGAAGGCCAAGGGAGCTTGGTGACTTCAGTACTGGAGTTTGTGTGCGGTAATGTGTGATTCTACAGTTGGTCGTTGGCTGCTGGAAGTCGAGGGGGAGACAGGAGCCTTGCTCCTATGCAATTTTGTTAAAACTTAAAATAGCCATCACACATCAGTTTGTCATCAAGAATCTATTCGTAAACATTTTACATTTACAATATTGTTGTATAATTGCCATTTTTCTGTAAATATGGTCTGTAAATGCACTCTCCTTGCTGGTAGTAACATATTCTCTCTAAAATATACGCCAGCATGGTTTAGGATGACCATCATTGCCAACCAAGTGTCGAAACTGTATTGAATTTTGTCTGTCGGTGCCAGACGTGTCGTGTCATATAGTGTCGCCGTATTGTGATACCAGATTTATGTACAACAAAAGCATTCACAGATATGCTATATGGCTTTTATCCTACTTGATAGTTTATCGTATAATTTTTTTGGTGTATGAGAATTCCAATAAAGATGCAAGAAATGTACAGTAAATTCAATAGTCTCGCTGGACACCCTGGTTACAACACCTACTTACATCATCCTCTCACAAAAATCTATGGTGGACTCTCTTTCTCCTCTAGATGTCACATGTCATTTTAATTCTCCTTTTGCCCCTCATTTTGGTGGGTTAGAGGAAGCTGGAGTCAAGTTGTTCAAATCCCACTTGAGGTATGGATAACAAATGCTCATATATGAGGAATTGTACATTGTGTTGGTGTAGGTGGAAGTGATGCTGAACTCCCGGCCCCTATGCACTTTGAGTTCTGATCCCGACGACTTTGGGGCACATACTCGAGGCCACATTTCTAGACAATTATTTTCCTTACCTAAACCAGACCTAAGTGAGGTTCAACTGAACCATTTGCAAAGTTGGCAACTTATTACATGATTGCAACAGGACGTATGGCATCAGTGGCACAGAGATTACCTACACATATTGCTAAAATGTAAGAAGTGACATGATCTTAGTGCAAGTCTTACTGTTAACCAGCCGGTTTAATGTCAGCTTGGATGCATTGTTGAACTTTACCCTGGAAGTGCTGGTGTGGTCAGGGTGGCCACAGTGCACCCAACATTGAACCTTTTCCCACTTCCTTTTAAACAGTGAAATGCAGCATTTCAATGTGGGTGGGATATTGAGACATGTAAATAGTGTACATTTTTATATGAATGTAACTGTGTGACTCAAACTATTTTAAAACTTCCTACACTGGACAACAGTAGTACCATCAAGTCAGTAGTTGGCTACCCTGATTCTACTGTTAACTACCTTACAAGAGTTGGCAACCCTACTTTTTCTATTTGTTTATCATCTGTTATGGTGGTATATAGTGTTATCATGCATGCTTGCTTCATTTGGGCTATTTATTGCAATATTTGAAGTATCTACATATCAGTCATGATTTTATAATTGCAATCAACATGCAGTGACCTGTTCATGCACATTTTAACTCCTTTTAAATTCTTTCTTTTAGATAACCTACCTCAGAAGCTTATGGATGTGCGCATGTATATGCATGTGTCCATTGATTTTGGATAGAGTCAAGCAGTTTGGATCTGTTTTGAGTAATTGTGTATTGTGGTTGGCATTGCCATTCCCAGTTTGCGTGAACTCTGGAAACAGTAGAAGGGCTCCATGCTCTAGGTAGGTAAGAATAGTAGGTCTTAGAAAGAGTCCTTTCTCAGATCATTGCTCGTCTGCTGTCTTGCTCTAATCCTAGTTAGGTGTCACAGGGAATGGTTACATACTACCTTCTAGTAGCTAGCCCCACAGTTGAGGTGACCATAAATTGAGAGTGGTCTTGTTGGCATGGTTTACCTGGATCTGTGGCGATAGGAGAACTCCCACTATGCAAGGACAAGAGAAAAAGGGAGTTGATGAACTTAATTCAATATAATTAGGGTAAATTTTGACAGTTATAGAAAAGTAGCATGTCCACAATACAATATATCCTTCTGCCACAGCTGTTCTGTCAATGCAGAAAGCAATGCTTGTAAACAAATACTTTTGAATGCCTTTGAGTTCAATGTACACATTTTTCTCACCTTTTATCCAGTACTCAATGTCACATATTATAGATAGGTGGCAATTTCATGGCCAAATAAGGCTACTAGGACTCTTGTTTTGAGGAGTAGGGAGACTGTATTCTTTTGCAGTTCTTCTTAGTTATGAGACAGTGTCATTTTGAACTACAAACTGTTTTGATAAGAGCATTGGAAAATTCTATTCAATTTCAAAAAAATAACAAACCACAATAAATAAGCCACTGTTCATACCAGTGTGAGTAATAAACACACTTAGTAGGTAAACATTTTAATGAAGAAGCAAACACACACATTTTCAATATAATAAACAAATGTTATTTTCACGCTACAAAATCAAGGATTGAAAGGGCAGTTTTGTTTAGGCCACCTGCATTTCAAACATTCTAATGATTGTTCTGAAATACATTAGTTACAAAACATACCAACTTACAGATTGTAATTCGTAAATGCAATTTCTAAACATGTGTTGTTCTATGGCTATCCTTGGATGATTTCTTCACTAAAATCACATTTGTTTGCCTCTGATATAAAATTATTTATTTATTTGCAGAATCATTCAATAAAACCAGCTTTCACCTGTTTCCCAAAATCGATTTACTTAAACTTTCAAACATAAATTTTTTGTGTCTGGCGTTTTATAAAAGGTATTAAAATAGTCGACCAAGCAAGTCAGAAGTGGTTGACACATGTTGATAATACTACATTTCATTCAAGAAGACATATAAAAAAGACATGTACGACCAACTATTCTTAATTATAGCAAATGAAGTAATAAACTGCTGATAAAATATTCCAACAACTCCAAACAGGAAAATGACGGACCAAGCAAGCCATTTTAAGAAGTGGTTGACCCGTGCTGATAATATTACATTTTACTTAAGCAGAGACACCAAAAAAGGCGTATACAACCAACTATGCTTAATTAAAGCAAATAAAAAATTATAAACTGCCAATAAAATATTCCAACAATACCACAAAGTTATTAGTGCAAATATGATGAAAGAGAGCTCATTCTCAGTGGCTTTCTCAGGGCTGAAAAATTTTACTTATGTACAGTGCCTTCATGCTCTGTCATAATTGTACAACATATTTCTAAAGTAATTTCTTACTACCCCAAAACATTGTATGTTATTTTAAAAACATAATTTAAACCACAAATGTAAGTATGATTAAAGTTTTTATTTACAATTTTTAATTTGTAGTATTATTTTTCATAGTTATCATCAAGCTCACCAATGTAAAATGTACGTCCCACAACAACTCATCAGCTGATACAATACTTTGTAAACAAGAGTATTTACTGTTTACACACTATGCAGGTTTGTTACTTTGTCAAAATTTACCTTTTTAATATGAAATTGACTACTAAAAGTTGGCACTGTCTGCGATAGATAGAACCCACTTCCCAAGATTGTGTGCCCAAAACTTGAAACATCTAAGTAAGACTCATTCACTATGACATCCAAAATGGAGACAACCAAAGTGGAGCAACATTGCAAGCTAGTTAGGTCAAAGCAAGGCATAAGTGCTAAGATGGTTGAACTACTGTTGTAGGATGTACAAGGCTAGATAAAGTTTTACTACTCAAAGTTGAAAACTGTTTATTTAAATGCCAAATCACCAAGTTTAAATAAACTGATTATGTTTTACAGACTGAGTCTGATAACCTAGTCGGGGGATTGTTTGAAGAGAATGAAGAACAGCCTGAATCCACTGCGAAGCAAGTAGCTGTTGTCAGTCCAGATACAAGTTTTGTCAACATGTTACGTTATGGTATGCTTGCAATATTATTGCTCCCAGAAAATGGCGCTTCAAGTAAGTATAATTTTTGAATATATATATTTTATATGTCAGGGAGAGTTAATTTTTAACTGAGTTTTCTGTATAGTTCAATGTTCATAGCGTTTCTTTTTGGTTAAATACCTGTATAAATAATATTGTTATATTAGTTATGTGGTTCCTGGTAGGGCCAACCCCAAGAGTTGTGCACAGGGAAATGTGGTCAATGTTGTCATTCATTGTGCGGTAGGTTTTCTTGGGATTCTCCCTCATCCCACCCCCACTGCATTCCATTGCAGCTCCATCTCTTCATGGGGCCATGGTGGTGAGAAGTTAGCCTGCCCGCCTCCCACCAAGGCGAACCGGGTTCAATCCTTTTCCGGGTCACTCCCGGATTTTCACATGTGGAATTTGTGCCAAACTATGCCGCTGGTCAGTGGATTTTCTCAGGGATCGCCTTTATCCCCCACCCTTTCATTCTGGTGCTGTTTCATACTCACTTCAATCGCTCTCATCGGCTTTCAAGACCTCAATGTTTAGAGCCGCCCAAATTTCTTTACTCCACCCCTTCATAGCTTATCCCAGTCAATGCTGAAGAACTCAGCTATTATGTGCTGCTGAACTCTCTCCCTCTCACTCACTTTAGCTATTCTGCCCTAGCGTGTATGGAGTCAAACATAGAATTTGACTTCCTTTCACCAGTAATGTGCATATTTACTGTTAAACTACTTTTATACTACTATGTAGTTTTAAAGTAGTGACTATTAAATATAGAACAGCATATTTCTTGTATTCATCCATTTGAGCTTCACTCCATTTCCAAAACAAAATTTACAGTAGTTCGTCACAATGAAAATTTTTTTTCGTAATTCTCCATTGCATAGCTATATTCTCTGCTCTTCTCCTACCTGTCTAGTTGACATATTGGTGGTCATATCACTCATAGAGAATGACCAGTAGAAAAACTTGTTTCATGCAAAACTGTCTCAGAAATAGGACATCCTCTATCTCTTGCTTTAGTATGAGATCTGTCTCGTACAAAATTTTCTCGCATGAGATTTAGTATGAGTTTGTTATCTTGTATGGGTTTTGCATGTATCTGGCTTCATGTACATGCTTCTTTAGAAAATACAATTACATTTAAATTCAGAACTTCATTACATTGTTATTTGTCACTCTACTGAGGGAACTGTTAACTTAGCTTTGATAGTATTTTTATAGTAACTGCCTTAAGTCATAGTGTTACTTTGAGTCTGTAGTTATGTGACTATGAATTTTTTTACAGATATAATTGTTGTGACAGATGGTATAGTTGCAATTCCTGATGTGCAAGTGTTTGACTCCCTGCTGACACAGCTTCGGTCGTACTCAATTGCCTGTTCTTTTCTTCACGTTGGATCTCTGTTCCATCCACACTGCGGATTGGGAATGGTTCCTTATGTTGATATCATGCAGTTTATTGCGACCTCCACTATGGGAGTTTACATGACCAACATACCTGCCATAGTAAGTTGACATGTATTATTCATCTTTGGAAAACTTGAATAAAATTAGTTGGATAACCTTTGTTAGATCTAAATTAAGGTGACTGTTTGTTGAGTGTAACATAGAAATTGTTAGTGTTTCACTTGTATGTTAAATGTGGTAATTTCGGGTTCAATATTATTATGCATCACAAAAGAACTTCAGCATACTGTACTGAATAAAAATTGTGAAAAGTGTTGTTACTTTTCAGATCAGATCTTAAAATTAATATTATAGAGGCATTTTTGTGTTATGAATTTGATGCGCCCAAAAATATATAGAAAGTCCATAAACAGTTTGGAGAAGAGCATAACCTCCTATATGAAATGCACTTAGAAGATTGCAATATCTTTTTCATGAATATGAAAATTAATTGTAAGAGGTGCTCATTGATTTTCTCAACAAAATTAGAATAGTTTTCATAAAGTACTCAAACTTACAAACTGCTCAGCAGTTTTTTAGTGGTAAACATGCAAACATTTTTATGCTCCTATGAAATATAATGGCAATATTCCAGCAATGTGTAAACACTTCCAGTTATTTGCAAATTTACAAGTAAAATAACCCTACATAGTCCTTGTACATGAAGCCTTGTTTTGGGAATCACTTAGGGGCTAGAAAATCAGTTTTTCCTTCACAATCACCATATCAAGATCAATTTGCAACTTAGCTAAGTTTCAAAACCACAGTCCTTATATCTGCATTTTTTAGTTTGTATTTTAGCTGTTATATCAATCTGTATGTAACCTAACTTTTATTATCCTTTCATCATCCATTCTGGGAGAAGACATGTGCCATTTTAACCAAGATAATATGTACTAGGTTACAGAAATGAGCCAATGATATTGTGAAAGTAAAAAAAGCCATAAAAAGCAAATATATCACAACAGAGTTTAGATGTTATTTTGTAGCTATTGTGATAGGTATGCAAGATCCTGTGGTGCATAATAATGTGTTATGCTTCATACAAAAGCTACACATTAAAGCTGATATTTCACGATACCTGTAGCCGTATTTGGTTGTTGTACAAGCGTCTACAAGCCCTGGTGCACAAGCTGGTATACCAGCTGCTATATAAGCTGCCATGGAAGATTCATATTACACAACAGCAGGCGTACTAGCATTTGCACCCGCTGTGGGTGCGCAGTGTGTGGTTTGTAGTATATGTGAATCCCATTTATATAACTGCTACCAGTTAGTAACTTGCATAGGCCTATGAAATAACTAGCTAGCACATCTTAATATTGCAATATTACTGTTCGCCTTTTACATAAATTGATTGCTTTCTAGTATAGTTTCATTTTCTTGAAAATTACATGAAGTCACTAGAGTATGAGTGTGTTATTTTCAATTTTGACTGAAATTACTGACTGGTCGCAAAATATAGTGCACTTGATGCACGTGGCAGTCACCCTTTTTACTCTTGTGCTTCTCGGCCTCAAATGTTGAAAACAGGTCCATGTTGGTGGGAGCGTTTTAAGCTTTCAGTCACATGGACATTCGTATTACATTAGTTGAAATATATGTGATTGGTTTCATTGAAACATACTGATTAAGTTAACCATCGTGCATGATAATCTGTTTTGTAATTTGCTATTTCTAATTTGAAGTGATCATAATCCAAGCCTTAATACAATACCAGTGTCATTATATATGTGAATTACCAGTGTGGAGTAATGAAAAATGTTCTTACCTCCAAGGGAAAGAAGTTAATGTTTTATTGAATAAATTTGTCCATTTTAATGTGACAATTGCACTAAAAAAACTTGAATAATTATTATTTTAAAACTCTGAAAACAATTAAAAATTTATGAAAAGCCACAAGCATGTGTCTTAAGGTATTGATAGACACACTGTAATTTTTTAATTTAATCTTTGGTTTGTCTTGTTGACTGGATTACACAAATCCAGGTTTTTATTAGAAATGTATTTGTCAATGAAGGATTTAGTTTTGGTATTTTGTTGTCAGTTTTGTTATATTGATATAGGTAGAAAATACTTTTTAATTAGTTGTATAGTTCTTCTTTCCCTGGGTTTCTTGTTGGTAGCATGGGCAATGGGCAGTCCAATTAATTTGTGAATGTTTGAAATGTGGTGCGGAACAATTGCAGCAGGTGGACGAACATTGGACAATGAATGTATATCACATGACATTTCTCACATGGAGCTTCCAGAAGGGCAGCAGAGGGGCAGCCCTGCACCACACGCCAAGGCAGGGAGAGTGGCAAGTCAGGTACACACTCATTGTCTCCCTTTCTCTTTTTTGGATTTCCAAGCTTCCAGATCTGTGCAGGCATTTCTATCACAGTAGCCAATATAAAATGGCAAACCTTCATTTTGTTTTCAATAAAATAATGTGGTTGTCATAAGAAATATGTGAGTTTGTTTAGGTATGAAATTTTTGTACGTTTAGTAAAACTTGGAATATTGACAAAAAACTGTGTTTAATTTTTTGTTACCTCACTTGGTTGAAATATTATTTGAAGTGTTTATTGTGTATAAGGGACATTCTGTTTTAATACTGTTGTTCTAAGTTTAATTCCAAATTGAAAGTCGAGATTAGTTGGTGTGTTTTATAAAAAACTTAAATGTAAACATTTTCTTTAAACGCTCATTAAAGTGGAGCTAATTAAAAATAATTTTTCTCTTTAATTATCAGAAACAAATTTTTGGTTTTCTTTCCATGAAAAAAAATTTGCATTCACACAGCCATACAAGTTCCACCACTGGATGCTTTATCACATTATAGTGCAAAAGTCATGGAAATGTTCTGTTTAGAAGTGTTGATAGGTTGTTCCACCATACCGTGGTGTCATGGAAATGCAGAGATTGTATCAGTTGTATCATTTGTGATCTGATACCTCACAAGTCCATTGGAACACAGTCTAGTCTTCTCACATCAAGGTGGTGTGATTATCTTGAGTTTTCATTCTTGAAGTTGTGTGGGCATTCAAAATTCCTTAATCTACAATGTTATGTGCATCAAGAATACCTCATGAAAGGCATTATGACCTACAGTGAACAACCCCTCCCCTTCTAATTTTATGACATCAGAATGAGGTAATTCTCAGGAACAATCAAAAAAATAAAATTAATTAATTAAAACTGTGTGCAGGGGAAAGGAGTGAACAGCTGAAGCAGCCCACACCATCCCTCCACAGGCTCCTTTATCCGCACCTTGTTGGTCACTTGGAGGGCTCAAGGACACCAAGCTTGTTGCTAGGCAATCACCTTACACTCAACAACCATATAAGGGGAGAAACCAAGGGCCCCCCCCCCTCCCCACCAAAAACAACTGGAGTTTATACATCCAACTTCATAACTTTACATGTACATTCACTTCACACTCACTTAATGGACGCTGTGTTGTCATGCAGGGAGTTTTATTTAGAAGACATCTCTCTACCTTTTGAAATTATTAATAATATTTTACTTTAAAATTGTATAAGTTTTGAGACAGCTGTGAATAAATATGGCCATTAAGATTTATTTCCTTATGACCTTCAGTGATTAATAATTCAAAACTACATCATTTTATTTTACCCTCACCAGTACACTTGGCCCTTGCTGTAAGTTGTGTGACATGTAAGCTCAGTGCTTATGCCTTTCTTGGTGTTCCACCATAATTACGATTAACTTACAAACTTTAAAATTAATGTGACCGTTTACACCGAAGCCTGTACTGTGTGGCCATTGCGATCTTCCACACAGTGTCAACCTTCCAATATAAACCAGGAAGTCAAGCAGGTCACAAACACAATAAATGCACTAAACAAAGATGGAGTTCCATTTCATTATTTACATCAGGTCCTTAGGGGAATCACTAGACATCAAGCCCAACTGGAAATATTTCAAGCTCAGATCAAGGGAAGGGTACTTAACTTCACTACTGGCCTGGTGATGCTTCTTGAAGACATAAGAAGCTGTGCAACATACACCATGCCATCTGGGCCAGATAATGTCTTTATGTCACAAGCCAGCTTTTAATGAAGTGGAGGCAGATTGGAGTCTTGCACAAGCGCCAGATCGCCTTCTTCTACATTGCGAGATTCTTAATGCCATTAAGCACAAAAAGCTAGGTGAAACTGCTGCAGCAGAGTCCATCTTGACAGTCAATTTGCTAGAACTAATATTACGTCAGGTATCTGGAAGGATCGGTGGTGCTTCCAAGCTTAGAGATTGATTGGGGGTTAATGCTGTTAGATCACTGGGGTCTGTCGATGTGGCACAAAGAGGTCTGGAATTCAGGACAACTTCTGTCCGAGTTAAAACTGTATAAAACTCTTCATAGGTCAGTAGTTGGTTACCGACAACCTTGTGCAAGTGGGATTTTGCCACCTTCATGCCTGCCTCCCATAGTCCTCCAAAATAAGGTGCAGCAGGGGGGTTAAAATACCATGTAATTTTCTGGTCACACAGAGCCGTGTTGAGAATGTTACCATTAGAGGTGTTCTGGAGGAAACCATTAAACTCCTTCAACTGGTGGCTGGCACCCAAAAAATTTGTCTCGCAGTCACTTAACAGGTCTGTGCAATAACCACGATGGGTGACAAAATGACGAAAGACTGTGAGAAAAGTTTTAGTGGATAGATCCAAAACCAACTCGAGGCGAAGTGCCTTTATCGCAAAGCAGACAAACAGCTATATGTTTCGAAGATCCTAGGCTTTCTGGCTTTGATAGTAATTATATAAAAAGGGCCAGTACAATCAAAACCTGTCTTTAAAAATGTATTTGCTTGGGTAACACACTCTGCAGGAAGCCTTCTCATGTTGGGTTTAGCAAGCTCTGGTCATGGAAGCATGTTTTGCAGTGATGCATTCACAATCAAAAATTCTTGCTGGAGTACAGACAACAGATGCATGGGTCGAGGGTCCTTGTGAAGCTGATCATGATCAGTTCAGTAAGACGACATCCATTCAGTAGGAGTATCAGGTGTTTCGGGTCAACATGCAGTGATGAAGCCTGGAGCCTACTGCCCACCCTAAGTATTCTTTCTGTGTCACTGAAGGGTTTTTATCTCAGCAGGGAAATGAGATATTCACCCTTCTCCATGGTGGATATTCGGCACCACACTTAGTAGTTTGTGTCTTCTTGACCCAAAACAAAAGCACTGCCTGTGGCTCCTGTACTTGCAAAGGGCCACCAAACCTCTTTTTATCCTGGGATTTCAAGTCAAGGAAGTGCACACCTGTTTACTTTTGGTCAATAAGGAGAACCATTGAAGCAGTGAATAATCAACAAGGGTATTCATTACAACTAGGGGCCGTGGGGGCTGGGTAATTAGCACACTCGCCTCCCACCAAGGCAAACCGGGTTCATTCCCTGGCTGGGTCACCAGATTTTTGCTAGTGGGAATCGTGTCAGACGATGTTGTTGGTTGACGGGTTTTCTCAGGGACCTCCCGTTTCCCCTGCCCCTTCATTCCGGCATTGCTCCATATTCACTTCAATCACCCTCATCGGATCTCAAGATCTCGCTGTTAAGAGCAGCCCAAATCTTTTCACTCACTCATTCATTACAACTAGACACATGGTAATGTGCTGCTGTACACTTATATCATTATCAAATGTGCTGAAAGATGCCTTATGCTTAGGCCAAGCATCTTCATTATGTTGTAACCATTTAGGTGTTGCCATCACAGTGGAGGGTGCACAAATTGTGATGGTATCAGACACACCTCTTTATGCCCAATTTGTTGGGTTTTCTTCGGAAGGCTCGATGCCACCATCTAGGAGTATTCATTTGGATTTCTCCAGCCCTATTTGCCATGAATTTCTTTCATTGGTTGGATGAAAACTGAATCCACAACAGCGCAACCATTGATTTGGCCGATACAAAAGTGATTTTTAACATGATGATTGAGGCAAAAACATTCAAAAAGTAGCAAAAGTAGCAATACAGCTGCACACAGCTAGAGCCTTGGGAGTGTAACCCTTTTTAGGACGCAACCTCCGATTTTCCTATCATCAGATGGATTGTAGCAGGGTCCTAGGGTATTACAATATGCAGATACATTACTGCAGCAACCCAATCTCAGATCTGTCTGAGAATCCATACTGCTCTACAACAGAGCCTGGGGTGCTAAGAAAAGGGTCTCTGGGAATAGCTATTATCTCCAGTAATGAAAGTTCTTCCCTTAATTGGATCCAGTTTGCTAGAATATGAGCAGGCAGATCTGCCTCCCAATTAGCACCTATGATCCACAACTGCTGGATCATGTGTTTTGCCCAGAGAACAAGAGGGGCCAACCATCTCCATGGGTAAAAAATTGTAGCCATATCAGAAAGTATGCCTCTTTTGATGACACAATTTTTAGATGGGTGCACCTTGTATGAAAAGCTGTCTGTGCCAGGGTCATACTGAAGACCTAGTACTTTCAATGAGGCGTGCCTCTCAGCATCAAACAAGTGGGCAATGTCTCGTTGCAGTTGACCTGACTGCAATCCTGTAAGAAACTCAGGACTGTTGCATGTATACTTCCTTAGGTTAAAACGTCCAGTTTTCAACATTTCCACCTGTTGTTTCTTCAGGGTGAGCTCATCCGCGAGCAATTTTGCACCAGGTACCATATCATCTATGCAAGTGTCAATAACAAGAGTTGCAGCAGCAAGAGGAAAGTTGTGTCCTACACCCTCAGCAAGCTGAAGAAATGTATGAATTGGAATAAATGGAGCAGTACAAACCCAGTAAGTCAAAGTCTGTAGTCAATACTCCTCCACTGGGTCCAATTGCTCATAATGCCACAAAATCTCATGGAGATCTTGATGCTGTGAGTCAAGTCGTATCTGTTGATACATTTGCTGTATGTCTGCCATAAATGCTACCTGGTGAAGATAGAATCGCAGGATGAGGTTAAAAATTGAAGTTTGTAGTTTCTGGTCAGGCATCAAGGTGTCATTTAGGGGGAGGCCTGAAGTTGTTTGTGCAGATGCATTGAAAACTACACTCAACTTGGTGGTTGTTCTATCTGGTCAGGAATGTAATATGCAGGTTACAAATTCCTGTCCGATTCTGGTACCTTCTCCATGCGACCTAAATATATGTAACCTGTCATGAACTCTTGTGTAAATCTGTTTAAGTTCTGGTCCCCTGAAAATATTTTCCCCAAACCTTCCAATCTCTTCAAGGCCCGGGGCCATCCCTTAACTCTGGCATTGGAGTACGAAATGGTAGAGTAACTATGTATATATCTGCCATCATCCCCTCGTGTATGAGTACATTGGAAGATTTCTTCACATTCTTGTTTGTCTGGTGTCCTCAAGACTACATATGGCACTTCTTGTGGTTCCCAAAATTTCTTTATGTGTGTCTTCCATACAGTCTGCAGAAGAATGATGGCAGGTGAAGCTTACAGATTTCTCACGTCACATTTTTTATTACACCTTTCTCATGACAAGCAACCCCATCAGAGAATCCAGCATTTCTGGTGGCCCAGGACCACTATCAATTCATCAGACTTAACAAGTGGAAAAAGCCTGCCTCAATCAAAAAATCAGTTGAACAAAGATTCCAAACTGAGGATATCCAGGTATAGATTAGCCAAGTGTATCCAGTCTGTAGTGAAAGATCGGTGTTGGGCAGCATGTCACTGATTCTTTTCAAGACCAAGGTTTCCATAATAAACCGACTGGCTGCATTTACCACTGGTTCAATCTGGCATGTGGCAATACACTTGACTTCTGTGACCAACACTGCAGACACCTACTTTTGATGTAATTAGTCTGACTTCCTGAATCTAAAAGAGTTTGACCCATTTGAACCTTGCCGGTTTCATCCCTAATACCAACATTGGCCGTGGCCAACAAGACTAAAGAGGTAGCAGCTATTCTTGTGTGAGATGCAGTTGTGGCTTGTAGGCTACTAGACTCCTCTGCAGTTGAGTCTTCAGTTACAGAATTTTTTCTAATGTAATGAAGTGTGATGCCTCGAGTTGCACATGAGGCAGTTAGTTTTTGATGACATGTATCTACATTGGTTGAGATTCGTAAACTGTTAATGCAATGATCATGTTCCTTTGCACGTTAAAATAACTTCTTAGGTGAGCTATTAAGAAATAAAGTGCACTGGAATACTGGATGTAGTCCATTACATATGCTACACTCTGATAGGTTATCCTGTGTAGCATTTTGTAAGAATGATGAACAGATGAGCATCCAAATTTGGGTCCCCACGAAGCAGTTGCTTTAGGCAAAGGCTTCGGTTTCTGGCTGGCACTCAGTTCATCTTCTGTCAGCTTTCCTCTTTCTAGGAATGCAATAAATTCCTCCAAGGAAGGCAAAGTTGAGGGACTTGGTGTGTGCTTCCACTAACTTTGTAGGCTGATATTCAACTTACTTCAAGTAGATGCAGCAACAGAGTGTACCAACTCTCCACAGATACCTCCAGAAACCTAAGAGCAGAAATATTCATATGAATTGTCCACAGTAGCTGAAGCAAAGTGTCGACATTTCCTGATGTGACCTATGGAGTATTTACTAAAACTTCAATATGGTGGGAGACAATGAGACACTTAGTATTGTAACACTTTTGTATTAGTCTCGATGCCACTCCATAGTTGTTCTCTATCAAGGGAGGAGAGTTTATTAATGAAATGGTTCCCTCTGTAATGAGGATATTAAGTATGAGAGTTTTTCAACCTTGCTTAAGGAGGTATGTTGTGCATCTAATGCCTCAAATAAGTTAGAAAAGTTCTGCCACTATTTTATATCACCACCGAAAGTAGGCAATTTTATTACTGGAAGTGTTACCAGTGGGCATGAGCCACCTGCCGTCTACAATGTGGCCTTCTCCTGCTTCTCTGTTGACTCTGCCAAGGTTTCTGCAATGGCCAAGAGTTAAAAAATAAATCATCAAACATTTCTAGCCGTTTGTTATGTTCCTCTGCATCAAAGCCTTCTTGCCAATGGAAACTATCAGCATAATTAAATAATCTTCATCAAAACATTTGCAAAGCGGTTCTAAGTCCCGATATGTAGCTTAAAATAATTTCCCCTTTGCGGGTTCCACCAGTGCCTTTTCTGTTAGTACTACCGCACTCTGCTTGCAATTCACTGAATTTCTCAGAATACACTTGTATCCTGTGTCAATAATAAACAGCTTCTGGCTACAATTGCAGTACCTTAACTGCATATCCTTCCTTGAGGCAAAGACCTAGGATGCCCATCAATGAGCAGGGAAAACGTTCATCTCCTTACTTCTTCCTTAACAACAGGGGCTCCCGACATCCATAAAAGCAAGAATTACTGTAACAGCAAAGTGTGGGAACCTCGCCAAAACATGCTTTCCAATCTCCTCTTCTTTTGCATTGTTTGCAAAACAAATTGATGCCTACCATACATTTCCATCATTGCTGCCCTTATCCAGCCCAGAGGACCAAAATGTTCTGTTGTAATTATGATAAACTTTTCAAACTTTAAAATTAATATGACCATCTACACCAAATCCTGTACTGTGTCGCCATTGCAATCTTCCATCAACTGACAGGAGAAACAAATGACAGTCACAGTGCCAACATTCCAATATAAACCAGTAAAATTGTGCAGGTCACAAACACAATAAATGCACTAAACAAAGATGAAGTTCCAGTTTACTCTTTACATCAGGTCCTTAGGGGGATCATTTGAACTTTGTGACAAATAGGTGTTGTATATTCCCTTCCAGGAAATCAGTTAATTCAGAACACATGTTGCTATTGAAATAAATTAGAATTCAGATAACTAATCCGTTGATTTTTCCCACAAGATGTCATTAAAAACAGATGTCATGTTTGGTAAAACTGACTCACAGACACTATTTAAACATTTTGACAACAAGAGAAGGTCAGGTGCACAAATATAGGGTATTGTTTATTTGGAAAATGTCTGACTATTGAATTAAATTAATATTTCATTTAATAATTACATTGTTTTTAAGATAGAGAAAATCACAAACTTATTGTAAAAATGCACTTTAAAACAAATTTTTTGAGAGGTGAAAGGTAATCTGTTTCAAATTTGTGACAGTTTTGTCAGGAACCATGGACAGTTGCAAATTTGGGTGTCTACTGTATTAATGGGACATGCTAGAGAGGTTAATTCATACATGAGCTCTTGTGCCGTCCAATATCAGAGCGTTATAAAAAGATATCCATCTAGCATGGGTCCATCGGCTGGATAACTAATGTTGATATCATATAAGTTGCTCCACTATGCCAGGTTTTTGAGTGTTCTAAACATTACCAGGAACCTATCCCATGACTTTTGACTTTGAGTATTTTGTTTATTAATATCATGATGTATATAACAATAATCATGCTGGTTCATGATGACAAAATTATGAGCTTAGAAGGTTATTAATTTCATCATGCTTACCATGGACTTTGCAGTTTTAATGTAACAAGTGACTCAGGCTAGCTTACTGGCGATTTGATAACTTCGTGCCTATATGTACTTCAATTTAACTTAAGTTACTTGCCTTTTACATTTGGCTTTGTTATGTCTTCATAATTAAGAAACTGTCATATTTATTACAGTAGTGTTCTTCACATTTTGCTAATGAACCATCATAAATTTATCTTTTTTCTTTTCACTTATATTCCTAATAAAACATTTTTTTAAACCCTCCACTATGGTTTTATCCATAAAAGTACATTATCGTGATGATTATTTTGAAAACTTTGATAATTTTCAATGCATATTAATGTTTATTAGGTGTATTTTAATTCACTGTATGACATATATACTCAAACTGGTAATCTTAAGTGCCTTTCACAGAAACCAAAATTAAGCCATCTAACTGGTTAACTCGTTCCTTAATTTCTTGGTGATTCCAGCCTTCATAAGTAAAATAATTTGTGTTATAAAAATACTTTAGTCTTATTTTCATTTTAATTATGTTTTTAGTAAATGATGAAATTGTAGCATTGCATTTGTATTTAATAGTCACAGAGTTACATTAAAGTGATGAAAAATGTTCATATTTTGCTGTTACAGTAATTCTTGCTTTTATGGATGTCGGGAGCCCCTGTTGTTAAGGAAGAAGCAAGGAGATGAACGTTTTCCCTGCTCATTGATGGGCATCCTAGGTCTTCGCCTCAAGGAAGGATATGCAGTTAAGGTACTGCAATTGTATCCAGAAGTTGTTTATTATTGACCCAGGATACAAGTGTATTCTGAGAAAGTCAGTGAATCTTTGACTATCAGCATTTTACTTAACACAAAATTATGAGAAAACACATTTTGGTAGTGTTATTTATTGGCTAATGTATAACTAGAGAGACAATTTTGTGGTAAACTGTGATAAAATGAAATAACACCAAAATACAAAGTAACACAAAATTGACAATATTTCACAAAATTTTAGTTAGTACATGGGATATTAATAGTTATTGTCTGTTTTAAGCATGGAGTTTTTAAAAAATGGTAATACATACCATATATGGGTACAAAATATAATTACTTTGAAAATAATGGTCGATAATCAAAGGTGGTGACTACATACAACTCACTGCTTCGAAATGTATTCTTTAAAATGGTCATTCCATGTTATATCAATGAAAGAAAGGGATGTTAGAAGGGCAGAGAGTGATGCCATTAGTTTCACAACTAACCAAAGCATTAGAAATCACAGCTGCAATTCCATTCTTTCTGAAAACCAGTTCACTTTGGCTTGTTGCTACTAAATTTCCTATTGAAGAAACTAGGGATGGGATCCTCAAGGCTGCAATATCTCAATACCCTCGATATTTATAGTATTGAGTATCGCATGAGAATATCAGAAAGTATCTAATTTTAACATTGTGCTAATGGTATTTACCATGCACATTTTTTTATCAAGCACAAAATTACAAAATGTCCACAATATGTATTTGCATACTGTGTTTTATCGCATAATTATTACAGCCATGTAACAGTTGCACAATCATTTTTAAATACTGAAAAGTGGAAAACTTTCTACGAGTAGTTTATTTCAGCCTCATCACAACACATGGATCAGACAGGAGGGGAAGAACCAAAGCTGGAAGTATCGTGACGAGTTGCATTTCCCCTCCCACTAGAAGAAACAAAAGGGGGAAGGGTGCCATGGTAGTTGCTAGGCAACCATTTCCCCTCTCACCAGGTTTGTAAGGGGAGGAAATGACATTGAGTCTGGCCATGACAAACTACTTTCGAGCATACCTGAGGGTACCCGAAATCCGCTGACCTAGAGAGAGAGAGAGAGAGAGAGAGAGAGAGAGGGAGAGGGAGAGGGAGAGAAAATGCGAGGATACCACGCTAGTTGATAGGCAACCACTCCCCTCTCATCTCGTGTGTAAGGGGAGTAATCAATATTGTGCCTGGTAGGGATGAACTACAACCGAGTGTACCTGAGGGTACCTAAAATCCACTGACCTAGAGAGAGAGAGAGAGAGAGAATGCGAGGATAACACGCTAGTTGATAGGCAACCACTCCCCTCTCACCTCGCGTGTAAGGGGAGGAATCAACATTGTGCCTGGCAGGGACGAACTACAACCGAGTGTACCTAAGAGTAGTAGACATCCGCTGACCAAGAGAGAGAGAACATGAGGATGGCGCTCTTAGTTGCTAGGCAACCACTTCCCCTCTTGCTAGGCATGTAAGGGGTGGAAGCGAAGCCACACCGTGCACCGAGCATTGGACTAGATGGACAGAAAGTTTCTGTGCTGGTCACTCAATTCGCAAATGTTACAGTAATTTTCTTGAAGCTGCAAAGTAAAATAAAATAGCTGCAAAATCGCAAAATACGTGTATACTGAGCTATAATTTTCCTCAAAGTTTGATTACAGCTTTCACTGTGGAAACATGATTCTGTAGAATCGAAAGAGATGGTGTTGGTGTATCATTGGTTAAGGATGTTTGAGTTACAGGCCGTCCACCGTGTGTTTCAAGTGTAATGTGAGTTTTTATATAGTTTTAGTGAACGTCAACAACACTTGTAAAATGAGCAAAGTTCTTGGCCAAGTTGTTTTGTGTTCATGACAATTTTAATTGGGTATCGAGAAAGGTATCAGTATCAAGAATCGTGAGAATGTTTTGGTATTGAAACTAGTATTGAGTATCGAGGAAATGTGTTATCAACTTATCCCTAGAAGCTACATTCCTGTGCGGATCTACTGTTGACACTCTATCTCCTTTTGTTATTTCATTTAATGGTAGCGGATCTATTAACGATGCTAGCCACTGTGATATTGTCAGTCCTTTAAAAAAAAACTTATCCTTAGCCTTTGACATAATGTTATGTCACAGTGTAAGGGTACCTGCAGCCCCTAACTGTGGTTTTGACCATTCATTGTTTTGGGAACATTCCCTATTTATTCCCACTATTATTATTATGGCTTTGTTTACATTTAGTCATTAATTTTTTATGCCCTGACTCAATGTTGGCAAAGAATATGCAGGGTCATCTTGTTTCTTGTTTTTGAATAGGCCTTATGTCCAAAGAAAAGGCCATGGTGGTATTTTATGTAATTTGTGTTATTGTTTAAATACTGAATGATAGGCTTTACGTATAAAAAATTGTAATTTTGTGAGAATACTGACTTGTTCTTTGGGAAATGAATTTTTTTATTTTAGTTTTTGCGATATCTAGTTTAGGTGCAATTTGCTATTTAGTCAATTTTGGGAATTGTGTTATAATTCACCAGGTAGTTTCATTTGGCATTTTGTTATGTTTGTTATTCTGGAAGCACCCTTGTTTGGTTTAGTGTTTTGAACACTGGGGAAGTGTTCTGACATTTTGGCGTTCCACCATGTTCCTGTTTTTCTAGATCTACACTTTCATTGCCCTGTCCTGTTCAACTGCTCTTTTTGATGAGGAAGAGGATGTTTTGTTGTTGGACTACTATTATTACATTGTGCTAAATGTCAGTCTGTTTAAACTGCTTTCATCCAATCTGTTATTGAAGGGCATGATAGATAGTAAAATTAAAATTGCCTCTGAAAATTTTACTTTTAACCAGAACTTTCTGTTTGCAGTGTTACAGCTTAAGGAAACTGCTTAAGTTTTCAGATCTGAGGTTGTTACATAACCTCTTGGCGTACTTCTGGTTCTGACAAAAGAGAGGAATTTTAAATATTGGTGAAAAAATTCTTCAAATCTTATTTGGGTCCATGGATAGTGTTTACAAGGCTAATGGAAGCACAAGATGATATTTCAACTAATCTAGCAAACCATATTCTTCTTCACAGAAATCTTGAATATCTTGTTTGTATAGTACGAAAAATATACCGAAACTGGCATTTCTTTATTTGAAACATTACAATAAATTGTATTGTCTGTTAAATTATACTGTACAAGAAGTGATTCACAACATACTCCTTGCATGTTTTTAGAATTGTTATAAATACTTTGTTATGTGACAGTGAAGCACTTGCTAATGCAAAACTTTAATTATTAGATATTTTAAAAATAATTTTCTGTTTCTAATGAACATTCAGTTCTCTGCTAATTTTGTTGTGACCAGTGCATTATGACTTGTGGTTTGGTAGACGACACCCCATGCCTCAGCATCTCAAACAAGGAATAATTTGTCAGCAGCAAATGTGAAGTGGAACTCGAACATGGGCACAACAGCACACCGAACAGTGAGCTGCCAGGATTAAGTTACGTGCTCCACCTGCTGGCAGTGGATATGCCCTCCTCCACAGACAAGTGTGGGTGGTATGGGCAAGAGAATGGAGAAGCCCCATGTCAGCATGCAAGAGAGAGAGACAGAGTGGATGGTGGTTCGCTGTACAGCTGGCCACACTCCCACTTTAACCCTTGCCATTGCATCAGCCTTTTCTCCTTCAGACTTCTGTTCACGATCATTGTGTTGCTTGATCAGTCATTGCATTTTCCACTGCCATTGTGTTTACAGCCTTTGCATGTTAATATTGGCAAAGTAAGTTTCTGAATGTTAGACTTTCTGTTTCACACTTGGGTGTGTACTTTGTAGTTACGAGATAGTTGGTTCCACTCCCACGATGACCAGTTCTCAGTTATATTTCCAGGTGGTAGCACGCACTTTGGGTCACAATAGTTCAGTATTTGTTAGGGACTATAGAGGGTTTAGGCTGAGCAACATTGCTTTCGCTTGTTTAGTATATGGTCTTCTCGTAACCTTGCTAGCATTTTCTTATTCTCTTGTAACCTTACAACCTTTGCATCACGAAGGCAGCTCACTGCGGAGGGCTTCTGCCTTCCTGCAGATACATAGTACATGACCTTGTCGTGGCCAGTTGGTGGGTGTGTTCCTGCCCGGAGACGTGCACCTCTAGAGGCGAAGTGGTTCACTTCCTTGCCAGTGACAGTGTGTTCCACGGAGCATTTGCCTCTCGATTGCCCCTTTTTTTAGCTATGTGATTCTTATAGCTTCAGTAATGTGTCCCTGGTTTTACACTTCCCAAAAAGGGGAGAATTCATTGGACTGTCTATCTACTGGTTTTCCAGGGACTGTCAAAAATTTACACAAATTCAGTAGCTGAGGGTCTGACATGTACATTAATAAAATAAATCTTCTAATGTTAGTAAACTTCATGTGGAGTATAATGAAGTGTGTACGTTTTCTGTGAATAATGTTTAACTAATAAACAAAAAAATGGAAATTAAAAAGAAAAATATTGATGAATTATTGTAAATAATACATAAAAATATTTCACCTCAACTTGCCTAAATAAATAATATAAAATCACAAAGTATTATGTATAATTGCATATAAGATGATACCAAATGCAAGCTGCTGGCTGGAACAGAAGGTGCAGTTCACTGGCTGTAGGTCTGCGATACCGTGTCTGCCAACACAGTACCACAGATTCCAGGCTGCGGCTTTCTGTCTCCAGAACTTGACATTGGAGAACTCGTATCTTACCTCGGTCCCTTGATGGTAGTCTTGATTGGCACGTGTGTGCGGGGGAAAGCTAGTATACTTAAATACGGGAGAGGTTGGTTTCTCCAAGAGTCTGACTAAAGCAGCGCAGTCTCGTTCTACCTGTCTGTCCAAAGTAGGTGGGGCCAATACAGACTGCTGCTTGGCAGCGAGGTGAGCTGTCCTTTGTTCTTCTCTCCTTGAGCCGTGCCTCACCTTAAAAGGCATAGAGTGTAGGACGCCGCTGAACGGTATAGGTAATGTACCAGAGATGCAAATCAATTCCCTATATTAGTGTACTGCCAGCAGTGGCTGCCGGCATGAGCTCAGTGCTCCAGAAGCCCCCCCCCCACCGGCGGGCAGACCAGAAGCATTGAGCCATATGGGCGCCTTCCTGCCACTACTGGGTGTAGGTCGCAACCAAGGCCAGGCCATAATACTCGAGCAAATACCCCGGCAGCACCTAGGTCCTCCAGTAGGGATAAAACACAAGCGTTTTGTCTCTCCGTGGTTGGATGAGTTGCTAGTGGTTGAGGCAGTGCTGTTGTATTCCCGGAGGTGTAGAACAGGTGGCCGTCGAATGGTGTATGTATGTGATGGGTGAATTCCTGAAGGGGCACCCAATCCGAATCTAAGTTGTATTTAATTGCTCGGCCTCGATTGGCAGTGCACAACGTGTACGGTTCCTAGCAGACGTAATAAAGGACTCTATAAATAATACTCGCAGTTAAAAGAACAAAGCTATATTTATTAAGGACATAATAAATATAGTGACATGTGCTATCTCCTAACCAAGAAGTCGGTATGCTGGAAGTAAACTACACTGAACAGGTGTAGGTGACCTGGTTCTAGTTTAGTCAAGATTATTAAGAAGTCCACTGCTAAATAAGAATATAATTAACGTTGGCTAACTAACTTCAGGATGTCTAGACGAGACGATTAAATAAAAAGATCCACTGCTGTAGTAGCAGGGAGGTAATTGCCCCTACCAGCAAGTAGAGGCAGCTACTGGTTAAGAAGGAATCAGTAGCGGAGGTGTTCGGTGATGAAAGTTGAAGAAGCATTTGGTAGAAGAAGGCTATCGGCAATGAAGAGTCTCTGGTATTTGGTAGTAGTTGACGTCAATGGCTGCTGAAGACTGTTGTCGACAATGGGAGCAGCCTCTAGAAAGCTGCTGAAGACTTGGAGGTCGGTGGGGGGAGGTGTGACTTCGCTGTAGCATGAGGCCGGAGTGAGGGTAGGAACCCTTTGGTCATCTTTCAGCTCTGTGTGTATTCTGTGGCAGTCGGCTGTGTTCTGAGGCAGCAGACAGCTTGTAGGCTCTCAGCAAAGGGGAGGGGAGGCAGAATACTCGCTGGCTTTCGCAACATTGGTGTACTGCGTTGGCAGGGTTCGACTCTCTCTTGGGTGTATTAGGTATACTGGCATCATAAGCGATGAGTTGTAATCGTTTGTAGTAAAACAATAAAGCTGCATGCATCAATTCGCCCCCTCCCCTCTGTTGCAATGAAGACTCATAGTGTAAGTGCAGCAGAGTAGGGCGTAGGCCCCGTCATCTGTAAGTTCGCGGAAGGAGAGTCGGGAAAAAAAAAATTTCATCAGGTAGGCGGGACCCTTAATGTTGGGCTGCTTGACCATTGTAATTCCACTCGCTCTGTACACTGGAGACACGTGGTGCATGGCGTCCTGGCCATAGTTCTATCTCTCTTCGGGCGGGCTCCCTCTCTGCCCCTTGCCCAGGCGAAGCGGAGTGCTGCACTCTGCTAATGGGTGTTTCCACCTGTGGTGATGGTTAGTATTAGTGTCAGGAATGACGCTGTGTATCGTCCCACTTGCCTACTTGGTTTACACATATTGTTGACAAAAACTCAGCAAATCGCTGTGGTTAATTACAAGATATATACAACAGGAACCTGGAATAAAAACACACAAAAAAAATTACCTGACAAATATGAAGGCTAATAAAAAGTTTGTTCAAGCCTTACTCGCGGAAGGCAGGGAAAATTCAGTAACTATCACAGAGCTTGCTGTGGTGATTTATGAAGGAAAACTATTGTCCATTTCATGTAAGTGGTGTAAATTGTGACAGTTCTAGAATAGTAGCACGGCCTCAATGTATCTCTCTCTCTCTCACACACGCACACACACACACACTGCAGTGCAGTGGATTAATAAATGAAAATAAGCCAAATAAATAAAACCAAAAGAAAGAATAGATATTATTAAACCCAATTGACTTAAAGTTGATAAAGCAATAATCCTCTTCGAATCAAATTCAAAGTTAGCACAAAATCCAGATAAATATAGTAATTAAAGAAATAAATAATAAAAAAGTTGATAATGTTCTATTAACGTATAAAGGATTAAAACGAATTAATAAATATACACCTGCAGTAATTAACGTAGAAGAATGAACTAAAGAAGAAACAGGAGTAGGTGCTGCTATAGCAGCAGGTAATCAAGGAGAAAACGGAATCTGAGCACTCTTAGTTATAGCTGCAATAACAATAAACTTAACATCAAAATCAAAAGAAAAAAAATCAAAATATATAAAATAATTTCATCAACCATATCTAAATATTCAAGCAATTGATATCAATAATATTCTATCACCTACACTATTAGATAAAGCAGTGCAGTGCAGTGCAGTGCAGTGCGCAGAGTGCAGTGTGCAGTGCGCAGTGTGCAGTGCGCAGTGTGCAGTGGGCAGTGCGCAGAGTGCAGTGTGCAGGACGCAGAGTGCAGTGAGCAGTGTGCAGTGTGCAGTGCGCAGAGTGCAGTGCGCAGTGTGCAGAGTGCAGTGTGCAGAGTGCAGTGCACAGAGTGCAGTGTGCAGTGCGCAGTGTGCAGTGCGCAGAGTGCAGTGTGCAGAGTGCAGTGCGCAGAGTGCAGTGCGCAGAGTGCAGTGCGCAGTGTGCAGAGCGCAGTGTGCAGGGCACAGTGTACAGTGCGCAGAGTGCAGTGTGCAGTGCGCAGAGTGCAGTGTGCAGTGCGCAGAGTGCAGTGCGCAGAGTGCAGTGCGCAGAGTGCACAGTATGCACAGAGACAAGACAGAGAGAGTGTGCAGAGCGCAGTGCAGTGCATGGGATATTAATAGTTATTGTCTGTTTTAAGCATGGAGTTTTTAAAAAATGGTCATACATACCATATATGGGTACAAAATATTATTACTTTGAAAATAATGGTCGATAATCAAAGGTGGTGACTACATACAACTCACTGCTTCGAAATGTATTCTTTAAAATGGTCATTCCATGTTATATCAATGAAAGAAAGAGATGTTAGAAGGGCAGAGAGTGATGCCATTAGTTTCACAACTAACCAAAGCATTAGAAATCACAGCTGCAATTCCATTCTTTCTGAAAACCAGTTCACTTTGGCTTGTTGCTACTAAATTTCCTATTGAAGAAACTAGGGATGGGATCCTCAAGGCTGCAATATCTCAATACCCTCGATATTTATAGTATTGAGTATCGCATGAGAATATCAGAAAGTATCTAATTTTAACATTGTGCTAATGGTATTTACCATGCACATTTTTTTATCAAGCACAAAATTACAAAATGTCCACAATATGTATTTGCATACTGTGTTTTATCGCATAATTATTACAGCCATGTAACAGTTGCACAATCATTTTTAAATACTGAAAAGTGGAAAACTTTCTACGAGTAGTTTATTTCAGCCTCATCACAACACATGGATCAGACAGGAGGGGAAGAACCAAAGCTGGAAGTATCGTGACGAGTTGCATTTCCCCTCCCACTAGAAGAAACAAAAGGGGGAAGGGTGCCATGGTAGTTGCTAGGCAACCATTTCCCCTCTCACCAGGTTTGTAAGGGGAGGAAATGACATTGAGTCTGGCCATGACAAACTACTTTCGAGCATACCTGAGGGTACCCGAAATCCGCTGACCTAGAGAGAGAGAGAGAGAGGGAGAGGGAGAGGGAGAGAAAATGCGAGGATACCACGCTAGTTGATAGGCAACCACTCCCCTCTCATCTCGTGTGTAAGGGGAGTAATCAATATTGTGCCTGGTAGGGATGAACTACAACCGAGTGTACCTGAGGGTACCTAAAATCCACTGACCTAGAGAGAGAGAGAGAGAGAGAATGCGAGGATAACACGCTAGTTGATAGGCAACCACTCCCCTCTCACCTCGCGTGTAAGGGGAGGAATCAACATTGTGCCTGGCAGGGACGAACTACAACCGAGTGTACCTAAGAGTAGTAGACATCCGCTGACCAAGAGAGAGAGAACATGAGGATGGTGCTCTTAGTTGCTAGGCAACCACTTCCCCTCTTGCTAGGCATGTAAGGGGTGGAAGCGAAGCCACACCGTGCACCGAGCATTGGACTAGATGGACAGAAAGTTTCTGTGCTGGTCACTCAATTCGCAAATGTTACAGTAATTTTCTTGAAGCTGCAAAGTAAAATAAAATAGCTGCAAAATCGCAAAATACGTGTATACTGAGCTATAATTTTCCTCAAAGTTTGATTACAGCTTTCACTGTGGAAACATGATTCTGTAGAATCGAAAGAGATGGTGTTGGTGTATCATTGGTTAAGGATGTTTGAGTTACAGGCCGTCCACCGTGTGTTTCAAGTGTAATGTGAGTTTTTATATAGTTTTAGTGAACGTCAACAACACTTGTAAAATGAGCAAAGTTCTTGGCCAAGTTGTTTTGTGTTCATGACAATTTTAATTGGGTATCGAGAAAGGTATCAGTATCAAGAATCGTGAGAATGTTTTGGTATTGAAACTAGTATTGAGTATCGAGGAAATGTGTTATCAACTTATCCCTAGAAGCTACATTCCTGTGCGGATCTACTGTTGACACTCTATCTCCTTTTGTTATTTCATTTAATGGTAGCGGATCTATTAACGATGCTAGCCACTGTGATATTGTCAGTCCTTTAAAAAAAAACTTATCCTTAGCCTTTGACATAATGTTATGTCACAGTGTAAGGGTACCTGCAGCCCCTAACTGTGGTTTTGACCATTCATTGTTTTGGGAACATTCCCTATTTATTCCCACTATTATTATTATGGCTTTGTTTACATTTAGTCATTAATTTTTTATGCCCTGACTCAATGTTGGCAAAGAATATGCAGGGTCATCTTGTTTCTTGTTTTTGAATAGGCCTTATGTCCAAAGAAAAGGCCATGGTGGTATTTTATGTAATTTGTGTTATTGTTTAAATACTGAATGATAGGCTTTACGTATAAAAAATTGTAATGGTGTGAGAATACTGACTTGTTCTTTGGGAAATGAATTTTTTTATTTTAGTTTTTGCGATATCTAGTTTAGGTGCAATTTGCTATTTAGTCAATTTTGGGAATTGTGTTATAATTCACCAGGTAGTTTCATTTGGCATTTTGTTATGTTTGTTATTCTGGAAGCACCCTTGTTTGGTTTAGTGTTTTGAACACTGGGGAAGTGTTCTGACATTTTGGCGTTCCACCATGTTCCTGTTTTTCTAGATCTACACTTTCATTGCCCTGTCCTGTTCAACTGCTCTTTTTGATGAGGAAGAGGATGTTTTGTTGTTGGACTACTATTATTACATTGTGCTAAATGTCAGTCTGTTTAAACTGCTTTCATCCAATCTGTTATTGAAGGGCATGATAGATAGTAAAATTAAAATTGCCTCTGAAAATTTTACTTTTAACCAGAACTTTCTGTTTGCAGTGTTACAGCTTAAGGAAACTGCTTAAGTTTTCAGATCTGAGGTTGTTACATAACCTCTTGGCGTACTTCTGGTTCTGACAAAAGAGAGGAATTTTAAATATTGGTGAAAAAATTCTTCAAATCTTATTTGGGTCCATGGATAGTGTTTACAAGGCTAATGGAAGCACAAGATGATATTTCAACTAATCTAGCAAACCATATTCTTCTTCACAGAAATCTTGAATATCTTGTTTGTATAGTACGAAAAATATACCGAAACTGGCATTTCTTTATTTGAAACATTACAATAAATTGTATTGTCTGTTAAATTATACTGTACAAGAAGTGATTCACAACATACTCCTTGCATGTTTTTAGAATTGTTATAAATACTTTGTTATGTGACAGTGAAGCACTTGCTAATGCAAAACTTTAATTATTAGATATTTTAAAAATAATTTTCTGTTTCTAATGAACATTCAGTTCTCTGCTAATTTTGTTGTGACCAGTGCATTATGACTTGTGGTTTGGTAGACGACACCCCATGCCTCAGCATCTCAAACAAGGAATAATTTGTCAGCCACAAATGTGAAGTGGAACTCGAACATGGGCACAACAGCACACCGAACAGTGAGCTGCCAGGATTAAGTTACGTGCTCCACCTGCTGGCAGTGGATATGCCCTCCTCCACAGACAAGTGTGGGTGGTATGGGCAAGAGAATGGAGAAGCCCCATGTCAGCATGCAAGAGAGAGAGACAGAGTGGATGGTGGTTCGCTGTACAGCTGGCCACACTCCCACTTTAACCCTTGCCATTGCATCAGCCTTTTCTCCTTCAGACTTCTGTTCACGATCATTGTGTTGCTTGATCAGTCATTGCATTTTCCACTGCCATTGTGTTTACAGCCTTTGCATGTTAATATTGGCAAAGTAAGTTTCTGAATGTTAGACTTTCTGTTTCACACTTGGGTGTGTACTTTGTAGTTACGAGATAGTTGGTTCCACTCCCACGATGACCAGTTCTCAGTTATATTTCCAGGTGGTAGCACGCACTTTGGGTCACAATAGTTCAGTATTTGTTAGGGACTATAGAGGGTTTAGGCTGAGCAACATTGCTTTCGCTTGTTTAGTATATGGTCTTCTCGTAACCTTGCTAGCATTTTCTTATTCTCTTGTAACCTTACAACCTTTGCATCACGAAGGCAGCTCACTGCGGAGGGCTTCTGCCTTCCTGCAGATACATAGTACATGACCTTGTCGTGGCCAGTTGGTGGGTGTGTTCCTGCCCGGAGACGTGCACCTCTAGAGGCGAAGTGGTTCACTTCCTTGCCAGTGACAGTGTGTTCCACGGAGCATTTGCCTCTCGATTGCCCCTTTTTTTAGCTATGTGATTCTTATAGCTTCAGTAATGTGTCCCTGGTTTTACACTTCCCAAAAAGGGGAGAATTCATTGGACTGTCTATCTACTGGTTTTCCAGGGACTGTCAAAAATTTACACAAATTCAGTAGCTGAGGGTCTGACATGTACATTAATAAAATAAATCTTCTAATGTTAGTAAACTTCATGTGGAGTATAATGAAGTGTGTACGTTTTCTGTGAATAATGTTTAACTAATAAACAAAAAAATGGAAATTAAAAAGAAAAATATTGATGAATTATTCTAAATAATACATAAAAATATTTCACCTCAACTTGCCTAAATAAATAATATAAAATCACAAAGTATTATGTATAATTGCATATAAGATGATACCAAATGCAAGCTGCTGGCTGGAACAGAAGGTGCAGTTCACTGGCTGTAGGTCTGCGATACCGTGTCTGCCAACACAGTACCACAGATTCCAGGCTGCGGCTTTCTGTCTCCAGAACTTGACATTGGAGAACTCGTATCTTACCTCGGTCCCTTGATGGTAGTCTTGATTGGCACGTGTGTGCGGGGGAAAGCTAGTATACTTAAATACGGGAGAGGTTGGTTTCTCCAAGAGTCTGACTAAAGCAGCGCAGTCTCGTTCTACCTGTCTGTCCAAAGTAGGTGGGGCCAATACAGACTGCTGCTTGGCAGCGAGGTGAGCTGTCCTTTGTTCTTCTCTCCTTGAGCCGTGCCTCACCTTAAAAGGCATAGAGTGTAGGACGCCGCTGAACGGTATAGGTAATGTACCAGAGATGCAAATCAATTCCCTATATTAGTGTACTGCCAGCAGTGGCTGCCGGCATGAGCTCAGTGCTCCAGAAGCCCCCCCACCACCGGCGGGCAGACCAGAAGCATTGAGCCATATGGGCGCCTTCCTGCCACTACTGGGTGTAGGTCGCAACCAAGGCCAGGCCATAATACTCGAGCAAATACCCCCGGCAGCACCTAGGTCCTCCAGTAGGGATAAAACACAAGCGTTTTGTCTCTCCGTGGTTGGATGAGTTGCTAGTGGTTGAGGCAGTGCTGTTGTATTCCCGGAGGTGTAGAACAGGTGGCCGTCGAATGGTGTATGTATGTGATGGGTGAATTCCTGAAGGGGCACCCAATCCGAATCTAAGTTGTATTTAATTGCCCGGCCTCGATTGGCAGTGCACAACGTGTACGGTTCCTAGCAGACGTAATAAAGGACTCTATAAATAATACTCGCAGTTAAAAGAACAAAGCTATATTTATTAAGGACATAATAAATATAGTGACATGTGCTATCTCCTAACCAAGAAGTCGGTATGCTGGAAGTAAACTACACTGAACAGGTGTAGGTGACCTGGTTCTAGTTTAGTCAAGATTATTAAGAAGTCCACTGCTAAATAAGAATATAATTAACGTTGGCTAACTAACTTCAGGATGTCTAGACGAGACGATTAAATAAAAAGATCCACTGCTGTAGTAGCAGGGAGGTAATTGCCCCTACCAGCAAGTAGAGGCAGCTACTGGTTAAGAAGGAATCAGTAGCGGAGGTGTTCGGTGATGAAAGTTGAAGAAGCTTTTGGTAGAAGAAGGCTATCGGCAATGAAGAGTCTCTGGTATTTGGTAGTAGTTGACGTCAATGGCTGCTGAAGACTGTTGTCGACAATGGGAGCAGCCTCTAGAAAGCTGCTGAAGACTTGGAGGTCGGTGGGGGGAGGTGTGACTTCGCTGTAGCATGAGGCCGGAGTGAGGGTAGGAACCCTTTGGTCATCTTTCAGCTCTGTGTGTATTCTGTGGCAGTCGGCTGTGTTCTGAGGCAGCTGACAGCTTGTAGGCTCTCAGCAAAGGGGAGGGGAGGCAGAATACTCGCTGGCTTGCGCAACATTGGTGTACTGCGTTGGCAGGGTTCGACTCTCTCTTGGGTGTATTAGGTATACTGGCATCATAAGCGATGAGTTGTAATCGTTTGTAGTAAAACAATAAAGCTGCATGCATCAATTCGCCCCCTCCCCTCTGTTGCAATGAAGACTCATAGTGTAAGTGCAGCAGAGTAGGGCGTAGGCCCCGTCATCTGTAAGTTCGCGGAAGGAGAGTCGGGAAAAAAAAAATTTCATCAGGTAGGCGGGACCCTTAATGTTGGGCTGCTTGACCATTGTAATTCCACTCGCTCTGTACACTGGAGACACGTGGTGCATGGCGTCCTGGCCATAGTTCTATCTCTCTTCGGGCGGGCTCCCTCTCTGCCCCTTGCCCAGGCGAAGCGGAGTGCTGCACTCTGCTAATGGGTGTTTCCACCTGTGGTGAGGGTTAGTATTAGTGTCAGGAATGACGCTGTGTATCGTCCCACTTGCCTACTTGGTTTACACATATTGTTGACAAAAACTCAGCATATCGCTGTGGTTAATTACAAGATATATACAACAGGAACCTGGAATAAAAACACACAAAAAAAATTACCTGACAAATATGAAGGCTAATAAAAAGTTTGTTCAAGCCTTACTCGCGGAAGGCAGGGAAAATTCAGTAACTATCACAGAGCTTGCTGTGGTGATTTATGAAGGAAAACTATTGTCCATTTCATGTAAGTGGTGTAAATTGTGACAGTTCTAGAATAGTAGCACGGCCTCAATGTATCTCTCTCTCTCTGAGAGGTTCTAGTTCTCTAGAGAGAGAGAGAGAGAGGGTATCACTGCAGTGCAGTGGATTAATAAATGAAAATAAGCCAAATAAATTAAAACCAAAAGAAAGAATAGATATTATTAAACCCAATTGACTTAAAGTTGATAAAGCAATAATCCTCTTCGAATCAAATTCAAAGTTAGCACAAAATCCAGATATAAATATAGTAATTAAAGAAATAAATAATAAAAAAGTTGATAATGTTCTATTAACGTATAAAGGATTAAAACGAATTAATAAATATACACCTGCAGTAATTAACGTAGAAGAATGAACTAAAGAAGAAACAGGAGTAGGTGCTGCTATAGCAGCAGGTAATCAAGGAGAAAACGGAATCTGAGCACTCTTAGTTATAGCTGCAATAACAATAAACTTAACATCAAAATCAAAAGAAAAAAAATCAAAATATATAAAATAATTTCATCAACCATATCTAAATATTCAAGCAATTGACATCAATAATATTCTATCACCTACACGATTAGATAAAGCAGTGCAGTGCAGTGCAGTGCAGAGTGCAGTGCGCAGAGTGCAGTGCGCAGAGTGCAGTGTGCAGAGTGCAGTGCGCAGAGTGCAGTGCACAGAGTGCAGTGCGCAGAGTGCAGGGTGCAGTGCGCAGTGTGCAGTGCGCAGAGTGCAGTGCGCAGTGTGCAGAGCGCAGTGTGCAGAGTGCAGTGCGCAGAGTGCAGTGCGCAGAGTGCAGTGCGCAGTGCGCAGTGTGCCGTGCGCAGAGCGCAGTGCGCAGAGCGCAGTGCGCAGAGTGCAGTGCGCAGAGTGCAGTGTGCAGAGTGCAGTGTGCAGTGCGCAGAGTGCAGTGCGCAGTGTGCAGAGTGCAGTGTGCAGTGCGCAGTGTGCAGTGCGCAGAGTGCAGTGCGCAGAGTGCAGTGCGCAGAGTGCACAGTATGCACAGAGACAAGACAGAGAGAGTGTGCAGAGCGCAGTGCAGTGCATGTGATATTAATAGTTATTGTCTGTTTTAAGCATGGAGTTTTTAAAAAATTATCATACATACCATATATGGGTACAAAATATTATTACTTTGAAAATAATGGTCGATAATCAAAGGTGGTGACTACATACAACTCACTGCTTCAAAATGTATTCTTTAAAATGGTCATTCCATGTTATATCAATGAAAGAAAGAGATGTTAGAAGGGCAGAGAGTGATGCCATTAGTTTCACAACTAACCAAAGCATTAGAAATCACAGCTCCAATTCCATTCTTTCTGAAAACCAGTTCACTTTGGCTTGTTGCTACTAAATTTCCTATTGAAGAAACTAGGGATGGGATCCTCAAGGCTGCAATATCTCAATACCCTCGATATTTATAGTATTGAGTATCGCATGAGAATATCAGAAAGTATCTAATTTTAACATTGTGCTAATGGTATTTACCATGCACATTTTTTTATCAAGCACAAAATTACAAAATGTCCACAATATGTATTTGCATACTGTGTTTTATCGCATAATTATTACAGCCATGTAACAGTTGCACAATCATTTTTAAATACTGAAAAGTGGAAAACTTTCTACGAGTAGTTTATTTCAGCCTCATCACAACACATGGATCAGACAGGAGGGGAAGAACCAAAGCTGGAAGTATCGTGACGAGTTGCATTTCCCCTCCCACTAGAAGAAACAAAAGGGGGAAGGGTGCCATGGTAGTTGCTAGGCAACCATTTCCCCTCTCACCAGGTTTGTAAGGGGAGGAAATGACATTGAGTCTGGCCATGACAAACTACTTTCGAGCATACCTGAGGGTACCCGAAATCCGCTGACCTAGAGAGAGAGAGAGAGAGGGAGAGGGAGAGGGAGAGAAAATGCGAGGATACCACGCTAGTTGATAGGCAACCACTCCCCTCTCATCTCGTGTGTAAGGGGAGTAATCAATATTGTGCCTGGTAGGGATGAACTACAACCGAGTGTACCTGAGGGTACCTAAAATCCACTGACCTAGAGAGAGAGAGAGAGAGAGAATGCGAGGATAACACGCTAGTTGATAGGCAACCACTCCCCTCTCACCTCGCGTGTAAGGGGAGGAATCAACATTGTGCCTGGCAGGGACGAACTACAACCGAGTGTACCTAAGAGTAGTAGACATCCGCTGACCAAGAGAGAGAGAACATGAGGATGGCGCTCTTAGTTGCTAGGCAACCACTTCCCCTCTTGCTAGGCATGTAAGGGGTGGAAGCGAAGCCACACCGTGCACCGAGCATTGGACTAGATGGACAGAAAGTTTCTGTGCTGGTCACTCAATTCGCAAATGTTACAGTAATTTTCTTGAAGCTGCAAAGTAAAATAAAATAGCTGCAAAATCGCAAAATACGTGTATACTGAGCTATAATTTTCCTCAAAGTTTGATTACAGCTTTCACTGTGGAAACATGATTCTGTAGAATCGAAAGAGATGGTGTTGGTGTATCATTGGTTAAGGATGTTTGAGTTACAGGCCGTCCACCGTGTGTTTCAAGTGTAATGTGAGTTTTTATATAGTTTTAGTGAACGTCAACAACACTTGTAAAATGAGCAAAGTTCTTGGCCAAGTTGTTTTGTGTTCATGACAATTTTAATTGGGTATCGAGAAAGGTATCAGTATCAAGAATCGTGAGAATGTTTTGGTATTGAAACTAGTATTGAGTATCGAGGAAATGTGTTATCAACTTATCCCTAGAAGCTACATTCCTGTGCGGATCTACTGTTGACACTCTATCTCCTTTTGTTATTTCATTTAATGGTAGCGGATCTATTAACGATGCTAGCCACTGTGATATTGTCAGTCCTTTAAAAAAAAACTTATCCTTAGCCTTTGACATAATGTTATGTCACAGTGTAAGGGTACCTGCAGCCCCTAACTGTGGTTTTGACCATTCATTGTTTTGGGAACATTCCCTATTTATTCCCACTATTATTATTATGGCTTTGTTTACATTTAGTCATTAATTTTTTATGCCCTGACTCAATGTTGGCAAAGAATATGCAGGGTCATCTTGTTTCTTGTTTTTGAATAGGCCTTATGTCCAAAGAAAAGGCCATGGTGGTATTTTATGTAATTTGTGTTATTGTTTAAATACTGAATGATAGGCTTTACGTATAAAAAATTGTAATGGTGTGAGAATACTGACTTGTTCTTTGGGAAATGAATTTTTTTATTTTAGTTTTTGCGATATCTAGTTTAGGTGCAATTTGCTATTTAGTCAATTTTGGGAATTGTGTTATAATTCACCAGGTAGTTTCATTTGGCATTTTGTTATGTTTGTTATTCTGGAAGCACCCTTGTTTGGTTTAGTGTTTTGAACACTGGGGAAGTGTTCTGACATTTTGGCGTTCCACCATGTTCCTGTTTTTCTAGATCTACACTTTCATTGCCCTGTCCTGTTCAACTGCTCTTTTTGATGAGGAAGAGGATGTTTTGTTGTTGGACTACTATTATTACATTGTGCTAAATGTCAGTCTGTTTAAACTGCTTTCATCCAATCTGTTATTGAAGGGCATGATAGATAGTAAAATTAAAATTGCCTCTGAAAATTTTACTTTTAACCAGAACTTTCTGTTTGCAGTGTTACAGCTTAAGGAAACTGCTTAAGTTTTCAGATCTGAGGTTGTTACATAACCTCTTGGCGTACTTCTGGTTCTGACAAAAGAGAGGAATTTTAAATATTGGTGAAAAAATTCTTCAAATCTTATTTGGGTCCATGGATAGTGTTTACAAGGCTAATGGAAGCACAAGATGATATTTCAACTAATCTAGCAAACCATATTCTTCTTCACAGAAATCTTGAATATCTTGTTTGTATAGTACGAAAAATATACCGAAACTGGCATTTCTTTATTTGAAACATTACAATAAATTGTATTGTCTGTTAAATTATACTGTACAAGAAGTGATTCACAACATACTCCTTGCATGTTTTTAGAATTGTTATAAATACTTTGTTATGTGACAGTGAAGCACTTGCTAATGCAAAACTTTAATTATTAGATATTTTAAAAATAATTTTCTGTTTCTAATGAACATTCAGTTCTCTGCTAATTTTGTTGTGACCAGTGCATTATGACTTGTGGTTTGGTAGACGACACCCCATGCCTCAGCATCTCAAACAAGGAATAATTTGTCAGCAGCAAATGTGAAGTGGAACTCGAACATGGGCACAACAGCACACCGAACAGTGAGCTGCCAGGATTAAGTTACGTGCTCCACCTGCTGGCAGTGGATATGCCCTCCTCCACAGACAAGTGTGGGTGGTATGGGCAAGAGAATGGAGAAGCCCCATGTCAGCATGCAAGAGAGAGAGACAGAGTGGATGGTGGTTCGCTGTACAGCTGGCCACACTCCCACTTTAACCCTTGCCATTGCATCAGCCTTTTCTCCTTCAGACTTCTGTTCACGATCATTGTGTTGCTTGATCAGTCATTGCATTTTCCACTGCCATTGTGTTTACAGCCTTTGCATGTTAATATTGGCAAAGTAAGTTTCTGAATGTTAGACTTTCTGTTTCACACTTGGGTGTGTACTTTGTAGTTACGAGATAGTTGGTTCCACTCCCACGATGACCAGTTCTCAGTTATATTTCCAGGTGGTAGCACGCACTTTGGGTCACAATAGTTCAGTATTTGTTAGGGACTATAGAGGGTTTAGGCTGAGCAACATTGCTTTCGCTTGTTTAGTATATGGTCTTCTCGTAACCTTGCTAGCATTTTCTTATTCTCTTGTAACCTTACAACCTTTGCATCACGAAGGCAGCTCACTGCGGAGGGCTTCTGCCTTCCTGCAGATACATAGTACATGACCTTGTCGTGGCCAGTTGGTGGGTGTGTTCCTGCCCGGAGACGTGCACCTCTAGAGGCGAAGTGGTTCACTTCCTTGCCAGTGACAGTGTGTTCCACGGAGCATTTGCCTCTCGATTGCCCCTTTTTTTAGCTATGTGATTCTTATAGCTTCAGTAATGTGTCCCTGGTTTTACACTTCCCAAAAAGGGGAGAATTCATTGGACTGTCTATCTACTGGTTTTCCAGGGACTGTCAAAAATTTACACAAATTCAGTAGCTGAGGGTCTGACATGTACATTAATAAAATAAATCTTCTAATGTTAGTAAACTTCATGTGGAGTATAATGAAGTGTGTACGTTTTCTGTGAATAATGTTTAACTAATAAACAAAAAAATGGAAATTAAAAAGAAAAATATTGATGAATTATTCTAAATAATACATAAAAATATTTCACCTCAACTTGCCTAAATAAATAATATAAAATCACAAAGTATTATGTATAATTGCATATAAGATGATACCAAATGCAAGCTGCTGGCTGGAACAGAAGGTGCAGTTCACTGGCTGTAGGTCTGCGATACCGTGTCTGCCAACACAGTACCACAGATTCCAGGCTGCGGCTTTCTGTCTCCAGAACTTGACATTGGAGAACTCGTATCTTACCTCGGTCCCTTGATGGTAGTCTTGATTGGCACGTGTGTGCGGGGGAAAGCTAGTATACTTAAATACGGGAGAGGTTGGTTTCTCCAAGAGTCTGACTAAAGCAGCGCAGTCTCGTTCTACCTGTCTGTCCAAAGTAGGTGGGGCCAATACAGACTGCTGCTTGGCAGCGAGGTGAGCTGTCCTTTGTTCTTCTCTCCTTGAGCCGTGCCTCACCTTAAAAGGCATAGAGTGTAGGACGCCGCTGAACGGTATAGGTAATGTACCAGAGATGCAAATCAATTCCCTATATTAGTGTACTGCCAGCAGTGGCTGCCGGCATGAGCTCAGTGCTCCAGAAGCCCCCCCCACCACCGGCGGGCAGACCAGAAGCATTGAGCCATATGGGCGCCTTCCTGCCACTACTGGGTGTAGGTCGCAACCAAGGCCAGGCCATAATACTCGAGCAAATACCCCCGGCAGCACCTAGGTCCTCCAGTAGGGATAAAACACAAGCGTTTTGTCTCTCCGTGGTTGGATGAGTTGCTAGTGGTTGAGGCAGTGCTGTTGTATTCCCGGAGGTGTAGAACAGGTGGCCGTCGAATGGTGTATGTATGTGATGGGTGAATTCCTGAAGGGGCACCCAATCCGAATCTAAGTTGTATTTAATTGCCCGGCCTCGATTGGCAGTGCACAACGTGTACGGTTCCTAGCAGACGTAATAAAGGACTCTATAAATAATACTCGCAGTTAAAAGAACAAAGCTATATTTATTAAGGACATAATAAATATAGTGACATGTGCTATCTCCTAACCAAGAAGTCGGTATGCTGGAAGTAAACTACACTGAACAGGTGTAGGTGACCTGGTTCTAGTTTAGTCAAGATTATTAAGAAGTCCACTGCTAAATAAGAATATAATTAACGTTGGCTAACTAACTTCAGGATGTCTAGACGAGACGATTAAATAAAAAGATCCACTGCTGTAGTAGCAGGGAGGTAATTGCCCCTACCAGCAAGTAGAGGCAGCTACTGGTTAAGAAGGAATCAGTAGCGGAGGTGTTCGGTGATGAAAGTTGAAGAAGCTTTTGGTAGAAGAAGGCTATCGGCAATGAAGAGTCTCTGGTATTTGGTAGTAGTTGACGTCAATGGCTGCTGAAGACTGTTGTCGACAATGGGAGCAGCCTCTAGAAAGCTGCTGAAGACTTGGAGGTCGGTGGGGGGAGGTGTGACTTCGCTGTAGCATGAGGCCGGAGTGAGGGTAGGAACCCTTTGGTCATCTTTCAGCTCTGTGTGTATTCTGTGGCAGTCGGCTGTGTTCTGAGGCAGCAGACAGCTTGTAGGCTCTCAGCAAAGGGGAGGGGAGGCAGAATACTCGCTGGCTTGCGCAACATTGGTGTACTGCGTTGGCAGGGTTCGACTCTCTCTTGGGTGTATTAGGTATACTGGCATCATAAGCGATGAGTTGTAATCGTTTGTAGTAAAACAATAAAGCTGCATGCATCAATTCGCCCCCTCCCCTCTGTTGCAATGAAGACTCATAGTGTAAGTGCAGCAGAGTAGGGCGTAGGCCCCGTCATCTGTAAGTTCGCGGAAGGAGAGTCGGGAAAAAAAAAATTTCATCAGGTAGGCGGGACCCTTAATGTTGGGCTGCTTGACCATTGTAATTCCACTCGCTCTGTACACTGGAGACACGTGGTGCATGGCGTCCTGGCCATAGTTCTATCTCTCTTCGGGCGGGCTCCCTCTCTGCCCCTTGCCCAGGCGAAGCGGAGTGCTGCACTCTGCTAATGGGTGTTTCCACCTGTGGTGAGGGTTAGTATTAGTGTCAGGAATGACGCTGTGTATCGTCCCACTTGCCTACTTGGTTTACACATATTGTTGACAAAAACTCAGCAAATCGCTGTGGTTAATTACAAGATATATACAACAGGAACCTGGAATAAAAACACACAAAAAAAATTACCTGACAAATATGAAGGCTAATAAAAAGTTTGTTCAAGCCTTACTCGCGGAAGGCAGGGAAAATTCAGTAACTATCACAGAGCTTGCTGTGGTGATTTATGAAGGAAAACTATTGTCCATTTCATGTAAGTGGTGTAAATTTGTGACAGTTCTAGAATAGTAGCACGGCCTCAATGTATCTCTCTCTCTCTCACACACGCACACACACACACACTGCAGTGCAGTGGATTAATAAATGAAAATAAGCCAAATAAATAAAACCAAAAGAAAGAATAGATATTATTAAACCCAATTGACTTAAAGTTGATAAAGCAATAATCCTCTTCGAATCAAATTCAAAGTTAGCACAAAATCCAGATATAAATATAGTAATTAAAGAAATTAATAATAAAAAAGTTGATAATGTTCTATTAACGTATAAAGGATTAAAACGAATTAATAAATATACACCTGCAGTAATTAACGTAGAAGAATGAACTAAAGAAGAAACAGGAGTAGGTGCTGCTATAGCAGCAGGTAATCAAGGAGAAAACGGAATCTGAGCACTCTTAGTTATAGCTGCAATAACAATAAACTTAACATCAAAATCAAAAGAAAAAAAATCAAAATATATAAAATAATTTCATCATCCATATCTAAATATTCAAGCAATTGACATCAATAATATTCTATCACCTACACGATTAGATAAAGCAGTGCAGTGCAGTGCAGTGCAGTGCGCAGAGTGCAGTGCGCAGTGCGCAGTGTGCAGTGTGCAGTGCGCAGTGCGCAGAGTGCAGTGCGCAGTGTGCAGAGTGCAGTGCGCAGTGTGCAGTGCGCAGAGTGCAGTGCGCAGAGTGCAGTGTGCAGTGCGCAGAGTGCAGTGTGCAGAGTGCAGTGCGGAGAGTGCAGTGTGCAGTGTGCAGTGCGCAGTGTGCAGGGCGCAGTGTGCAGTGCGCAGAGTGCAGTGCGCAGTGTGCAGAGTGCAGTGTGCAGTGCACAGAGTGGAATACGCAGAGTGCACAGTATGCACAGAGACAAGAGAGAGAGAGTGTGCAGAGCGCTGTGCAGTGCATGGGATATTAATAGTTATTGTCTGTTTTAAGCATGGAGTTTTTAAAAAATGGTCATACATACCATATATGGGTACAAAATATTATTACTTTGAAAATAATGGTCGATAATCAAAGGTGGTGACTACATACAACTCACTGCTTCGAAATGTATTCTTTAAAATGGTCATTCCATGTTATATCAATGAAAGAAAGGGATGTTAGAAGGGCAGAGAGTGATGCCATTAGTTTCAAAACTAACCAAAGCATTAGAAATCACAGCTGCAATTCCATTCTTTCTGAAAACCAGTTCACTTTGGCTTGTTGCTACTAAATTTCCTATTGAAGAAACTAGGGATGGGATCCTCAAGGCTGCAATATCTCAATACCCTCGATATTTATAGTATTGAGTATCGCATGAGAATATCAGAAAGTATCTAATTTTAACATTGTGCTAATGGTATTTACCATGCACATTTTTTTATCAAGCACAAAATTACAAAATGTCCACAATATGTATTTGCATACTGTGTTTTATCGCATAATTATTACAGCCATGTAACAGTTGCACAATCATTTTTAAATACTGAAAAGTGGAAAACTTTCTACGAGTAGTTTATTTCAGCCTCATCACAACACATGGATCAGACAGGAGGGGAAGAACCAAAGCTGGAAGTATCGTGACGAGTTGCATTTCCCCTCCCACTAGAAGAAACAAAAGGGGGAAGGGTGCCATGGTAGTTGCTAGGCAACCATTTCCCCTCTCACCAGGTTTGTAAGGGGAGGAAATGACATTGAGTCTGGCCATGACAAACTACTTTCGAGCATACCTGAGGGTACCCGAAATCCGCTGACCTAGAGAGAGAGAGAGAGAGAGGGAGAGGGAGAGAAAATGCGAGGATACCACGCTAGTTGATAGGCAACCACTCCCCTCTCATCTCGTGTGTAAGGGGAGTAATCAATATTGTGCCTGGTAGGGATGAACTACAACCGAGTGTACCTGAGGGTACCTAAAATCCACTGACCTAGAGAGAGAGAGAGAGAGAGTGCGAGGATAACACGCTAGTTGATAGGCAACCACTCCCCTCTCACCTCGCGTGTAAGGGGAGGAATCAACATTGTGCCTGGCAGGGACGAACTACAACCGAGTGTACCTAAGAGTAGTAGACATCCGCTGACCAAGAGAGAGAGAACATGAGGATGGCGCTCTTAGTTGCTAGGCAACCACTTCCCCTCTTGCTAGGCATGTAAGGGGTGGAAGCGAAGCCACACCGTGCACCGAGCATTGGACTAGATGGACAGAAAGTTTCTGTGCTGGTCACTCAATTCGCAAATGTTACAGTAATTTTCTTGAAGCTGCAAAGTAAAATAAAATAGCTGCAAAATCGCAAAATACGTGTATACTGAGCTATAATTTTCCTCAAAGTTTGATTACAGCTTTCACTGTGGAAACATGATTCTGTAGAATCGAAAGAGATGGTGTTGGTGTATCATTGGTTAAGGATGTTTGAGTTACAGGCCGTCCACCGTGTGTTTCAAGTGTAATGTGAGTTTTTATATAGTTTTAGTGAACGTCAACAACACTTGTAAAATGAGCAAAGTTCTTGGCCAAGTTGTTTTGTGTTCATGACAATTTTAATTGGGTATCGAGAAAGGTATCAGTATCAAGAATCGTGAGAATGTTTTGGTATTGAAACTAGTATTGAGTATCGAGGAAATGTGTTATCAACTTATCCCTAGAAGCTACATTCCTGTGCGGATCTACTGTTGACACTCTATCTCCTTTTGTTATTTCATTTAATGGTAGCGGATCTATTAACGATGCTAGCCACTGTGATATTGTCAGTCCTTTAAAAAAAAACTTATCCTTAGCCTTTGACATAATGTTATGTCACAGTGTAAGGGTACCTGCAGCCCCTAACTGTGGTTTTGACCATTCATTGTTTTGGGAACATTCCCTATTTATTCCCACTATTATTATTATGGCTTTGTTTACATTTAGTCATTAATTTTTTATGCCCTGACTCAATGTTGGCAAAGAATATGCAGGGTCATCTTGTTTCTTGTTTTTGAATAGGCCTTATGTCCAAAGAAAAGGCCATGGTGGTATTTTATGTAATTTGTGTTATTGTTTAAATACTGAATGATAATCTTTACGTATAAAAAATTGTAATTTTGTGAGAATACTGACTTGTTCTTTGGGAAATGAATTTTTTTATTTTAGTTTTTGCGATATCTAGTTTAGGTGCAATTTGCTATTTAGTCAATTTTGGGAATTGTGTTATAATTCACCAGGTAGTTTCATTTGGCATTTTGTTATGTTTGTTATTCTGGAAGCACCCTTGTTTGGTTTAGTGTTTTGAACACTGGGGAAGTGTTCTGACATTTTGGCGTTCCACCATGTTCCTGTTTTTCTAGATCTACACTTTCATTGCCCTGTCCTGTTCAACTGCTCTTTTTGATGAGGAAGAGGATGTTTTGTTGTTGGACTACTATTATTACATTGTGCTAAATGTCAGTCTGTTTAAACTGCTTTCATCCAATCTGTTATTGAAGGGCATGATAGATAGTAAAATTAAAATTGCCTCTGAAAATTTTACTTTTAACCAGAACTTTCTGTTTGCAGTGTTACAGCTTAAGGAAACTGCTTAAGTTTTCAGATCTGAGGTTGTTACATAACCTCTTGGCGTACTTCTGGTTCTGACAAAAGAGAGGAATTTTAAATATTGGTGAAAAAATTCTTCAAATCTTATTTGGGTCCATGGATAGTGTTTACAAGGCTAATGGAAGCACAAGATGATATTTCAACTAATCTAGCAAACCATATTCTTCTTCACAGAAATCTTGAATATCTTGTTTGTATAGTACGTAAAATATACCGAAACTGGCATTTCTTTATTTGAAACATTACAATAAATTGTATTGTCTGTTAAATTATACTGTACAAGAAGTGATTCACAACATACTCCTTGCATGTTTTTAGAATTGTTATAAATACTTTGTTATGTGACAGTGAAGCACTTGCTAATGCAAAACTTTAATTATTAGATATTTTAAAAATAATTTTCTGTTTCTAATGAACATTCAGTTCTCTGCTAATTTTGTTGTGACCAGTGCATTATGACTTGTGGTTTGGTAGACGACACCCCATGCCTCAGCATCTCAAACAAGGAATAATTTGTCAGCAGCAAATGTGAAGTGGAACTCGAACATGGGCACAACAGCACACCGAACAGTGAGCTGCCAGGATTAAGTTACGTGCTCCACCTGCTGGCAGGTGGCACCTCCTCCACAGACAAGTGTGGGTGGTATGGGCAAGAGAATGGAGAAGCCCCATGTCAGCATGCAAGAGAGAGAGACAGAGTGGATGGTGGTTCGCTGTACAGCTGGCCACACTCCCACTTTAACCCTTGCCATTGCATCAGCCTTTTCTCCTTCAGACTTCTGTTCACGATCATTGTGTTGCTTGATCAGTCATTGCATTTTCCACTGCCATTGTGTTTACAGCCTTTGCATGTTAATATTGGCAAAGTAAGTTTCTGAATGTTAGACTTTCTGTTTCACACTTGGGTGTGTACTTTGTAGTTACGAGATAGTTGGTTCCACTCCCACGATGACCAGTTCTCAGTTATATTTCCAGGTGGTAGCACGCACTTTGGGTCACAATAGTTCAGTATTTGTTAGGGACTATAGAGGGTTTAGGCTGAGCAACATTGCTTTCGCTTGTTTAGTATATGGTCTTCTCGTAACCTTGCTAGCATTTTCTTATTCTCTTGTAACCTTACAACCTTTGCATCACGAAGGCAGCTCACTGCGGAGGGCTTCTGCCTTCCTGCAGATACATAGTACATGACCTTGTCGTGGCCAGTTGGTGGGTGTGTTCCTGCCCGGAGACGTGCACCTCTAGAGGCGAAGTGGTTCACTTCCTTGCCAGTGACAGTGTGTTCCACGGAGCATTTGCCTCTCGATTGCCCCTTTTTTTAGCTATGTGATTCTTATAGCTTCAGTAATGTGTCCCTGGTTTTACACTTCCCAAAAAGGGGAGAATTCATTGGACTGTCTATCTACTGGTTTTCCAGGGACTGTCAAAAATTTACACAAATTCAGTAGCTGAGGGTCTGACATGTACATTAATAAAATAAATCTTCTAATGTTAGTAAACTTCATGTGGAGTATAATGAAGTGTGTACGTTTTCTGTGAATAATGTTTAACTAATAAACAAAAAAATGGAAATTAAAAAGAAAAATATTGATGAATTATTGTAAATAATACATAAAAATATTTCACCTCAACTTGCCTAAATAAATAATATAAAATCACAAAGTATTATGTATAATTGCATATAAGATGATACCAAATGCAAGCTGCTGGCTGGAACAGAAGGTGCAGTTCACTGGCTGTAGGTCTGCGATACCGTGTCTGCCAACACAGTACCACAGATTCCAGGCTGCGGCTTTCTGTCTCCAGAACTTGACATTGGAGAACTCGTATCTTACCTCGGTCCCTTGATGGTAGTCTTGATTGGCACGTGTGTGCGGGGGAAAGCTAGTATACTTAAATACGGGAGAGGTTGGTTTCTCCAAGAGTCTGACTAAAGCAGCGCAGTCTCGTTCTACCTGTCTGTCCAAAGTAGGTGGGGCCAATACAGACTGCTGCTTGGCAGCGAGGTGAGCTGTCCTTTGTTCTTCTCTCCTTGAGCCGTGCCTCACCTTAAAAGGCATAGAGTGTAGGACGCCGCTGAACGGTATAGGTAATGTACCAGAGATGCAAATCAATTCCCTATATTAGTGTACTGCCAGCAGTGGCTGCCGGCATGAGCTCAGTGCTCCAGAAGCCCCCCCACCACCGGCGGGCAGACCAGAAGCATTGAGCCATATGGGCGCCTTCCTGCCACTACTGGGTGTAGGTCGCAACCAAGGCCAGGCCATAATACTCGAGCAAATACCCCCGGCAGCACCTAGGTCCTCCAGTAGGGATAAAACACAAGCGTTTTGTCTCTCCGTGGTTGGATGAGTTGCTAGTGGTTGAGGCAGTGCTGTTGTATTCCCGGAGGTGTAGAACAGGTGGCCGTCGAATGGTGTATGTATGTGATGGGTGAATTCCTGAAGGGGCACCCAATCCGAATCTAAGTTGTATTTAATTGCCCGGCCTCGATTGGCAGTGCACAACGTGTACGGTTCCTAGCAGACGTAATAAAGGACTCTATAAATAATACTCGCAGTTAAAAGAACAAAGCTATATTTATTAAGGACATAATAAATATAGTGACATGTGCTATCTCCTAACCAAGAAGTCGGTATGCTGGAAGTAAACTACACTGAACAGGTGTAGGTGACCTGGTTCTAGTTTAGTCAAGATTATTAAGAAGTCCACTGCTAAATAAGAATATAATTAACGTTGGCTAACTAACTTCAGGATGTCTAGACGAGACGATTAAATAAAAAGATCCACTGCTGTAGTAGCAGGGAGGTAATTGCCCCTACCAGCAAGTAGAGGCAGCTACTGGTTAAGAAGGAATCAGTAGCGGAGGTGTTCGGTGATGAAAGTTGAAGAAGCTTTTGGTAGAAGAAGGCTATCGGCAATGAAGAGTCTCTGGTATTTGGTAGTAGTTGACGTCAATGGCTGCTGAAGACTGTTGTCGACAATGGGAGCAGCCTCTAGAAAGCTGCTGAAGACTTGGAGGTCGGTGGGGGGAGGTGTGACTTCGCTGTAGCATGAGGCCGGAGTGAGGGTAGGAACCCTTTGGTCATCTTTCAGCTCTGTGTGTATTCTGTGGCAGTCGGCTGTGTTCTGAGGCAGCAGACAGCTTGTAGGCTCTCAGCAAAGGGGAGGGGAGGCAGAATACTCGCTGGCTTGCGCAACATTGGTGTACTGCGTTGGCAGGGTTCGACTCTCTCTTGGGTGTATTAGGTATACTGGCATCATAAGCGATGAGTTGTAATCGTTTGTAGTAAAACAATAAAGCTGCATGCATCAATTCGCCCCCTCCCCTCTGTTGCAATGAAGACTCATAGTGTAAGTGCAGCAGAGTAGGGCGTAGGCCCCGTCATCTGTAAGTTCGCGGAAGGAGAGTCGGGAAAAAAAAAATTTCATCAGGTAGGCGGGACCCTTAATGTTGGGCTGCTTGACCATTGTAATTCCACTCGCTCTGTACACTGGAGACACGTGGTGCATGGCGTCCTGGCCATAGTTCTATCTCTCTTCGGGCGGGCTCCCTCTCTGCCCCTTGCCCAGGCGAAGCGGAGTGCTGCACTCTGCTAATGGGTGTTTCCACCTGTGGTGAGGGTTAGTATTAGTGTCAGGAATGACGCTGTGTATCGTCCCACTTGCCTACTTGGTTTACACATATTGTTGACAAAAACTCAGCAAATCGCTGTGGTTAATTACAAGATATATACAACAGGAACCTGGAATAAAAACACACAAAAAAAATTACCTGACAAATATGAAGGCTAATAAAAAGTTTGTTCAAGCCTTACTCGCGGAAGGCAGGGAAAATTCAGTAACTATCACAGAGCTTGCTGTGGTGATTTATGAAGGAAAACTATTGTCCATTTCATGTAAGTGGTGTAAATTGTGACAGTTCTAGAATAGTAGCACGGCCTCAATGTATCTATCTCTCTCTCTCTCTCTCTCTCTCTCTTCTCTCTCTCTCTCTCTCTCTCTCTCTCTCTCACACACACACAATACACACACACCACACACACACACAAGACGAGAGGACGAGAGAGAGAGGAGAGAGAGAGGAGAGAGAGAGAGAGGAGAGGAGAGAGAGAGAGAGGAGAGGAGAGAGGAGAGAGGAGAGAGAGGAGAGAGAGAGAGAGAGAGGAGAGAGAGAGAGAGAGAGAGAGAGAGAGAGGAGAGAGAGAGAGAGAGAGAGAGAGAGAGAGAGAGAGAGGAGAGAGAGAGAGAGAGAGAGAGAGAGAGGAGAGAGAGAGAGAGAGAGAGAGAGGAGAGGGAGGAAGAGAGGAGGAGAGAGAGAGAGAGAGAGGAGGGAGAGAGAGAGAGGGAGAGGAGGGAGAGGGGAGAGGAGGGAGGGAGGGAGGGAGGGAGGGGGGAGGGGGGAGGGTGGGAGGGGGGAGGGAGGGAGGGAGGGAGGGAGGGAGGGGAGGGAGGGAGGGAGGGAGAGAGAGAGAGAGAGAGAGGAGAGAGAGAGAGAGAGAGAGAGAGAGAGAGAGAGAGAGAGAGAGAGAGAGAGAGATTAATAAATGAAAATAAGCCAAATAAATAAAACCAAAAGAAAGAATAGATATTATTAAACCCAATTGACTTAAAGTTGATAAAGCAATAATCCTCTTCGAATCAAATTCAAAGTTAGCACATAATCCAGATATAAATATAGTAATTAAAGAAATAAATAATAAAAAAGTTGATAATGTTCTATTAACATATAAAGGATTAAAACGTATTAATAAATATACACCTGAAGTAATTAACGTAGAAGAATGAACTAAAGAAGAAACAGGAGTAGGTGCTGCTATAGCAGCAGGTAATCAAGGAGAAAACGGAATCTGAGCACTCTTAGTTATAGCTGCAATAACAATAAACTTAACATCAAAATCAAAAGAAAAAAAATCAATATATATAAAATAATTTCATCTACCATATCTAAATATTCAAGCAATTGACATCAATAATTTTCTATCACCTACACGATTAGATAAAGCAGTGCAGTGCAGTGCAGTGCAGTGCAGTGCGCAGTGCGCAGAGTGCAGTGTGCAGAGTGCAGTGCGCAGAGTGCAGTGCACAGTGTGCAGTGCGCAGTGTGCAGTGCGCAGTGTGCTGTGCAGTGCAGTTTTTTTTTTTTTTTTTCACCACAAAATTGTTTAAAGTGGGTTTTTTTTTGCAGGCCATGTGCATTTCAGTAATTATATTAATGGTTTACAAATTCATGTATAAAACACGCAAACTTACTGTTGGTAATATTTGCAACTGCTTGAACACGTGTTTTTCTATGGTAATCCTTGCGAGTTTACTTCACTAAAATCAGGTTGTTCATCATTAGTATTTAATAATTGATTTGCAAAATCAATCCGTAAACTCAACACGTCACATGTTTCCTGATACAAACAAACTTAAATTTATATACGTAAATTATACTCGTGTCACTTCACTGGGGAAGGCGGTAAGGAAAATGACGGAACGAGCAGTTTAAATGACGTGCTGATTAATATTCAATTTCACTCAAGAAAACGCACTACAACAGTACTTACAACGAATTATGTTTGAAAAAAGTGATTAAAAAATTATTAACTATCGATTAAATATTCTGACAACACCAATAAGATATTTGTATAATAAACACAATGAGAAAAAAAGTGCATGCACAATGGCCTTCACCGGGCTGGAAACATAAACATGGCTAGTCATTGGCTGGAAACGTTTACTGTTTGTATGTGTCGACATACTCTGTCATAAATGCTATACGTGTTTTAAAATCCAGTTACTAATAGCTACAAAAATTTTATATTGCTTTAAAGTCGTATTTTAAACTATAAATGTTGTAAGTATAATTAAGATTTTAAATTACAACTTTTAGTTCCGAGTATTATTTTCTTCCAACGCCATCATCAAAATAGCCAACCTAACAACACGGATCCTGCTGCAGTTCATCAGCTAATACAATACTGTAGGAGCGAGAGCATTTACTGTATACATATTGTGTAGGATGGTCACACTGTCAGATTTTACCCCACTTATATGAAATGGACTATAGCATGCTTTCTTCTTGTGTAGCCTGTGGGTCTCACAGTAAGTAAAACAGTTAAGTGTAACAGGTTAAGAGTTCGGCCGCCTCACCTTCCATTGCCTGGGTTGACCAGCTAACGAACAATACGAGTACACTTTAAGAAATGAATTTAACACCCAGATAGTTGGCGCACATTATTCACTACAAACTAACAAACATTACACTGCAATACTTTGAATTTAAGATATCTTGCACCTGGTTTCACCATAGTGAGTTCATGGGAGCTCTGTAGCTCAGAGTTCTGGGTTGACTCTTAGTTGGTGCACTAGATATTTAAAAGCAGTACCCAAGAAACAAATGAGAAATGATAGTACACTGATATATAAATAACCCTGTAAAAATTAGAATCATTCTTCGTAGGTTTTTCTTCTCAAGAACACTATGAAAACTCAAAGGCATATTTACATGTCATACATCAAGTCATATTTAAAAAATGTAAGCTAGCTAATTCCCTTAAGGGAGTCCATTATATATGAAGCTCTAAATCTAATATGTACAATCGGTGAAGTCACTATTTTCATGTTTAACACCGGCACTGTGGAGAGCATCTATAAGTGTGTCTACATTTACATCTGGGCTGTCTGCCACTAGTTCACGGAACCTTGTCATAGGTGAGGTGTAAAACGTCTATTTGCACTGGTGAAGATTTTACAGTCTAATGACTGTGGTTCTTACGAGTTCTAATTATTACAGGTTACACTTAGTCGAGTGTCTGAATAATCACTAATACATTCACCTCACCGGTTCCTATGCTTCCCCTGCGTAATGACAGTTGGGTAGGCTAACTGTTATTGTTTTACAAGCTTAAACTAGCCTAATGTGAGTGTTTTTGCCTATTTCTCACTGTCTTTGACTGGGCGGCTAGTTTAGTTGTCACTAGTTACAGGTCTGTAACAAGTCCTGTTTCACTATTTGCAGTAGTGGTTCATGACTACTGTTTTAATTCTCATATTACTGAGCACTGCACTTTCTTGTGGTTGGCGGGTCAGGGTATGGCCGGTCTTCCTTTCGGCCGGAGTACTGCATGTGTCGAATACGGCCACGTAAACCTCTACGTGGGCCTCCAAGGTGATTCTCGGTACCGGCCGGGCGTCGAATCTACCTTAGCGACACGCTAGGGCATCAGGCGTCATGGTTCAGTACGAGATGTTGTGACTTTTGCTCCTGCAACTACTGATGGGCAGGGCACAGGAACAAGGGACGTTGAGGCAGTGCGGGGGAGTGACACAGGAAGGTCCTGCACCCCGACTGCTCGGGTTCCTACCTGTAGGGCAGGATGTTTCCGTGAAGTGGCAGTGCGAGGGAGTGGCGGTTTTCGACCGCCCTCCACCTCGACTGCTGATGCTCCTCACCTATGGTCCGGGTAGTGGGAGGCATCGATGATATTGATGCCTGAAGTGGCAGTGTGAGGGAGTTACGGTCGACCGCCCTCAACCACGACTTGTGATGCTCCTTGTCGAAGGTCCGGGTAGTTGGAGGCATCGATGGTCTTGATGTCCAGGTCCTTCATTGAGGCAGTGCAAGGGAGAGACTTAATCTTGACTGCGGGTGTTTCATTAGGTGCAGGGTAGTGGGAAGCATCGATGGTCTCGACACTTTGTTCGTCGGATGCCGATCGAGCGGGATGCTGAATGTGCCTCTCGTACTTGACGACACCGACTGATGGAGTTTTGGTTTTGGTGGGTACCGTTTTTTTTATACGTGCATTTTCGTCACATGAAGAGTCCATTATACTGTGTGGCAGCGCAGTCCATGCCCTGACTGCAGCAAACCATAAGGTGTGTGCCCGTGCTAGGTGGTGCTGCTCACTTCTCAATGTGTACCCACTGGACCATCTTATATAAGGGGAAAAAGGGCAGTTGCCCAGGGGTGCCTGTTTTTTTTTTTTTTTAAGAGGTGCTTGTTGAAACCATGCACTTTTTAAAAATTAATTTTTTGGCATTTTTTCTTCCATAAACGTTTGTAGAGGTGACCTGAGGACAAATTTTATTTGAGAGCTATGCCACATTCAGTAGGGCTACATTTAAGTATTGTGGTAAACAAATTATGGTTTGTTTCCCTCCTGTGTTGCTTACAATGAACACCTGCGTATCTGTCAATAATAGCCAGGAAAATATTTGGTGCTGGTGTCCATTGCAGATGGCCAGGTATCGTAATTAAACACCATGTACTGCAGCAGCAATCACCCTAATAGTATTGTTATTTTAGTTGCACGGTAGTTTTTGGGTGCCATGTGCTGATAAAATGTGCAGCCTGTGAAATGTGTTTGTTTGAGTTGCATGTGCATGGAATAAATATTAGGGTAATTCATGGTCGTTTTCAGTATTTTGCTAGGATGAGTAATTGTAAGTTGAGTGGTGCATAGCATCAGAAAATAAACAAACAGAAAGAAAAAGACATTTCTGTGGGTTTGAACCAGGTGCCAAAATTTGACATATTTTTTAAACCACGGACTAACCCTCAACCTTTCACTGAGGATTCTAAGTCACTGGGTGATAGCACATTTGGTGATAACACATCACCGTTTACTGCAGAGTCTTCATCTGTACAGTGAAACCTCGTTGTTGCGATTCTGTATATTTGGTTTTCCCATATTCTTCTTTTTTTGGATGGTCACAACAACTATTCTATATAAAAAATGTTAAAAAAAGCCAGTATGCTATGATTCTTAAAACATAAATATCCCGCATTCATCGATCCAATATTCTGCCTGAAACCTAAAATATATTTGGAAAAATCATTTAGCTGTGAAATACATTGGATTTTCAATGATTAATTCCAGTTATTTACATTTTACCGTATTTCTCATTGGTATATTCACCAAAGATTGTGTGCTTTGACATGTGCCACTTATACCACTAACTACGATTACGACTCATCTCACTGCAAACCCAGTATACCTACTTCTACCCCCGTGTGAGTCGAGCCCAGTGACAACCTGTATACAAATTTCTCGGCCTGCCACAACCCTGGAGGGTAGGCTGACATGTGGAAATGAGGGGTTGTGCAAGCCAGCAGCACGTAACCCTCCTCTCCACCACGCTGAGAGCCTACAAGCCGTCTGCCACCTCAGGGCATGCCGAAGCGCCACCGAAGATACGTGAAGGCCGAGAAATTACTAGAGGGTGCTACCCCCCACCCGGCCATGCACCAGAGGGACGTCACACGCTCTCTCCCCGTTGCTGCCTCGACACCTGCAACCCTGACTATATAAGTCAGTGTGCTGCAGACCTCGCCAGTTGTTCCTTCCAGTCTTTGAGCTCGCTCCACCACTTCCAGTGCTGGAGCCTCTGACTACTGTGAGATTTACAGCATCCCTTCAGAGGCTGCCACCAACTGCTCCACAGTCTTCAGCAGCCACCAGAGGCAGCCAGCCTTGTCGTCACCATTAGAGCTCTGCAGCATCCGCGACCAGATGTTCCAGTGACGCCAATCGACAACCGTTACCAGAAGCTCTTCATTGGTAACTAGAGTCATACCACACAATATACTCCCCCGTCTCTTATAGACACTTCACTTATAGTTACTTCGTTTCTGCTTTGATTAATCTTCAACAGTTTTTCTTAACTTTCTCAATTAGCTTAGGACCAGATCACCTACACCTGGCTAACATAAGTTACTTCCAGCCACCCGTCTGCTTGGCAGGAGTAAGCTCGAGTCACTGTGTTATTAAGCCATTAATAAACACAGCTTTGTTTCTTTCAACTGTGAGTCTCATTGCTAGAGTACTTCCAAGTCAGCTGCTAGGAGAACATCGAGTCGTGCACTTCTGACCGGGGGCGCGGTATTTTATCACGAACTAACTACAGCCTGAGATACCCCCTCAGGAGGCTCCAGACCGATATACACCAATTAGATGGCCATCTATTATATTCTCACCGAGCACCCAGGTGCTGGAGGAATATCTTAGAAGACCACCTACCACTAGGAATACCTTTTGAACCCAGGAGAGAGTACACCGGAGTTGTATCCCCAACGAGTATCTAGGTGCTGGCAGGGATATTTACTCAGGTGCTACGGCTTGGCCTTGGCTGAAAAAACACACCCAGTAATAGCAGTCGTGGCCCCCACATCTCCAACGTCTCTGATCTGCCTGCTAGATTGGGGATCCCCTGAGGCACCCGGGTTCATTCTGCCAAGCCGTTGCTGGGCTGAAACTAATCTAGGGTTTGTCGTCGTGTCCATGGTGGTCGACCCGCCATTCTCAGTAGCCATTTCACTCTATGTCATATAAGGTGAGACATGGTGCAAGGAGGGAGGAGCAAAGGATTTCTCATCTTGCTGCCAAGCAACGGACTGGTCTAATTCCCCCTACAGCAGAACGTCAGGCGGAACAAGACCGCATTGCCGCACTCCGCTTATTAGAGATATCTCCTGCTCCAGTGTTTGTGTATGCTCTTGTCTCTCCCCCTGCTTGTACACACATTGATTATCATCCTGTACTGAGTGGTGTTGTGAATGAGACTGAGGCATGCCTGGGAATTGCCAATGCCTCCTTTTGGAGTTCAGCTGCAGCGAGGTGGAATCGTAAGTTTTGGGTGGTTGAGCCCAGCATCCTCGCTGCCATCCAGGCTGACCACATCTGCATCAACCGTCCTCAGCTAGCCACCGCTAGTCCTCAAGACATTTGTAAGTCTAACACTGCCAGAACCTCCTGCAAGTCGCTGATAGTAACCAAACACATTACCAGCACTAGAGTAGGCCAAGATAAGGGGCTAGTCAAATGGAATATTGTAACTTTGTTCCCCTCCATAAGGCCATGTGCCCCGTTGCTATATCCAGCTGGAAGTGACGTTTGCTGAAAACCCTAGACGCACCTTTGACCTAGCGTGCAACTAAAGCCATGACGACTATGATCCAGCCTTAGCTAATCGGACATGCGTCAAGTGATTTTATGGCACACTGTGTGGGACATCAGACTAAGTAACTGTTGGTCAGCGAAAGGCCGAACTAGGTCACCTGAGCCAGAGACCTAAGAGTCAGACCGGAACCCTCAATGGACTTCGGGAAGTCCAGTAAAAACCCCGTGGCGCCTAAAAGCCATAGACATGTCAACTTCCGAGGTCAATGCGCTGGGCATAAACCATGACTCTGATCAAGATATACAAAACCTGAAGTGTAGCCATACCGAATGTCCAGGTATCTGCTTACTACAGATAGAATGCACTAATTGTTTAAAGACGTTTCATCACTTGTGCCTAGGCTGGTCAGACAAGGTCTGCGATATGGAAGGCCTCGAATACAGTTTCAAAGTTTGTCGGCAACAGACAACGAGTTTCTGTAATGACATTACTTGTCCCGGTCGAGGCATCGACTGTGTCAGATGCACCACATGCAGCAAACCATACCATAACCTGTGCATAGGATGGCCCGACGAACGCATCTCTATGCCAAGTATGGCATACCAGTGTGAGAGATGTTGAAGGAAATACATCTCCTACTCCTGCTGATCGAAGCCATCCTGAATCTATATATAGCCTGGAATAGCACCCGGCCATCCAGCAAGTGGAAGATATGATGACATACAAATCACGGACTTCGCAGACTGACGACACGAGGACCCGGTGGCCTATACTTCCGTATGTGAAAAAGACTTCCGTGATACTGATTTATCAGCCAAACAATGGGTAGACAGGGCCCAATTGCAATTGAAGGGAGTAACTTTAACATGGTGGGAACGGGACAGTGAGTTCCTCACCGACTGGATGCAGTTTTGCAACTGCATCGCCTCCAAGTTCACTGGCGAGGAGGTGTTAGCGCGGTTGACGACTCATTTATAGCCAGATACAGTTACCCGAAGACGAGGCCGAGATGTTCATACGTTGCAAAGAGCAGATGTTTCGGCGCATATTCCCTGGGGTTCCGTTAGCAACAGCTGTCCGTTCAATTAGCAGGATGCTATTACCTAGCCTGAGGAACGTCCTTCTCACGGCTAAACCCACGACTATTGACGAACTAGTCGGACAAGCACGAGAAGCCGAGCAGAATTTCGTGGCACAGGAAAGTCTCTAAAAGCCACTACCGGTAAATCCCCGGAGCCATGAGCCTCACCAGTCGAGTCACCTAAGAATACACCTGCTCCCCCGTCACACTTGGCATTCGTGCCAAAATGTTTGTTCTGCCCCGAGAGCCACAGGAACAAAGACTGCCCTCATAAACCAGCCGGTCTAACAGTTCCACCGTTTAAGTGTAATCAATCTTCAGCACCAACGGCCCCAAGAACCACCGAAAGACCAACCCCCGCTATTAAGACAGGAAATGCCGCAGCCGGGTTGCAAAGAGGGCCGCCACCACCGACCACAAGGGCCCAGAAGCGAGGGCTTAAATGAGGAACCTGTACTTCCCATAGCATAGCATATTGAAGTGGAGATAGAAGGAGATTGAGTATTGGCGTTATTCGACTAAGCTGCCACAGCGAACTTCATCCGAAGCAACCTTCTTACTCCGGATCAACTAGCTGATATGCGCCCACAAACAAAAACCGTCCGAATGGCCCAGCAAGACACGACCCTGCAGGTTGACGGCCGAATTACCTTAACTGTGAGCTTACACTGTATCTTAGCACCAGCAGAATTTATAGCGTTGCCCACCCTATCCGAAGCGGTAATACTCGGCTGTCCACGGTTCAGACAGCAACAGTGCATTATCGACCATGGACAACGCCATGTATACATGGGCAAGAAGGAGAGAATAACTGTAAACTGGGACCACAGCCCTGACGGTGTTATACAGATGCCTATAGGTCCCACACGGATCAATCATGAACTCGACGAAATCATGTTTAACCAGTTGCAGCTTGTATTAAATGAACACGCTAGTGGGTTCGGACATGGGGGGTTGTTGCGTTAGACTCGGTCGATACAGCATGAGATCTGGACGACAACCAACGTCCCCATTTATAACAGACTATATTGGGTATCAGCACGTCGACGCAACCTGATTATGGACCAGGTGAAAGTCATGAAGGACCAGAGGATTGTGGAACCCTCCAACTCATCCTACAACTCCAACGTGGTCATAGTTCCCAAGAAAGACGGAAAGCTTAGGTTCTGTGTTAACTACAAGGGCCTAAATGAGGTAACGCACCTAACCACTCCCCCAGCTATCTGCCTCACACATACCCTGCGTGACATTGGCAACGCTAAGATCTTCAGTACCCTAGACAGGGAGTCTGGGTACTTGCAAATTGTGGTACACCCCGATAGCCACAAGTGCACAGCATTTACCACACCAAAGGGTGAAACCCTCCAATTTAGGGTGAAGTCGTTTGGGTAGAAGAATGCCCCGGCCACATTTCAATGCCTAATGTCCGCAGAGGTACTGACAGGTTATGTCGGAGAGTTTTGCTTTGCCTACCTCAATGACGCGATCATCTATTCAAACAGCTGGGAGGAGCATCTCGAACACCTACAGCGAGTACTGGAACTGTTGGAACTGCACGGGATGACTTGCAAGCTGTCCAAGAGCTACTTCGGCAAGTCGTCCATCGACTATCTAGGACATGTCGTTTCACACGAGAGAAACTTCCCACAGCAGAATTTGGTACAAGCCATTGAAGAGGCAGACAAACTGACAAATATGCGACAACTACGACGGTATCTGGGTCTGTGCAACTGGCTACGTGACTTAATGCCAAATATTGCACAACACTTGGCACCACTTCACCCACTCCTAGAGAAAGACACTCATTAGCGATGGGGACCAGAGCAGCAACAGGCCTTTTGTGACCTGAAGACGACCTAGGGAAACATACAGCAGCTACATCGACCCCAAGGGGATCAACCACTGATCCTACAAACCGACGTGTGCCAAAATGGACTAGGAGTGGTTCTGTATCAGCAGGACTTAACGACCAACAACGTGTGATAGCGTATGCCTCAACCCGGCTCAACAAAACAGAGCAGCGCTATCATATTAATCAGTAGGAATGCCTGGTGGTCATCTGGGCAGTGCGAAAGTACAGATATTACTTAGAAGGGCAACATTTCATCTTGTGAACCGACTCGAAAGCCCTCCAATGGCTACATGAGTCAAGAAACCGTAAAGCCAAGCTCAGACGGTGGGACATGTTTCTCACCGAATTCGACTTTTAAGTACAGCACTGTCCAGGTAAAACAAATGACCTTCCAGATGACTTGTCCTGCTTCCCTACACTGGAGGAAGAAGCCAAGGAAGAGGAATGGGTGAAGATGTCCCCTCCCCATCAAGTAGAACAAAGTCCTGATGAACAAATCCGTCTCCTCCAGTTACAGATAACCCAAAACCAAATCACGATGAGCCAACAGGAAGACCCCAATGTTCGCCGTTTACTGCGTGAACAGCTACTGAGCTTCGAAGCGAGGGATGATATTGTGTGGACGCAGAGCGGCCAACCCAATGCACATTGGAAAATCTGGGTTCCACAACAACTGCGAGCCGATATCTGCTGCCACCACCACGACCACCCTGAAGTTGGACACCCGGGTACTCGAGAAACCCTGCTGGATATCGGGAGCCAATATAGCTGGGATGGGAACAGCCGCGACGTCCGACAGTACATCAGCAACTGTGTAACATGTTGTCACGGCAAAACCTATACAGTTCCCCAGCCTACCACACGACCAAGGAAACCCAAGACGGCATGGACACATATGGCCTCTGATCTGATGGGACCATACCCCTGTAATACAAAGGGGAACCGCTACACATTAGTAGTTATTGACCAGTTCTCCAGGTGGGTAGAGGCCTTCCCTCTACCTAGTCAGGAAACCACCCCAATTGTGCAAAAAATGGAGAAGGAAATATTCGCATGTTGAGGATACCCGAAAGCTATACTGACTGAGAGTGGCACTCAGTTTACGAGTCGCCAATGGCAGTTAGCATGCCAGGGATGGGGAGTCGAGACGTGGATAACTCCTCCGTACCATCCCCAGGCCAACCTCACTTAGCGAAGGAACTAAGAAATCAAGAAGAGCCTTCGTATCAGTGTGGGGAATGACCACCATCACTGGGATAAACATATCCCAGTACAAGTACACTCCTCCTGGGGCAGACCCTATGTTGACCAGGCGATTGGCAGTGAGAGAGCGAACCCACCAATATGCCTCTGCCAAAGGACATCCAAATGGTCATGCTACCCCATACTACCACTGCCTAGAACGCCCAAAATGAGTATATCTGCAAAAAGTTCCCCCAACCAAAGACAGGGGTATGCAAATTCAACGTCGGTGAAGCCGTATTGCTCAGAACACATCCCCTTAGCAAGGCCAGTAAACAATTCAGTGCTGGCTTAGCTGACAAATGGGACGGACGTACCATATTGTCGGCAAATGAGACATCTACTGGGCCGAAGATATAAGTGGATAGGTCCGGAAGGCCACCCGAGGCCAAATGAGACCATATCCAGGGGATATGCCATCGAATGAACAGGACGCCGCCGTAGGGGAAACGCCGGGTGACTTCAACAGTGAGGACGAACCACCACCCGAAGGGCAGCTCCAGACCTTGAACCAGGACTAACAAAGAGGCCTGAAGCGAGACCCATGGACGCCGAACGGGCGCCCAGCTACATGCCACCATGGAGGCCGGACGTAGAAACATGCAGAGGCGTAGTTAGCGTCAGATCACTGCCCACGAGACAGAGGACACCAGACACCATGCAGATCGAGTCACATCAGCGAAAGGTCAGAAGCACTATTGGTGAGGTGGTTTAACCAACCGAGCGCCTACCCCTCCACATAGTACAACTCCACAGCCCGAGATCAAGGTCGTTCCACCTTCTACGAAGGCGATCTCGATCTTCGACGAGGAAGTGCTACCCGCCACTAGACCACCGGAATACAGTCCAGACGAGAGCCCAGTGCATGTCACTAGACCACCGGACAACGAACTCATAGACTCGCAACCCATTGACACCATTGAGGACGAGAGACCCTATCTGTCTCTTGCTCAATCGGCCACCGATACAGAAGGCATCAAGACCGTCGATGCCTCCGACTACCAGACACCTGGTGTAACTCCCACAGTTGAGGTTGAGACTCCTCTCCCTCACACTGCCTCGCCACAGGACCTGGACATTGAGACCATCGACGCCTCCAACTACCCAGCCCTACGAAGAGATGCACCACCCGGAGCCAAGGTCGAGAGCAATAACCTACAGCTCCCTTGTGCAGCTACAGGAGGCACCGAGACCATCGATGCCTCCTACTACTAGACACCTGGTACACCAACCGCAGTCGAGTTCGAGACTTGTCTCCCTTACACTGCCTCACCACAGGACGTGGACGTCAAGACTGTCGATGCCTCAAACTACCCAGCCCTACAGCTAGACTCCAACCGTAGCTAAGGTCGAGCACTGTGATCCGCAGCTCTCTGGTGCAACCACGACAGACGCCGAGACAGTTGACGCCTCCCTCTACCCCTCAGCTGGATCAGCTCCCGCAGTGGAGGTCGAGAGCCTTATCCCTCCCACTGCTTTATCGCGGGAACTGGAAATAGAGATCATCGATGCCTCCTACGACCCGGCCCCACGACGGGATGCATCCGCTGGCAAGTTGGAGAGCGGTCTCTTGCCGCAACTCCCTTGTCCCGTACCAGCAGAGAAACAGTCTGCCCTACGGGTAGGAACCCGTGTAGACGGGGTGGCGGACCCTCATGTGTCATTCCCCCGCAGTGCTACAACGTTCATTGTAGCTGTGCCCTCACCATCAGTTGCGGCAGAAGCAGACGCCATTACGCCGCCTGCCAAGCCTCGACGCCTGATGCCACCTCGTTCCGCCAAGGCAGACTCGACACCTGGCAGGTACCGAGAGTCATTGTGGCAACCCATGTCGAGGTACACGTTACCGTACCCACTGCATGCCGAGCTACGTCCCCGAGGAAAGCCAGCTAAATCCGCACCCACCAAATCAAGTAAGTGAAGTGCAACGAACTTTGTATACACATGTTGTCATAAACCACTCTGTTAGAAATGAGCAGGACTCATTACAGACCTGTAACCAGTGAAATTTAAACTAGCCGCCAGTTAAAGACAGTGAGATAGGCAGAGACACTCACTCACACCCACACTATTTTTAATGTAGCGGACCACGTGGTGCAGGTGAAATTGCAATATTTCTGTGTGGAAACTGCAAATTAAAGTCAGACAAACGATTATTCTTGCTGAGAAAATTATTCTCTTTATGTTTGCAGTGGTTATAGGCTTGTAACATGCCTGATGGCAGTAAAATCAAACATTATTGTGACCACGTGGACAAGTACAAAAAGCAATAATATATGTGAAAAATACATTGAACCCTGAATAAAATTGACGTAGAACCCTGAAATAAATTATTGCACATATGATGTTACATAAATAAGCTCTCAAACGCAACAATGGCGTATACAAAGACTTGGCGTCTGTTGGCCACATGGTTATACATGATGTTGCCGTAAAATATTCAAACACAAAATTACCCTCAAATACCTACAATAAAAATGAAGATCTTAAAGTTGCATGTAGCAGTAATGCAGAAGTTACAATCAAATGCCACAAACTTAGGTGGATGGTGCCTGATTCAAATTGCGCAGGTTGCGTGACCTCTCTGACATCTTTCTCCTCCTTCTCCTCGATTAAGTTAAAAATGCCACAAGGGGACAAGAAATTAATAAAGCAGCAAAACATATGCAAGCAAAGGTTAACCGGTAAACTAAATTAACTATGGAAACCTAAATCAGTGAACAAAATTGTAGGGCATACATGACAGTGTCTTACCTCGCCAACTCTCCTCGACAGACTGTCCAGAGACAAGCGTCGCCCGGACCTACCATGGCCACCTACAGGGTTCACATAAAGAAGTGCTATGCACGCTGAGTAAATTATTTTACTATAGAAAATGAAATGGCACAAATTAAATTAAATATTGTTTTACATTTCCATAATTTTTTTATGAATATTAATTTTATTTTAGTGTCTCTTTATGACAGTGTTCATGCCGGAATATTAAATGTCCTTAATCTCGGTGCCACAGGCACTTTGAATTTTATAACCAAACAATTTAAAAATAGTAACAAACCCTTGAACACATTATAAGACACATTAAACACTTCAAATACAATCATAAACACTGCAGCAAGCTCCGGGATAGTTAGTGACTTTTTTCCCCGCCTTCCGCGAGTAAGGCTTGAACATACTTTTTATTCTCCCTCGTTTTTAGCATATCATCATTTTGATGTGTTGTCATTCCAGGTTTTATATGTACATTCTCTTGTAATTAACCACATCGATATGTTGACTTTTGTGGCAACGTGCAATAAATAAAGTTGGTCGGTGAGACACCCGGTACACTGGTACACTGCGTCAGTCCTGACAATAATCCTCACCACAGGGGGGAAAACCCATTAGCACTGTGAAGCGCTCCACTTTGCCTGGGCAAGGGGCAGAGAGACGATGCCAGCCCAAAGAGAGAGGCAGAACTACAGCAGGCATGACACGTGCCACACGTTCTCCTGCCGACCCCTGAGCACAGAGCGAGCGAAGATACTGCGGTCAAGCAGCCCAACACTAAAGATCTTGCGTACCTGACTTCAAATTTTTTTTCTTCTTTTCCTCACAACTCCTGCCAATAAGATAAGGGGGCCTACGCCCTTCTCTGCTGAACCTTCATGATGAGTCTTCATCTAAACAAAGGGGGGCGAATTGACACGTGCTGCTTATACCACTAACTATGATTACAACTCAGCTCACTGCAAACCTAGTATACCTACTTGTACCTCCGAGTGAGTCGAACCCCGTGCGAGCCTGTACATAGATATCGCTGTCTGCTACAACCCTGGAGGGCAGCCGGACAAGTGGTTATGAGGGGTTGCACAAGCCAGCAGCACGAAAACCCCCTCTCCCCCTTGCTGAGAGCCTACAAGCCGTCAGCCACCTCAGGGCATGCCGGAGCGCCACCGAAGATACGCGAAGGCCGAGAGATGAATAGAGAGGGTGCTCCACCCACTCCGGCCTTGCACCAGAGGGACGTCACACACCTTCCCCCTGCAGCCGCAGCGACACCTTCAACCCTGTCTATTTAAGTCCATGCGCGATGGATCTTGCCAGTTATTCCTTCCAGTTTTCTAACTCGCTCTACCACTTCCAGTGCTGGGGCCTCCGACTACTGTTAGATCTTCAGCAGTCCTCCAGAGGCTGCCACCAACTGCGAGTCTCATTGCTAGAGTACTTCCAAGTCAGCTGCTAGGAGAACTTCGAGTCTTACACTACTGACCGGGGATGCAGTATTTTGTCACAAATTAGCTATGACTGGAGACACCCTTTCAGGAGGCTCCAGACCGATACACACCCATTAGATGGCCATCTATTATATTCCCACCGAGCACCCAGGTGCTGGAGGAATATCATAGAAGAGCACCTACCACTAGGAATATCTTTTGAACCCAGGAGAGAGTACACTGGAGTTGTATCCCCAACGAGTATCTAGGTACTGGCAGGGATATTTGCTCAGGTGCTTGTCCTTGGCTGAAAACGCACACCCAGTAATAGCAGTGGTGACCCCCATGTCTCCAACGTCTCTGATCTGCCTTCTTGGGGATCTCCTGAGTCACCCGGGCTCATGCTACCAAGCCGTTGCTGGGCTGAAACTAATCTAGGGTTTGTCGTTGTGTCCGTGGTGGTCGACCCGCCGTTCTCAATAGCCATTTCACTCTATGCCATATAAGGTGAGACATGGTGCAAGGAGGGAGGAGCAATGGATTACTCGTCTTGCTGCCAAGCAGCGGACTGGTCTAGTTCCCCCTACAGCAGAACCTCAGGCGGAACGAGACCGCACTGCTGCACTCCGCTTATTAGAGATATCTCCTGCTCCAGTGTTTGTGTATGCCTTGTCTCTCCCCCTGCTTGTACACATCCTGATTATCATCTCGTACTGAGTGATGTTGTGAATGAGACCAAGGCATGCCTGGGTATTGCCAATACTACCTTTGGAGTTCAGCTGCAGCGAGGTGGAATCGTATGTTTTGTGTGGTTGAGCCCAGCATCCTCGCTGCCATCCAGGCTGACTACATCCGCTTCAACCGTCCTCAGCCAGCTACCACTAGTCCTCAAGACATCGGTAAGTCTAACACCGCCAGCACCTCCTGCCAGTCGCCGATAGTAACCAAATGCATTAGGGTAAGCCAACATAAGCAGCTAGTTAAACGGAATATTGATAACTTTGTTCCCCTCCATAAGGCCATGTGCCCCGTTGCCATATCCAGCCAGAAGCGACCTTCGCCAAAAACCCTAGACGCGCCTTTGACCTGGAGTGCAACTAAAGCCAAGATGACCGTGATCCAGCCGTAGCTAATCGACACCTTCCATCATTATTCGTTTTTGAACTATATATTAATGCAGGAAAACAACACGGATAATCGACAACTGGTGCTATCAATAGTATTGTTTACATTCAACAACAGTTTTTTTTGTGTTCTATATAATACAATTCTTCTTCTTCCTACGTATTTACTGCGTTTGTAGGTTAGTGACAATGAGAAACCATTATGTATTCTTATTCTTCCTACATGTATACTGCACTCATAGGTTGATGACAATGAGAATGGATCTCTCAACATCTGACACTGCTTTCAACTATCTATGGTGTTGTTTGAAAAAGACTTGGCAAGTAATGATTTCAAAAATTTTCATAATGGAACTCTGAATGGAAATATTAATATAAATAAAAAATTAAATTTCACTCAATTTAAAAAACTGGAGTTTTTAATTTAAAGAGAATATTTTATAGTAAACTGACTTGAATAAGTTGTTTTAATAATATATTTAACTTGTTGGTTTAAACAAAAATGCATTTTGAGTTTATGTACGATATTTCTCAGGTCTAAAATCCAGTTCCGCATGCATCTTTTTCCTACATCCTTCGTTTTTTCGTGTTGATCCACAGAAAAATGAATAATTTAGAATGCACTATATATGTTTCTGAATGTGGTAACTTTACTGGAGTTTACTTATCCTACCCATCTAGATGGCCTCTCATAAATTAAGACAATATAGCTCTTATTATCAGGAAAATTCCTGCTCAAAAAAATCTAAATGAACTTCATTTCAAAAACTCTAAGCATGTGTATGGGACAGTTTCAAGATCAGCTATCAAGACAATGTTTTTTCACAAAAGTGAAAAATGGTGAAACTATATACAGAGGGAGTGGTTACGATATTCAGAGAGTGAAGGTAAATGTTTTTATGTTCCTTGTAAAAAATTTTGTCTGCAACTGGATAAAAAAAATTGGGTGGTTTTCTACAGGATTCAATGATTATAAACATGTAAATTGTTTCAGTGAACTTCGGCGAAGTCATGAGCATGGGAATAATGTGAGAACTTATGTCTCTAGAGAAAAAGTTTTCAGTAAAGTAGATTCTAAGCTTCATGAGAAATACTTGAAAGGTGTTTTGTACTGAAAACAGATTTAGCATAGTCATAAGTGTCAAGTTATATAATTAATAAAAGCATTATATCAAAATATTGGCTTTATTTAACTTCAGCCTTTACAATAAAAACATGTCATTCTCAACTCAGATTGTGGAATAGAATACTATATTCCATTCCCGACTGGAAGCGACTTATGAAAATCAACCTTTGAAAAAACACTCTAGGCATAACATGTCAACCTGTTTTTTTCAGTAACCTATGTTCCACAAATATATAACACTCTGGTTAACTTTAGAGTACTGTATTATTGAATATCTGAAACTTTTCCTTAATATCTTCTATAACTTGTAATATTTATTTCTTTTAAAATATGAATTAACAACAGCGAGAGCAGCGACGTGTTGGCCCCGGCCGGTAAGAAATAGTTCACAGTTAAAATATTATTTTAACCTAGTTTTTTAGTATTCTATTTATAAATTAAACAGTTCCTATTGAAATATGTAAATATTTAGGTAGCCCCAATGGTAATACATCTCATTTTTACAGTTTAAAATAACAGCGGAAAATATTGTGAATAGGCCTTAATGGTACGGTGTTGTTTTATCAAGCGAGAAAGCAACTGTCTGCTGGGCGAGGCTTGTTGCTCTCACTCTATTTCTTTGTCTCTTTCACACTCGGAAGTTTCAGTTCTTTAGTAAGCAGCAAATTATACATCTTTTCAGTTGTAGCATATTTCATACTTATTACAGCAAATGAATGATTTTTGAATTTGTAATTTACAACTGAAAATATATTTTAATGTTTGAATACTTATTTTATTATATTTAGATATGATAATGGGGCAGTTACCAAGTGATGTTGGCAGACGTGGCGATCCATGATATGGCGTCTAATTCTAACTTTTCCCTTTCCTGGAATTTTTCTTTGTGGTTCTGCAACTGGAACAGTATGATACTTCAACTTAATAGTGTACACATAGTCCAATTCTCCAATTCCTTGGAACAAAGGGGATACTTACATGTCACTGAGTTTAATTGTCTTATATTTACTGCATCAACACTTGATGACAAATTCATTTTGACAGTAGTTGGCTACCCTAGAATGCATGTTGTTTTAATATCAACAATTACAAATGTAATAGTATATTCAAAACCTTTAACTAATGCTTTAGTGGTCATTTCTCCAATTGCATCACTACTGCCACCAATATAATTTAACAATTTAACTTGCGTAGGAACAATATAAAGTAGTAATAATATACAGATGTCCTTAGTTATAATGTTCACTTGAGCACCAGTGTCTAATTTAAAAGGTATTTCACGAGTATTTAAAGTCACCTGTTCCCACCACTCAAACTTTTTGTGAGAGGGTAATAATGACTCAATTCAAAATGTGTCATTCTCATCACACGCTACTTTGCCACACTTCTATGAATTAAAACACACATACTGAAAATGATTGTACTTACCCCATTTATGCCACTGTTTACGGTACGCTGGGCACTTGCCCCATAAGTGCATCTTACCACATGCCTTACACTGTGACTGACTACTGCGATCACCTGTTGTCTTGAAACTTGAGTTATTTCTTTGGAACCCCTTAACATCATTTCACACACCTCTTCCTGTAAAACTCGAATTATGTACATGGTGATCTTGTGAACAACTCGTTGCTTGGCGGGGTGTAACCGACATCTTCTGTACTCCAAAAATGCCACTCTTGCCTTCAAATTGCCTTATATGAATGTCAGCTAACTCGGTAGCACGGATAATGATAATGCCTTTAAGCAAGTCCAAGTTAGGATCCCACAGCAATCTGTCCTTCACTTGTACGTCCCTTAGACCACATATAATACGATCCTGAATCAAATTGTCCCTCAAGTCACCAAACTTGCAATCAGTTTGTAATTCGGTTACAAACATATCTAAACTTTCCCCTTCTTGCAGTACACGACTAAAGAAAACATAATGAATAACTGTCTCATTAGCAGTTGGAATGAAGTGCTGCTCCAAAATGTCCAATATTTTAACATAGTCACGACTATCTTCTTCACTCATGGAAAATGTATTATAAATTTCTAGCATCTCGGTGCCAATGGTGTGTGGCTACCTTTGTTTCAGCTTTAATTGTGGTAATCAGTAGAGAGTCCCGAAGCCTGGAAATAAATCTCAAATCTCTGCCGCCACTTCCTAAAATTATCCATGGCATTTCCTTGCAAGGACAATCCTTCTGGTGGTTTAATCACATTCATGGTTCCAAACAAACTGCACAACAGATAACTAACCTGAACAACAATCACGGCCAATAACACATATTCATCCAATATGTAGGTCTTCAATCTGATTGCACCATGTCAAGTTTTATAAATAAACACATTAAATTAAAATATTGGCTTTATTTAACTCCAGCCGTTACAATATAAACATGTCATGCTCAACTCAGAGTATGGCATAGACTACTGTGATGTTTGGAAAATATTTTAAATAAATAACTTGGGTGCAAAAAGCCAAAATAAAAAAAATTCTGGAACCCTTATGTTCTTACTACCAACATTTCTGGCTTAGTTTTTTCTTTTTTCTCCTTTCTCCTTTTACCAGTGACCGGCTCTCCTTTTTTGCCATGCTAGAATGTCACACTACCTTTCTCTAAAAAAAAGGGTCTCCTCATCCCTTCTCTCCCCCCCCCCCCCCCCCTCCCGAACATGACTCCCTAGCCTCTTCCACAGAAACAAAGAGGGATGACGGAATTATCGACTGGCAACATCTGGGTGTTATTACAAGAGGGAGGGGCCGTAAACACATTGCAGCTCTGGTTTGCTGTGTGACAGGATGCTATTAGTTGGCGAGAGGGAGAGGTGGAGTGGCGTTTCAACCTACGCATTACTCAAGGGTCGCTGAGAGAGAAGGGAGAGGAGTGAGATAACAGACAGTCCCGCCACTTCCCTGAACATCCCAGGACAATTTATGGCTATCACTCCCCCTTGCTCTTTTTTTTTTTTCCATGTATAGCATGTATCCCAGAAATTTTTTCCTTTATTTGGGGAAAAAATGGCGCTATACACAAGTAAATATGATACAGATGAACACATTTTATGTTTACCATTGATAAACTAGGAGTGGAGCTTTCACACAGAATATCTGCATATTAAAATTTCCACTTAAGATTTGGTTCATTTAGTCACTTATCTTTGCTGCAACTTCATGTCATAAGAGAATGTGCCAAGAAAGAGGTTGAAGCATATCTGATAATGTGGATAGTGAATAAATTGAAGTGTGTGTTCATTTACAGGAGTTCCTGAAAGAAATAAAAGTAGATGAAGAATTACCTGGGAATTAACTAAAAACTATTACAAGTGTGGGCCTAGTCACTACTTATCTGAATATAGACACATTCTTTTGGATATTTTGTGTATCTCGTGGAACTAATGCAAGTTCTAAATGTTCCTTAGTTATGAGAAGGGTGAAGAACTACTTATGAAATTCAGCAAGTGAAGATAGACTTTCAGGGATGGCTTCTTTTGCTATACATGCTGCAGTAAAATTGCGAAAAGTGGACTTGTGATTAAATGAGGACTGGAAAGATTATAAAGTGAGCGGAGAGTAAATATTTATTATTGTGGGAGTTTATTATTTTAAACTAAAAATTTAGTAATTATTATATGAATTTAATAAAGAAATCTGCATACTTGTGGTTAAGTAATTTGCTTTATAAGCAGTAAATCACTCATTCAGAATTCTTCATTGTTTTGGTAAGTAATGCCATATATGTTTACTTATTATTAACATTGTTTTCATTTTATGGTTAAGTATTTGATTATTTGTGTGTTGCATGTAAATGTTGGTAAAATTTTTTTAAATAAACTGGAAAGGCCAGTGTTTGCCCACGGGCGACTTTTACCATAAGATGGTCCTGTGTGGCCACGTGGTGCGTGGTTACCTGCCCGGAATGGCTATCACTAACCTCGGCCAAGGACTCCACCTGTCTGTTAACCCCCTTCCCCCAGCCTGTTGTACAATACTCCTGTCATCCCATTAATGCCTAGAACCTACCACCATGGTAGATGTGACAGTCACTTGCAGGTAAAGCGAATACTGTGATTCCTCTCTGCCCAAGCCCAACTCAGCACAACCATGAGTGCACAGCGAGTAAGGCCCAGAGACTGTTCAGAACCATCCCAGCACACATGCTAGGCCTCATTTGATAATTTCTTGGTAAATTTTTTCATTATTTTCACCTTTGGTTTCTTGTTGTATATCGTTTCAGTTTCTACTGCAATATAGTAGGCCTATCTAAAACATAGAAATATGTGAATGTCAATTTATATAACAGTTGTAAACTATGCAAAGTAACTTTATCTACTTTAAAAAAAAAAATACAATTTTCTGACTACAATGTGGTGTTCCTTTACTGGACATGTAATGGTTTTAGATGTGTGTGTATCTTCAGTTGACATTTAATGGTTTTAAAAGAGAATTTCCAATTCAAAATTTATTTGCATATTATTCAGCTCTACCAATTTTCACAGCTTACTGAAGTAGCATATGGCTTGCTAGTGATTCAATAATTTATTGACTTTCAAAATTAAAAATAACCCTAATGAGGCACATAGCTAAACATGCCCGGACTATGAATGCCATTCATAATAATATAATCTTATTGCTGTACAAGAGAAATATACTGTATGTAGTTAGCATGCCTACTGCACAATACGTAAAACTCTGTTAAGACATTTCTGAACGGACTGATAAAATAATGCATATTAACCAGGGAAATCTCTTAAAAGGGTCAACTTACACATGTGCATATAGACAAGGTGCACAATTATTCAACTTATTAAGCAGGAAAACTTCTTAAGTGAGAACTTCTTAACATAGTTTCACTATAATTGCTTCATGTACTGTATTGATAAAGGCTGTTCACAATAAAGTGAGCACTTTTGAAATAAACCTTAGTAAAATAAATAGTCACTGCCCCTGCATGCACATATTTTAACAGGCGCACTGAGTGATGTGCACCCAGTAAAGTTGGTAACGATGGATGGAAAGTAGTTCCATATCTTAATGTTGAATAAAAAGTGTTAAGTAACCATTTGTGATAATTTAAATTATTCCTTTCATTCTAGGTTTTTTTTTAAATTGCATTGAAGGTAAAAATTAGTGGATTTGTAAAATATTTACTTTTCTTATAATTCCACAGTTTCACCTGGCCGATGCATCAATAATGTGATGAGGCCGATGTGACAATGTTAATTTTACATAAGGTGGAATAATGCACAAAGTGCAAACAATTAGATCTTAAGCAGGGCTTCAAGAAATGCTCATTTTACTATGAAAATATGACAACATATTTTTGTAACATTTGGATGTGGTTTTATTATCTCAAGTCATGTTAACACCTATGGAATAGCTATGGGGTAACACGTTTTTGTAAATATTCCAACATTATACTAATGCTTGGTTACTGTGGGGAAATGGAAACCTTGTCTTAGTACGGAGTTGTGCCTGGATGTGTTCATTAATATGAATATTTTTAAAATAAGCCTTAAGTCGTAATGCAAAAATTTGTTAAAGGTTAATAAAAGCTCATTGTATTGCTTGTGCTTTTGCAGTGACCAAAACATTTGTTCATAATAACGAAATGTATGTTAATACCAATTTCGTTAAATTGGTACTTTCCTGTATTATAAACATATTTATAAAGTATAATGCAAGTAATCATCAAAACATGTTTCAAGGGTATTCTGCATAAAAATTAATTATTTTATCGGTGGGTTGCCATCCCTCTCCACACAATCTCCATTTGGAGGAGGGGAATTGATTTCAATTATCTTTGTCCTAAGAAAGTTGCACATGATAATAGCTTCAGAATGAGTAATCCCAATAAACCTGGGAAGACAGAGGAAGAAATGTGCACCAGACTAGGATTGGGCCTAACAAAGATTTTGAACGCACTGCTATGAAATTTATTGACTTTATGAAAGATTGAATATATTACAACTTTCTTCGTGTGTATTTTTGTGCTCATTTAATTTATATGTCTATGCTTGTTGTGTTATTTGAATTTATTCAGTGTTATATTTTGTTGTGCAACTGTTAGATAGCATTGAAAGTAATAACTGCAACACACAAGCACTTTGTAAATAAGGCAGGAATTCATGGTTGGAAGCTTTTTTGGCAAATGAGCTATAATTCATGAAGAAATGCTTCTTCTTCAAAGAACTACTATATGTGCAATGCATTTATAAACAGTTACTTGATAAAATAATTATTGTAGATCTTTACTTATTTTGTGCAAGCTTTACTTGATTAAGTATTTGAATATAAATATAAGTATCATGAAATTAGAATTTTATTTTCAAAATGTACACATTCATAATACAAACACATTTTTCAAAGTACTGGTGTTAATTTATTTTTAATTTGTAACTCATAATTTTTGACATTCTTTTGTTTAAACACTTGTTTAGAAATAGGATGGTCATATGCAAATAACATACCTAGCTTTGAGCATGTTTTTGCTAACAAAATCATAAAGTAACCTTGTTTTGTTTACAAAAGTAGGCTATATATTTATAAGCTATGTTATGTCAACATCAATGCTGAACAGTTTCTAAACAGATGACATAATACGTTTTGCTTAGTAGAAATTTTCTGAAGGTATAACATATGATAGCATCTTTTGAATTAACATTTTGTATTCCAGGCCACTGAAATATTTATTTTGTACATAATTTTCCATAACATGTTTATTAGCTATAACATAATGTTACCATTATTGTTTTGTCAAATGTAAGGCTTTTCTGTTAATCCTGAACCTGCAATTTATTGCCAAGTAATAATAACACTCAAAGGGTTATGGTAACCATATATAATCATTATAAATGTCACCTTGAAATAGTAATTCTTCCAAAAAATAAAAAATAAATTACCATGGTTTATCAAATCTATTTTCTTGCAAGCAGTGAGGAAAAAGTTTGTTTTCATAACCACATTTTAATTTTTGACTGCAGTTCAGTGTGATTTAACAAAATTGTTTTTGTGCTTCTGTCAGATTTTTGAGAGAAATATAATTTTATATTAAAGTATCCAAATCAACAAGCCAGTTCTAATGTAAATAATTGGTTTTTAACTGCACATTGAACCAGACTTGGTGAATAACTATTTATATGAATAAATAAGCAATGCTTCTTTGATCATGATGATGTTGGTTCCTTCCCTGGATGCTAACACTGGGGAACCTTATCGTACCTCTCCTATTGGGTGAGAATAAGGGTCGCTAAACTCAAGAAACACCAAAATTTCAAATAAAGCCAGCTGGGTCTGGGTACCTCCCATGTTGAAGGAGAATTATGCTTTAGTTTCTTAGGTTTAATTTACAATAGTGACAGGAGAAGGGAGAAAATCCCTAAAGTAAGTATAAATTGGTATGACTCTCCATATGAGGCTTTTGTTTTACTTACGGTTAGGGCCGCCAATGTACATGAGACCAGCTTCATGGTTAACATGCAGGTTAGGAGCCTAGATGAGGCTGTCAGGCTTTCTGTCTACCCGGCCTTGGTAGAGGGTGGGACGAGTTTGTATGCGCACAGGTACAAAGTCGGGACTGATAGGGGCCCCGCCATTGGACAGCTATGTCCTTGCGGAGGTAAGCAAAGGTGAACGATCTTACCCGAGTGAGTGCACATTGTGTATGTCTGTTGTGAAGTACTCGCCATAGGTGGAGTTGGAGGGGTTGCAGGTATGTCTTCCGTGACTACCTCAACAGGGGGTGTGTCAGAAACCTTGATGTTATGCCACGGCCAGTCCAACCGTAGTAATTTATCCCCGTACTTTAAGATTGCTATACCAGAGGGTCCTTACTCGATGTGAGCCTAATATGGGGGAACCAAATAATGGAGCAGGTTCTACTTCTGTTAAGGGGGGGGTTCACTATTGGTTATAGTATTCTCAACTGAGGATAATAATAATATCTCTCTGACTGAGGCCCGTAGGGCTTTCCTCCTTAATTTACTCAATCTGCCTTAAGTGGTCTTAATTTACTCAATCTGCCTTAAGTGGTGTAAGGCATTTATCTGCAAGTAAATAAGAAATATAGATGCCATGTGGCACCTGCAAACTCAGGTTGGTACCAGTGTCCCCTAGTTCGTCCTCTGCAAGCTGGGATTGACTAGGAGTGCAATAAATGTCAGAATCCCTGGGTGAGTGACACTCAAGTGTTTGATCAGGCCGGAGTACTCAATATTCTTGTCCGGCCTTATTAGAGCAGGGAGTCTAACCAAGTACCCGGCCTGTTCGCATCTTTAGGGGGTTCAGAGCCTAAGGGGTGTTTTTGGGGTCCACCGACAATCTACCTTGGGGCAGACCTCGATTTAGCTTCTTAGTATATGTGTGTCTGCCATTAAGGCATTTCATGCGGATGCCTGTTTGACTTTTGCGGCTAGGATTGAGAATTGAAATACAAACGCCACTTTAGTTTATTCAAAAAATGTTGACATAAAAAGGGTGAGGAAAATAGGTTACACTTAGAATAAATAAATATGTGGGACTCGCTAATTCAGAATATAGTACGTAATTTTAATATTATGTGAAAGGAAAAAACAATGATGTGTAGCTATCTCCTGATGAAAATTATAAATGGAAGCATTCTGAATTTAACGTGGGTGAAGGCTACCTACCTACTAGAAAGTGAGTTTAAAATATGAAAATATTAATTCGCAAAACGTTGTTAGTAGAGGAAAGTTTGTTTATATTGAACCACAATTACCAAAAAGGTAATTATTTAAATTATAGGCAGGGTAATTCAGAAGGGACATTTATGTGACCTGCTACCACAGAAGTTATGATAATGAGGGGAGGGACGTTCTCCGATACATCTCTGAAGCTGGTTGACAGTCATAGTGGCTCTGTGGTAGGAGACTTTGCTGAAATGCTGTCTTCAGTAGTCAAACTCGGACCATGCAGAATAAAAGCCTACTGGTTAAATCTCTCTGTTGGCATGACCTCTGGTATTTGCAGACTGAGAGGAAGAGAGCATTTACCAATTACCCTGGAGACCTTTTACTAGGCCGCAGTTGCACATGATGATGGCCTAGTGGTCAAAACCCTTCTAGATAAGAGCTCTTGTTTTCACAGACTGGGAGTTAGGGTGGGTACCACTTACCCCTTCCTTCGCCCTCAGCCTTATGTAAGCTGGAGGGCAGACAACTGTTCCGAGCCCATAAATGGCACTTGTAGAGGGGTGATGAAATTTCGAGTGCTGGGACAGCATGGCCCTTTTCTTATCGCCTGTGGAGGAGGCATTTACAGATCTATCGCATTTGCATAATGCTCTGGTGGCTGTAAAGTTTCACTGGCAGGGGTGCTGTTACATTGTAGTGACTCATGGAACTAGTTGATCTTTGGGTAGGATGTTGATGGCTCGCCAAACAGTAAAATTTCTGCATTGCGGTTAAGGGCGACCACTTAACTGCTTTGAACAATCAGTGCAATTTAATTACAAATCACGTGTCTGTAGTCGCGCTGCTGGACCCTGTAGGCACGTGATTATTGTACTATTGGAAAATGACTTGCCCAATTAAGTGCTGCTGCTGCTTAAATATGGGGCAAAGTTGTAAAATAGTGAGTGCATGTCCAATGCGCAACGAGAATACTTGAAAAATAAGTAACTTTTTTGAGACTATGAAATCACAATAGTGTCTGCTTCTTTAAGCAGTGCTTGATGAAGTGTTACTTCTAGCGTATGAAATAAACAATATTTGTTTCTGAGACTATGAATTGAAGACAGAACTTAAGCATGATTATAAGTTATACTAGTTTTAAGTATTGCGTATGCCTAGCTCCAACATTATCCCCAGGGCAACCTTTTCCTTTTTATTTTGTCAATTCTGGCATCTGTTTTATCACCACAAAGTTGTACACTTCAAGATCATTAAAGAATGATGCACAAATAAAACATTAATTAGCTACAAACCAGCCCAATAGCATAACCCACTGCCATGGTGCTTCACAAAAATTGACTTGCTGTTATAAGTTCTGGGCTGACACTTGTGATGTTGCACCATCATAACGCTTCATCCTTGGTTTTTTATTCTCATGTATGCCTTTTACTTTATAATATAAGTATCCTCAACCATGTCACATAAAAGTAATATATAGTCGATTCTTGTATCGTAATTGAATGTCCCGATAAACCATATCCAGAGTTAATTTTCAGTGGTCTCAGCAAGACTCCTATATAAACAATGATAAATCTAACTGTTTTTATTGTTATTGGATGGTGCATCGATCAAAGTAAATTTCAGGTTCTGTCACCTAAGATTTCCTGCAACAATAGTTTTTAAGCTGGCTGTTTATGCAAATGTGTAGTAACTGAATGTGAAATACGTCCCACGCACCACCATTTATCACTTCTGTGCAGCAAGTTCTGTCTTCACAACACATCTGTGCTGCATTGTGAGTCTGGCTTGTTACCTCCCCTAAACGCTTGATGAGAGGGGAAGTGGTTACCTAGCAACCAGCATGGCGACCTAGCGTCCTCTCTCCCCCTCCTCTTTCTCTCTCTCTTAGCTGTGCACCTTCCTACCTCCCTTTAGAGGCATTCGAGAGGAGAAGCTGTTGTCTTAACAAAGAAAAAACATCCCCTCTGTCCCTCTCTCCAACTCTCTCTTGGCATCACATGCTAGCGTTCACATGCCGGCCTCAGAGCAAATAAAATGTGCCTGGTTAACATAAAAATTTTATCAAGATTATCCATTGCTCAAAATAGTTGCACATATCATCACTTGTATTTCAAAGCAAAAATGGTTTTGCCTGAAAATGTTACGCAAAACTTTTTAACGAGGAATTATTATTTCCAAAAATGTTTTCTTTTGCGGTTAAAGTTAGTTTTATCCATAAGGAAGGTGTTTCAGTGTATCTGGCATAAAAACAACATGATTTTAAATCGTAATATTTATTGAACTGAAGGGGCAGCATCATCACGAATAAAATTATACGCCCAGAAGCATAAACTTGACCTCACCTTGTCGCCAAAAATTGTTTGAACATCGAAAGACTTGTATTATAAGTGTAAAGTTAATTTTCAGTAATTTCTTGCGGAGAAATCGGAGGATTTATATTGATTTATTTCTATACACACATGACTTTTGAATAAACTGATAAAATGTAAGGGCCTATTCGACACCTTTTGCTGTCTAATAATGGGTAGGTAAGCACCAAGCTGAGTGCAGTGTAACTCACGACAGGGAAAATCAGAGGGTGTGGTTTTGAATGATTAATTATTAAAGACAGTGAAGCTATCAACTATAATCACCTTATGTGTTCATTTCTGTTTCACAATTACAAGTTTTCTTTGTAGTAAAATATAATTAACTACTTTGAAAGACAGAAATTTGCCACGTGCGTAAGGTGTCACCAACATGTAGTGCGTGGAGCAGTAATCCTCCCCGCCGCCGCCCCCCCCCCCCCCCTCCCTCAATCACCGTCAACACTTAGCCCAATCAATAACTGCTCCGTGTGCTCTCAGCTGATCGAGTGTGTAGTTTAGGTGAAATGTTTTTTAATGTATTATTTACAGTAATATTTTTTCTCAAATTCCCATTTTAATTGTGTTTATTAGCTAATATTTATTCACAGATAATGTGCAGCTCTTAGTATACTCAACATAAAGTTTTATAAGGTTAGAAGTTGTATTTTATTGGTGCACACATCAGATTCCTAATATATTGAAATCCTGAATATATGGAAATTTTTTGGCAGTCGCCTGAATAATGATACATCGAGAGTCGACTGTACCTATCAATATTTATTTTGACTGCAGTAACATGTGGGTGGCTACCTTTGTGACCTGGGTTTAAATTGTAGGTAAACATTAGATGTCTGTGCGTGTCATTTTTAAATGTAAGTTTGGAATAAATTGTAATTCGTCCTAAGCTTCTCAGTATTTAACTTTTACATTAAAAGATATAATTAAAAAGTGAACATATAGGAGATGGTGTGTGTATTTGTTGGTTCCAGAATATCACTTCAGCAGACAGCTACATTGAGATCAGCCTGGTGTTGGAGTGGAGAAACAACATCTACATTGAGTACACAGTGTCCTCAGAGTGGCCACCTCCACCTGCTAGCTCCACCTTGACCTCCACCTTGACCGTGATGTCTGCATCTAGCCCAACTCCTGTTTCCTACCCACCATCCAATTTTGTACACTACTCGACCATCATTGAAGGTGAGCAAGTGAACCTATTTCTGGGCACAGTTTGAAACATGTTCATGTAATATTTCGAAATATGAATGTTTGTAAAATTGCATTTCATATGCAATAAACATGAAGAGGCTCAGATGTCGCTTTGCTGTGAAAGAAGCTTCTTTGATTTCACAGAAGGGAATTGGGCAGAGGATACAATGGAACTGCTTTCATCTATAGCCTGGGGAAGGAAGGAAAAGGTGGAGGGAGAATGATTGAGGGGACATAAGAACAACGGTCTAAGTTTTTGTCTATCATAAAATCTCTTATAGATCTGTCTCTCACTCTAAGCTACATTGTGTTGAATTGAACTTCAACTGTAAACTGACTAACTTTTACATTCAACAAAATCTAGGAAAAAGTTTGCATGCATTTTTTGCGCATGCATAATTTTTTTCCTTGAGAAACTATTCACAGTGGACTCTCGATGTATATCAAATATGCATCTAGCAATACATTGTATCCACAATTAATCTTAAGTGGTCCTGGTAAAATTCTTATATAAAAAAATACAAATACAGGAAAAGTCTATTAAGATATTTTTCAAGAGAAAAAGAAAGCTTTCAAAAACTTCTTAGCTGAGAAAACTTCTTATGTGGGAAACCAAAAATTTTAGTCTGAGACAGAATTTTGTAGTGACAAAAACACAATGTAGGCGTTAATATCAAATAAAACCAAATAACCCAACAAACAATCTTACCAAAAAATGTTCAACATTGTACATAAATTCAAATGCATTTTTAAATTTAATAGTTATAAATTTACTGTGGATAAATTGAAAATTATTTGACATATTGGTTTTTATAAATATTGTGTATATCAAACACGGACAGAAACTGAAATGCAGGGTCAGGTTTTAACCTTATTTACATCATCAAATATGATTTTTATATACTGATGCGTGTGCTACTAGGTGTTGCTACCGTAGATGGTAATGGGGTGACGTTGACTACCCCTTCCAAGCCTAGCTTGACCTACCATGGTGACTAATACTAGATCTACTTGACCGCTGCAGTTGTATGGGACTGTGTGTAATATTAAGCCATGTATGGGTATGCTTATGTCACGCGTGAGGGGAGTCAAATTCCAGAGTGAGGTGGATGGACGTGGCTGCCCGTCCAGGGAGCTCTATCCTCCTCACTGAAAAGGTCGCCAATCTGCAGGATGCCTGCGATCCCAAGTGAATGAAATGAGATATTGATTATTTGAATGTGGGGGTGGGAGTGTGTGTTCTGGAAGAGGAAATCTTAACCGGGCTGCCGTAAAGGAACAAAATTGGGAGAAGGGGGTGATACGCAAGGTCGGTTGTCTGGTTGGGCCGGGAGTCGAACCCATACAGCTTTTCCAGATGCTAAATTTATCAAGCATAAATTGGGAAATACTGTACCTTCTGGGTGTGATACCCGGATTAATCTACCTGAATAGTTTGACATTACTAGTAGTTTTAGCTGGCTGCTTAGCTGGAATGTCACAGGGAATACTACTATCTTCCAGGCAGAGCAATTTAACCTTGTCCTTGTATTCGGTTGTAGGATACCCTGGCCATTGGGCACCAAGAAGGTGGTACAGTGAGGTAGTGATTTCAAGGGGAACGAAGGGGAAGATTGGTCCCAGAACTTGGTCGTGACAGACTGGGCCAGGTTCTTCCTCGGACATAGAACTTACTACCGTTCGAGCTAGGCACTATGTTCTCTGTGTCGCTGTCTGCTTTGTGCACCTCCCCTTCTACTATACATCTGCCCACTAGGTTCACACTCTTCAACACAATACAAAAATAGATGAGATATGGGGTGATTAACTTAACATAACGGAACACAAATAATTAAATCAGACGTGATGTTTAATGAGGGGATTTGCCCTGGATAGTTTGGCTATTCCAGAAAAATACAAATGAGTAATATTTATCCAACTTGGCTGGCTAAACACTTTAAAAGATAGGAATTTACGTAATTAATGTATACATGATTTTATTCAGGCGAAGGCAAGCATGGGGATAAAATAATAAAAATTTCTGACAAGAAACTATAGCACCCAACTTTACAGTGGCTAAATAAAAAAATTAAGCTAATCAGGTAGGTACTCTAAAATTTGCCGGCTGGTTACTGCGGAGTCACAGGAAGTTGACTGGGGTAAGGGGATACCAGGGTTAAAGCGAGGTATACCTGAAGAAGGCTTAGTCATCTCTTGAGCTAGTCTTCTGCGGCATGCAGAGAGGGTTCTTTGCATGCTGACGGGAGCCTTAAGGGGAGTCTTTGGATAGATTCAGGTAGGAGCAGAGACTAGACAGGAAAGTCTTTGGCAGTCTGAGGTAAGCGGAGAGTCTTCGGCAGACTAAGGTGGTGTTAAGAGGAGTCTTCGGCATACTCAAGGTAAGCGGAAAGTCTTGGGCAGACTGAGGTAGGTTAGGAGAGTCTTTGGGCAGACTCGGGATAAGAGAGCGAAGAGTCTTTGGCAGACTCAAGGTAGGCCGAGAGTCTTCAACAGACTCAGGGTGGCTCATCTGCTGGTGCTGGCTACTGGAGTTGTATTAATACTAAATTTCCACTTACCAGCGACTCTTTAGGGTGCGGGGGGTAGCATAGCCTTCCACCACGGGGGTGGGTTTATCGGAGGTGCAGGAGCGCTGCTCATTTCTTATCGCCCCACTTGGAGGCGATGACATAAAACCCCTGTCTCTTTGGCGGGCGGGCCGTAATGTCACAATGTTATGGGGGCACTGCCATCTCTCGAGATTGTAGGAACTTCTTCCAGAGCTAAGCGACGAGTATTTGAATTCTACTAATATCTATTTATTTCTTGGGGGTGCCTTTTGCATGCATAAATCTGGGCAGGCAATGAGGATTGTAATTACGCACGTAATTAACAATGATGTAATCGGCTACCCAGGCTTGTGGGCTGTCTTAGTGCAAGACATTTAATTATGTTTGCCGCTTATATATTTCACCCCTGAGCGCATGTGGCTCGTAGATGGGGCGAAGTTGTCTGTAGAGTGCACATTCTCACTGTGCAGCATTCTGTCATTCGTCAATACATATATACAATACTTACTTTTAATCAGTGAAGAGGCAACTGGGTGAAAACAGAACTGTAGGCATAAAATACACTTAACCATGAAGGGTTTCAGAAGTATTTATTTACTGATGATATGGGTACCAGCGGTGCTTCCCAATTACCACACTGTTGAGACTCAGGGTTGTCAGGGATACTGTGGGTTCTGTTTGTCCGTCTCACCTGAGCGTACTTATGATACATGTTTGCAATATTATACTTCAATACTAAACATTTTTAACACATGAAAAACACAGGTGACAAGGACACTCTCACTACAAAATAAAAGAATGAGTCACTGTGAGACTTGTTATATATTTATACCGTGCGTACAAATCATGTGCCATAAAATTAAATGATACAACTCGGTCGTATCTAGTTAACTCTGCTTGGGTGCTCTTCAGCCCTCAATTTCTCTAGCGCACACCTAGATGAATGATATTACCGTGGAGTATGAAAACACAATCTTCATAAGGGAAGAGATTCGACAGCCGCTAGGGTGGACTGAAAATTTTTCGCTGAAGACAGGACACGGTGAATTACACAATGAATCAACTGATGACACATTAACACGTGTGATTACTTGACATCATGAGCGCAAACGCATTGGGGCTCGCCCTGCAGCATTTGGGTAATGTGGTGACGGCCTATTCACATAGCTGGCTAGGACGGAAGTAATATCATCATACACAAATACAAAATTACATAAATACCCTTAGCAGATGATGGGGCACAAGATGAGTATTCACAATAAACACACACATGCGTGAAAACAAATTTAGATGGCAGGGATGCCGCTGGTTAAAGTTTGTAGCAGACCACGTGGAGCAGGTGGAATTGCAATATTTATTCGCGGAAATGGCAAATTAAACCCTGAGAAATTATTATTTCTAGTTGAGAAGATTATCCTCTTTACAATTAAAGCAGTTACAGGTTTGTAGCAGGTCTGATGGCAGCAAAAGCAAACATTGAAGTGACCACGTGGTTAAACACAAAGGCATCAATTTACGTGAAAATTACACGGAACCCTGAATGACAATACATAGAACCCTGAAATAAATTATTGCACACATGATATTACACAAATAAGCTCTCAAAGCGCAAGGATGGCGTATATATATATATACTTAGCAGCGGTTAACCACGTGGTTGTATGTGATATGGCCGTAAAATACTCAAAATAACCTTAAATACATACATGAAAACACAGCCATGAAATTGCACACAGCAATAGTACAGAAATTACTATGGAACACCTTTAGCAGAAGCGGATGGTGCCTGATTCAAGTTTCACGGGTCGCACAATTTCTTGCACATCTTTCTCCTCCTTCTCCTCGATTAAGTTGAAAAACGCTACAAGGGTGAAATTAATTAGTTAAGCGGAAGCATAATGTTGGGGAAATGTCTGGCAAAATGTACGCAAGTAAAGGTTAACAGATATATTAAATAAGCTATTGAAATGTACATCATTGCTCAAAAGTTGTAGTGCATATGTGACAGCGTCTTACCTTGTCAGCTCTCCTAGACAGACTGCCCAGAGGCAAGCATCGCACGGACCTACCATGGCTGCCTACGGGGTTGAACTCGTGGAAGTGCTATGCACGCTGAGTAAAACTTTTATATATTGAAAATAAAAGTGGCACAAAAAATGTTATATATTCTTTTAGATTTTGGAATATTCTTGTTATTTTTCTGTATTATTTTTGGGTCTCTTCATGACTGCGTACACGTCGAAATAGTATTGTTCTTAATATCTGTGCAGCGCACACTTTGAATTCATAACCAAACATTTTCAAATTGAGAACAAACACTTTAAAACATTTTAAGACATTTCAAACCCTGAAAATAAAATAACATGACACATTTCACACTGCAAAAATAATATTCCGTTAGGAAAATTCAGATTTGAGCCCCTTTGCGCACGTGCATGTACAACTGACACGTGCATGGTGAGCGCCGTCATGGGCTCTAGCGCCGCTGGCTGTTAGCCGGCATCAGTTTGTTTATTGTTTTATCCCACTCTTTATATTTTTAAATATGGTTTTTGGGTAACTTTTAATGTTTACATTTCAAAGTGATGTTATGTTTATGTTAATGGTTTATCAGCTTAAAAAGGCACCTTTTTTATGGTTATTATTTGTGTTTGCCGTCTCTTTTGAAAGACAGTGAAAGCTGTCATTAGATATAAATATAATGAGCTGTAAATTAATATGTTGATTGTTTGAACTGTGTAGGTTGTTAAACATAATAATTTATGTTAAAACGTTAGAAGTTTGATGAAAAATTAGGGATAATTAATTAATCAATCACTACTGAATTTTTGTATTCCTGTAAATATTGTTAAGTCACTGTTCCGTCCAAAAAAAATTAATTCCGACGTAATTTCTCTCCTACAAAACATTTGTGACAGAAAATTTGTACTACGATGCGATGTTTACAATTGTACGTCGTGAGATTACTATTCCACAGATAGTAACTTGACTTGAGAAAGCAAAACCGCTGCAACATATTACACAAAATGGCATCTATTAAATGAATTTGTGGCATTCGGCGGGCATGCGAACTACTGTAGTTTTGCGCAGTTTAGAGGTATTCAGCTTTAATGTCAAGAAAGTTTTTGCTTCCATCAGAACTTTGTCCAAATGATTTTCGGTGTCCTGGGACATACATTTTCGTGCCTTGTTTATATTTCACATCATGATGTAATGAGATTGTAGTTATTCATGACATAATTGTGCATGAATGATGTAAAATTTTCTGGAAAAAACAGTTTTGTAGGAAAAATTAATTGTATTATGCGAGAACGATAAGTTTATAAAAAATGTTAAATGTGGAAAAAAATATTCTAGGAGTGTGTGGCGAAGTAGTAGGACTACTTGCACTGAATGATTTAGCTGGGAAAACATCTCATGTGGAAACATCGTAAGCAAGTTTTACTGTACCTACTTTTATCGTGTAGTGGAAGTTCCATTACTCAAAATGTATTTTGGTTCCTTTACTTAATATTTCCCACAACAATTGTTTTTAGACTGGTGGTTTATGCAAATATCTAATAAATGGATGTGAAATAGGTAAAAAATTTGCTGCCATTTGTCATCATCCATCGCTAGAGAGGATGAAAAATAGCATTTATGCATGACATTTATAGCTTTTAAATTTTTACTTGTAGCATTTATAGAGTATTTACTGACAATTTTATAAATTTTTATTTGTGCTTATTATGATAAAGAAAAAAATTGAACTTAACAACTAAAACATTTATTAGTTAGTTATAAAAACAAACATTATTGACATAGCAACACAACTTAAAAAGTTTATCGTAAACATTGAAATAAAAGCTATCACGTGGTCATAGATTCTTTGTCCTGGATTGTTTTTAGACGTTGTTGGCTCTAGCAAAAGCAGTGTTAGCTGCAGTTCATTGTAGGGATGACATAATCAATATGTCGCAGTCTGTTATTTTTATGCGGTAAATTAAATTTGAGATGTTTTTCCATGCCTATTTGCTATATAATGGGATTTTCGGTTTTAATAACAGGTAAATAACTTAACACATTAATTGCAGCAATATAGTTTTTACGATTTTTCACCTTCTCTATGCATCACAAATTGCTCTTCAATTGATTCAGATGATGGTGACAAACAGGGACACAGCAAGTCTGGCATCCTCCCTCCCCTTACACACCTGAGAAGTGGGGAAGCAGTTACCTAGCCACCAGCATGGCACACACACACATTCTCTCTCTCTCTCCCCTCTCTCTCTCTCTCTCTCTCTCTCTCTCTCTCTCTCTCTCTCTCTCTCTCTCTCTCTCTCTCTCTCTCTCTCCCTCCATCCCTCCCTCCCTCCCTCCCTCCCTCCCTCCCTCCCTCCCTCCCTCCCTCCCTCCCTCCCTCCCTCCCTCCCTCCCTCCTGGTAAGAGGGCAATTGATGGAGGACATGAAGCATAAAATAAAACTAATGATGTGATCTCAGTTTGACAGACAGTTATCCTGTCCAACACACCGTACCACAGAGTGGCCAAGTACTTCGCTGGGTCTGACCTCTTCTTAACATGGTCACCACAGCTGGGCATATTATTGTGGCTTTGACCTTTATCACAAACTAAACAGTAATCCCAGCGTTTTTTAGTAACAGGATTGGGGGTTCGTAGTAGCTCAAGTTAAAGAATTGGTTAATTCTAACTTCTTTATATAAAACCGAAAGCAATGACCGTTATTACAACACTCTACAGTAGTGTGTGTTAAATCGGAGGAGCCACTTGTAATACTGTTAACCAAATAAGCAGAAGCCACGTTATTAATAATTAGCTAAAGTCTCTGAAGCTATTGGAACTTTGTCACCTTAGTCCTGATGGCCGAAGGCTGCTTGCGATCATGTTTTGGTTGCAGCGGTCCTCTTGACCCGCGGCCGCTGACTGTTGTCAGGCCCTGTTTCATGTCTCCTCTGGTATTTATTAGTTGGCATCGTATGTAAACTGGGATGCTGTTTTCCAAACGTTGCTCAGCTTGTGACCTCGCCCTGATTGCAGCGGTGTGTCACGTTCTCATGGGTCGGGTATCCACTCTAGCCAGTGTTATGGGCATGGCTTGTCCGGACCATAACATTGCCCTCCTTTTCCAAAAAAATAAAAAGCTGTCCCCAGCTTTGGAATGGCCTATTGGACTGGATTCGTCTTGTCAAGGTAAACCCACGTCTGCTTCATGGCATCGGAAATAAGGATGGTTTACTTATCTTCACTATGGAAAGGAGTTTGGGGTCGTATGGTATGCCAATGCAAGGATAGTGGGGTGAAGGAGCTGCCTTGCCTTCTTTCTTGCTTGGAAAGCTTTGTAAATAGAGGGAGCTGTCTGCTGAGCGTGAATGAGTGTGGTCATGGCCCTGAATTTGCTTAAAGTCCTTGCCTTCCTATCTGTGGCTTTGGAATGAATCAAATATTATTCAAAGTGAATATTTTTCATGAAATGACAATATTTATATTAGGTTTTACTTTTAGAAATTTATACATTAAAATCTCCTACCGTTACAATATGTATTAAGTTTATACATTATTTGTTTTATCGTATGCTTTGAAAATTTAATTGACATTGTTATTAAAATAGATCTGAAATGAAAATTACTATACATTTATGTGTAAACAATATAACATTTTGTCTATGAATAACATACCTTGGGGAACACTGTGTTTTTTGCACTAATTACTTAATTTTACTTAATATTAACATAGGTCTATTTTTCACTTAATTGCTTAAATTCTTTAGCATGCTAATCATATAACAATTAATATTTTACTCCTATGACTATAGATTATTTTCATTGAGCCCTTTTGTAAGGAAGCGACAGGAGTTTCATAAAGGAACGTAGTATTCCCTACTTTCTAATTGATTTACGTCCATTAAAATTTGTAATGTAATTCTTAATTCTTTCAGTAGTAACCCCGTTGTGTTTCTTTATTGAGGACAGGTTTCAAGGGAGTGCGTACCCTTACTTTATAAGGCTCAGAGTTCTGGGTCGACTCTTAGTTGGTGCACAAGATATTTAAAAGAAGTACACAAGAAAGAAATGAGAAAACATAGTACACTGGCATATAACCCTGTAGGACTGAGAATCATTCTTTGTAGGTTTTTCTTCACAAGAACACTATTAAAACTCAAAGTCATATTTACATGTGTACCTACACATCAAGTCATATATTAAAAAATCTAAGTTAGCTAATTTCCTTACAGGAGTCCATCTTATACGAAGTTCTAATTCTAATAGGTACAGTTGGTGACGTCTCTGTCTTCATGTATAACATCGGCACTGTGAAGTGTGTCTATAAGTGTCTACATTTACGTGTGGGCTGTCGACCATTTACGGAACATTGTTGTTGGTGAGGTGTAAAACGTATATTTGGACTGGTTGAGAAACATACAGCGTAATAACTGCTTTTCTTACTAATTCTAATGATTGCAGGTTGCACTTAGTCAAGTGTCTGAATATTTACTACTAATAGATTTACCTCACCGGTTCCTACACTTCCCCCGCTTAATGACAGCTGGGTAGGCTAAGTGTTGTAGTTTTACCCTATTAAACTAGCCTAATGTGTGTGTCTTTGCCTATATCTCACTGTCTTTGACTGGGCAACTAGTGTAATTGTCACTAGTTACATGTCTGTAACGAGTCCTGTTTACTATTTTCAGTAGTGGTTCACGACTACTGCTTTAATTCTCATATTACTGAGCACTGCACTTACTTGTGGTTGGCGGGTGTGGGTTTAGCCGGGTTGCCTCTCGGCCAAAGTGCTGCTTGTGCCGGATATGGCCACGTAAACCTCGACGTGGGTCTCCATGGCGACCGGTACTGGCCAGGCGATTTAATCTGCCTTGGTGGCACGTGGGGGCATCAGGTGTCATGTTTCAGCACAAGGTGTTGTGGCTTCTGATTCTGCAGCTACTGATTGGGAGGACACAGAAACAACGGATACTGAGGCAATGCGGGGGAGTAACACAAGAAGGTCCTGCACCCCGACTGCACAGGTTCCTACCCGTAGGGCAGGATATTTCTATGAAGTGGCAGTGCGAGGGAGTGGCGGTCGACCGCCCTCCACCTCGACTGCAGATGCTCCTCACCTAAGGTGTGATTAGTTGGCGGCATCAAAGGTCTCGATGTCCAGGTCCTTCGTCGAGGTAGTTGCATCAGGTGTAGGGTAGTGGGAGGCATCAACGGTCTCGATGCCTGAAGTGGCAGTGTGAGGGAGTAGCGGACAACAGCCCTCCACCTCGACTGCTGATGCTCCTCATCGAAGGTCCGGGTCGTTGGAGGCATCGATGGTCTTGTTGTTCAGGTCCTTTGTATAGACAGTGCAAGGGAAAGACTCAACCTAGACTGTGGGTGTTGCACCAATTATATGGTAGTGGGGGGCATCATTGTTCTCAATGTCTTTTTCATCGGATGCTGATCGAGTAGGAGGCAGAACGGGCCTCTCGTCCTCGATGGTGCCGACGGGTGGAGTTTCCTGCATGGCAGGAGGTTGTGGTGAAGTGTTGCCGTCGACAGTGCTCAATGCCCCCTGCAGTCGTGATTTCTCGCTATCCGGAGCAGGGGTCGGTTCGTGGAAGCTGGAACGGTCTTGGTCTCTGGCTTGGGAGTTGTACTAGGTCGAGGGGTAGGCGCTTGGGTTGTTTTCATACCCCTCACCGATTGCTGTTCCGATCTTTTGCTAATTTGTCTCAATCGACGGGCTGTTTGGCCATACTCGCGGTCTCGGGTGCTACGCCATGACACTTTGGAGCAGCTAGGGTTCACTTTGTCACGTCTTGCAGCTACTTTCTCTGCATAGCTGCGAGGTGTTGAGGGCAGTGATCTGATGTAAGCTGCTCCTCGGCATGGGTCTAAGTCTACTTTCCAAGGACCTGAGTAGCTTGGCTCCCTATTGGTTTCTTTGGTTCATGCCTCTGGCCTCTTCGTTGGCCTTGGTTCGACTTCAGGAGGTGCCATTATTGGTGTCGGGTCGTCTTCAGAATACAATTGAGGTGTATCGATGGTGTCGTCGTCTTCAGGTCTGGGCATGTCACCCGGAAATGGTTATTTTTGGCCTTGTTGCTTTTCTGATCCGTCCCTGCAAGTCTTCGGCCCAGTAGACGTTGTCTCTTTTTCCTACTATGTTCTCATAGCAGATGATGAATTTCCGGATCCTCCTGCTGGTTTATCGTAATTTCGTGACGGGTTATCTGTATCCGGAGGAGGCGGATTTGTTCCTCCGGACTTTGTTCTAGCGGAGGGGGAGGGGACATCTTTTCCCCTTCTTCCTCTTCGGCTTTCGCATCCTCCTCCAACGTCGGGAAATGGGAAAGGGCGTCTGGCAGGTTTTTAGTTTTGTCGGGGCAATGTTGTACCTCAAAATTGAACTCCGTGAGCAATATATCGCACCACCCGAGTTTGGCTTTAGCGTTCTGCGACTCGTGTAGCCATTGGAGGGCCTTAGATTTGGTGCGCAAGATGAAGTGTTGCCCCTCGATGTAATAGCAATATTTTTGCACCACCCAGATAACTGCCAGACACTCCTGTTTGTTTATGTGATAGCGCTGTTCCGTTTCATTCAACCGGGTCGAAGCATATGCTATCACATGTGGGTGGATGTCTGTATCTTGCTGGTATAGTACGGCCCCCAGACCATTCTGACACATGTCAGTCTGTAAAATTAGTGGTTGATCTTCTTTAGGTCGCTGGAGTTGGTGAATACTTCCGAAGCTGTTCTTCAAATTTTGGAATGCTTGTTGTTGTTCCTGTCCCCATCGCCAATGGGTTTCCTTCTCAAGGAGCGGGTGAAGTGGTGCCATGTGGTGAGCAATATTCTGCATGAAGTCCCGTAGCCAGTTGCACAGACCCAGGCACCGTCGTAACTCTTTCTTATTGGTAGGTTCTTCGGCTTCTTGGATTGCTTGTATGGAGCTTTGTTGTGCAAAATTCCCTTCTGGAGAGACCACATGGCCTAGGTAGTCAATGAATGACTTTCCAAAATAGCTCTTGAAAAGCTTGCACATCATCCCATGGAGTTCCAGGCATTCGAGAACTCTTTGTATGTGAACGAAGGTGCTCCCCCCAGGTGTTGAGTATATTATCACGTCATCAAGATATGCGAAGCAAAACTCTCCGATGTACCCGGTCAATATCTATGCGGTTGTTAGGCATTGGAACATTGCAGGGGCGTTCTTTAACCCAAACTGCATCACCCTGAATTGTAGGGTTTCACCCTCGGGTGTCGTAAATGCAGTGTACTTCCGGCTGTCTGGATGCACAGCAATCTGCCAGTACTCTGACTCCATATCTAGGATACTGAATAATTTTTGCCTCCCTAATGTTTCGCAGTGTATGGGTTAGGTCAATGACTGGGGGAGTGATGGGATGTGTCACGTCATTCAAAGCTTTGTTGTTTATGCACAAACTGAGCGGACCGTCTTTCTTCGGGACCAGCACCACATGGGATACGTATATGGAATCCAATGGTTTTACAATTCCCTGGTCTTTCATATTGTTTACCTGTTCCATTATCAGGTCACCGCATCATGCTGATACTCAGTATGGGCGATTATATACCGGGGCTTCTGTCGTCCAGATCTCGTGTTGAATCGAACGAGTATGGCGTAGCAAACCTCCATGTCCAACTTCACTGGCGTGTCATCCAGCACTTGTTTTAGTTCGTTAATTTCTGTTTCACCCAGTTCATGGTTTAATGCAAGCGGGGTCTATGGGCTCAGGCACGACAGTTTCGGAGTTGTGGTCCCAATTCACTGTTACCCTATCCTTACTACCCAAGTACACGTGGTGCTACCCAATGGTCAATGATACACTATTTTTGCTAGAGCCATGGGCAGCCAAGTATTACCACTTCTGACTGTACGGGTGAATCGACGAACTCAGTTTGAGTATGAATTCGGTGTAAGTGCATTGTTAGCGTGATTTGTCTGTCAACGTGGAGGTTGGCATCATGTTGTACCATTCGTACAGTCTTTAACTGAGGTCGCATAGCAGATAAGTGTCCCGGAGCTAACAGGTTACTGCAGATAAAGTTTCCAGTTCTGGCCAAATCTAATAATGCGAGGACTCTGCTTCCATTTTTGATTTCAATATGTGGAGCTATGGGGAGTATCGGTTCCTCGTTTAACCCTTGGAGGCTGGGCCCTTGTGATTCGGTGGTGGTGGCCTGCTTCGCAACCTGGCGGCGTCGTTTCCCGTCTTCGGAGCGGGGGTAGGTTTCACAGTAGTATTTGACTGATTTGGGGCTTCTGTCCCACTGAATTTATTAGCTGGGATCACTGATCCAGCAGATTTATGTGGACAGTCCTTGTTCCAATGATTTCAAGGACAGAACCAGCACTTTGGCACAAATGTGAGGTGTGGTGTAGAAGCGAGTGCATTCTCAGGTGTCTCGACTGGTGGAGTTCGTGACTCAGGGGTTTCTACCAGATGAGGTTTGTCAAATGCTGCTTGTGCCGCAAGTTTTGTTGCACCTCTCTTGCACGTTCTACCAATTTGTGAATGGCTGTAGATTTAGCTGTGAGTAAGATGTTTCTCAAGCTAGGTAATAGCATTCTGCTGATAGATCAGACGGATGCCGCTTTGTCAACCCCGGGAATTACTCGTCTAAAAATGTGTTCTTTTCAGTGAATAAATATTTCTGCTTCATCTTCAGGTACGTGGGTTTGGCTGTAAAACTGCGTGGTTAAGCTAGCCAACACCTCCTCGCCGGTAAACTCTGTTGCCAATCTGTTACTGAAGTGTTTCCACTCAGTGAGGAACTCACCATAGCGTTCCCACCACGTTAGCCCAAGGTCCTTTAAGTATAGTTGGGCTGGGTTTACCCACTGCTTCGTGGGAAGGTCAGTTTCCTTGAATTCCTTTTCTCATTCCTGCGTGAATGCTACCGGGTCCTCATGTGATCTGCCCGCAAAGTCCGTTATCTGTATATTATCGTCCCGTCTGGTTGCTGGTTCTCCTGATGCTGTTCCGTGTTGTATAAATATGCGCAAAGTTCGTGACTTGCGGAAGTGGGATGTGTGTTTTTGTCTGCATCTCTCACATTGGTAGGCCATGCCTGGCAATGTGACTCATTCGTCTGGCCAGCCTATACAGGCATGGAGATACGGTTCACTACACATAGTGCAGCGTATCTTATTAATACTTGAGCCAGGGCAGGTGACATTGCAGAACGTGGTTGGTTGTAGGCGGTAAGTTTCACACCTTTACTCAAGACCTTCTGTATTTTGAACTTTGTCTGTCCATTCTAAACATAGGTGGTGAAATATGTTGCCACAGAAATTGCATTCAATAAGAAGGGGTCCAGTACCAGAGCAGTTGGCATGGTTACACTTCTTTTCTGTTATGTTATTGGTTTCTGAGTCATGGTTTGCACCCTCGGCGGTGTTGATCTCAACCTTTGACATACTGATGGCTATGGGCACCAAGGGGTGTTTACTAGACTCCCTGAAGTCCGCTTCGCTTTCCCGGCTTGACCCTTAGGTCTCTGGGTCGGGTTGGTCTGGTTCGGCTTATGCTGCGAACAGTTAATTACTCTGATGCCCTACTTTGGGAGCCAGAAAACCACTTAACATGTGCCGGGTTAAAGAATAGCTGGCATGGTTGTCAAGGCTTTGATCTTTGATTGCGCTAGACCAAGCACGCAGCAATAGGCATTTACTGGTCAACTTGGCGTTTGCTGCCCTTTACCTTAATTGCGCCTGTTGATTAGCGGGTCGGTAAGAATTTGTCGATAGTCTGACTGACTAGTGACTTGCGGATGGACACCTTATATCCCACTAGGGGTTTACATATCAATGTATTCAATTGGCGGGAGGTGTCGAAGTTACCTGGCTTACTTAGCTTTGCTTCGGCCATCGGTAGAGCTGCTTCTGGTTAATGGCTCTGGTTGCTGGCTGGAACAGGCAGTGCAGTCCATGGGCTGAAGGTCAGTGATACCGTGTAGGCCAACACGGTATCGTTGATTCCAGACTGTAGCTTCTGGGCTCCAGAACCTGGTGTTAGAAACCCTGAGTCTCACCTCGGTCCAGTGTATGAGACCATGCAGAATGGGATTGTAGTCATGATGCTTACGGGTGTACGGAGGAAAACCAATATATGTAAATACGGGAGAGGTCGGTTTCTCTAAGTATCTGACTGAGGCAGTGTGGTCATGTTCCGCCTGTATGTCCAAAGTCGGTGGGGCCAATACAGACTGCTGCTTGGCAGTGAGGTGAGCTATCCTTTGCTCTTCTCTTCTTAACCAGTGCCTCACCTAAAAAATCATAGAGTGAAGGACGCCGCTCAATGGTATAGTTTTTGCACTGCGAATGCAAAACAATTCCTTATAATAGTGTTCAGACAGTAGTAGCTGCTGGCACGAGCTCGGTGCTCCAGAAGGCCCCCTGCCACTGGTGGGCAGACCAGAACCGTTGAGCTGTATGGACCGCGTTCCTGCTGCTACTTGGTGTGAGTGGCAACCAAGACCAGGCCGTCATACTCAAGCAAACATTCCCGCCAGCACCTAGGTGCTCCGGTAGGGATACAACCCAAGCATACTGTCTCCCTGGTTGGATGAGTTGCTAGGGGTCGGGGCTCTGCTCTTCTATCCCCAGAGGTCTAGAACAGGTGGCCGTCGAATGGTGTATGTATATGACTGCTTGATTCCTGAAGGAGATCCACAGTCCTGGTCTAGTTCGTAGTTAAATATCTGGTTTTGGTCAGCAGTGCACAATCTTAACAGTTCCTAGCAGGCGCAGTGAAGGACTCTCTGTAAAGAATACTCTCGGTTAAAAGAACAAAGCTGTATTTATTAAGAACGTAATAAATACAGTGACACGTGCTATCTCCTAACCAAGCAGACGGAATGCTGAAAGTAACCTATCCTGATCAGGTGTAGGTGACCTGGTTCTGGGCTAAACAAGAATGTACAAAGTCGACGGCTAAATAAGAATATACTTAATGTTGGCTAACTAACTTCGGGATGTCTAGATGAGACGGTTAAATTAAAAGATCCACTGCTCTAGTAGCAGGGAGGGTAGTTGCTCCTACCAGCAAATAGAGGCGACTACTGTTCTAGAAGGAATCCTTAGTGAATTGTGTTTGGTAAAAACAGAGAAAGCTTCTGGTAGATGGTAGAAGTTGATGTCAATGAAGTCTCTGGTATCTGCTGCTGCAGAAGTCTCTTGTGACGGCAATGGCGGTAGCCGCTGGTGGCTGCTGAAGACTGCTGTCGACAATGGAGCAGCCTCTGGTAATATGCTGAAAGACTTGGAGGTTGTCGAAGGCCCTATTACAAGAAGTGGTGGAGTGAGCTCGAAGATCAGAAAGAAACAACTTGCGAGACCTGCTGCGCACGGATTATATAGTCCGAAGGACAGGTGCGATGGCGGGTCGTGGGGGGAGTTTGATGTCCCTCTAGCGCGAGTCCGTAGTGGGGGTAGTAACCTTCTGGTCATCTCTCGGCTTCGTGCGTATTCGGTGGCGCTTGGCTGTGCCCCGAGGTGGCTGATGGCTTGTTGGCTCACAGCACGGGGGAGGGGAGGGCCTCGTGCCACTGGCTTGCGCAACCTTCGTATCCACATGTTCAGAAGTGCACTCCAAGGTTGTGGCACTTCTGCAATGTCCATGTACAAGTTGGCGGGGTTCGACTCTCACTTGGGTGTAGTTGGTATACTGGCATCATAAGAGGTGAGTCGGTATCATTTGTAGTATTACAATAAAACAGCATGCGTCACATTATATTTTAATTAATAGCGTTTGTCTTTAATACTTATATATCATTAGCTGCTTGTCGTAATAATAAAATATATCCATCATAATTTTCAGTTACGACTTCTTTCTATATCTTTATAATATTTAAGTAAGTTATTGGCTGCTTGTCTGCAATTTTAAAATTGTGAAAATTTTGTTTAATTTTCAGCTATTGGCACTTGCCTTCTATGTTTAATTGTGTGTGTATTATGTTCGTGTTTCTGTTTGTGGCTCATCAGTGACGTGTAATTTGTGTTAATAGTATGATAATATGTGTTGCTTTACCTTGGGTTGAAAATTAATTTGATTGTTGTATCTCGCTGCGCTGACCTAGTGGTTCTCTTGTGCATGTGCCGTGTAATCCCAACAATAGGGGGGTGCCTGCTCTGTCTGTCCTGCAGCCCTGATCCTCTGTTATGGCGTTGTGGTTGCTCTTGACATGATCCCCCCTCCAGAGAGGTGCAATGCCGTGTTGGCCATTCATCTGCAGTTCCTTTGTCCTGAAGCACTTTCATTATATCATAGCAATCTGACAACAGTTTTTTTAAATATATGATGCCCTTTTATTACTATACTATACATTTTATCATATATTATGATAACACCTAGAATTTATATTGTGGTGGCTGTGTTTAATTTTTATTACTAAATGTCCCTTAATGAATATATAATTTCATTTAGACTCAATTAATATAAAAATTAATTCTTTTATTAATGTTCTTGTATAACTAAATTATTTCTGTTAAACCTATCCACAAATTTATTAGTCATGTAAAATGTAAACTTAGAGTTTACTAACTGGAGAAATTCAATATACGCATATACAAAATTAACTAAAACAACCCACAGTTATTTAATAATTTAATGTACAGATTGTGGTGTGACTTGTTATGTTTTATAATTTCAATAAAATTTCATATAATTATTACACTTAATTATAAAATAGTAATTGCCTTTCTGTAGTGTATGTTATTCTAATGTTATTGACTATAAAATATTATTCATGGGTTTTTCATTAATCACTTATATTTTTCCACTTAAAATGATGACAGCAGTGTGTGGCAAGTGATTGCGCACCGAGGCGTGTGTTTACAAAATAATGTTGTGTACCTCAAACGCGTGGTGTTGACGTTTCGACAGCTAGTTGTCCTCGCACGGTGCAGAAGTGTTGGATTGCAGAGGGGTGTGGTGGGGTGATGGTGAGGTGGGTGTGTTGTTCCAGCACGTAATGAGGTCGCAGCATTTGCCGCAGCCTTTGCGTGTGCCAGCGCATTTTGGCTTGGATCTGACTGTCTTCAGTATAGTTTTTGAACTCAGTGATTCATAGTCTTCGTATCTCTATAGAGGCAAACTATGAGCAAAATGCACTTTATTATTTAATGTATTTACTTCCTATTATATCTCTGTCCTGTCATAACACTAACTGATGTATTTTTACATCTTGTGTAACACATTTACTTTACGTTCCCAGCTTTTATTAAATTGACCCACACTGCTTCCTATTTTTAATTTGCTTTGTCACTGTAACACATGATAAAATTATAGAATTTTCTGTTATAACAACTTCAAAATATGCATGTTCTTGCAATTGTGTTTATAATAATTTGCTTTAGTCTTTTGCGTTAAACAATTTTTTATAACTTTAGGTTTCTATGTTTGATAATTTAATAAAACAAGGTGCAACTCTTTATATATGTATATTTTAAATATTATCTCAACTCTCTTCCTGGCTTTATATGTGGACACTTGTGTATTTCCTTACATTTCAAAGGTCGTCTACTTGATAATAATCTCTCTTGTATTATTACTATCTGTTTGTATTATTCTGTGTGCGTGCTGCTAGCAGCTAATTTAGTGCATTATTCTATGGTACCCTTTTGTTTTAAAATTAAATTTCAAACTAGAAGCAGCTTACTTAATACTTTATTTGTAATACCTTGCTACACAATTATTTAACCTTAACTTACCACTAAAGCTTGTTATCATACATAATTTCTACCTTATATATTGTAAGTTGCAATTTTATATTTTATATTTTTTTTATTTTTATTTTTCATGAATGTGTCCTAATTTGCTTACATATGGGACTTTATTGGGACATGCAAGTGTTGTAAAAATGCCTATTTGCAATGTCGGTTCAATTTTTCAACGTAAGTTCAAGATTTCCATGCTCAGGCTGGAAACTAGCTACCTCGGAGTGTGCCTGATATTTATTTGACGAAAATTATTATCGAATATGGCGTATGACTGGAGGGCATTATGGTGGCTAATGAACCACGTCACTGTTGACGCATATGTCCGTGCGCTCTGCTCACACACAAAGGCTGCCTGCCATGGAATCTGCCTGTTCTGCAAGGCTGTGCTGCGTTTGAAGGTTAACGAAACTGTGCCGTCACCTGTCTGCCCGTGACCTTGCTATATGGCTTGCCTGAAAGCTACATTTGTTCAATGTGATGATTCTATTTCACTTACTGCTATTATATGCATGCACAATACTCTGTACTAGATGTAATTCCTATTATTCTGACTGCAAGTTTATTTCATTTAATAAAATAAGTACATCCCATCTGGTGTAAATATCTTTGCTAACGTGCCCGCCGCACACAGAGGCTTTAAGGTTCTACCGTTAAGAAACCCTGTATTATTTTGACCTGCGTTCCATTAACTATATGAGTTAAATCTGTTTGCTTTCTCAACAGAATTTTCTGATTACGACTCCTGGAGTAATACTAGCGGTACTTTCTCAATATATTCGATATACGAATCTGCTTCAATTTATTTACTCGCTCAACACTCGCAATGAGGTGGGACGTTGAAGTGCCTTTACCAATGTTGTGGTTTCAACGTTTGTTGCAAACCACACAGTATTCCCAGCATTTATGACTAGCTAGATTGGGAAATCGTAGTAGCTCAAGTTAAAGACTGTGTTAATTCTAACGTCTTTGTATAAAACCCAAAGCAATGACAGTAATTACAACTCTCTACAAGAGTGTGTGTTAAAATGGGGGAGCCACTTGTAATACTGTTAACCAAGTAAGCAGAAGCTACATTATTAATAATTAGCTAAAGTCTCTGAATCTATTGGAACTTTGACACCTTTGTCTTGATGGCTGAAGGCTGCTTGCTATCACGTCTTGGTAACGGCAGTCCTCGGCATGCCCTTCCGTGATCCTCTTCACCCCGCGGCCGCTGGTTGACGTCAGGGTCCGTTTCATGTCTCCTCCGGTATTTATTAGTTGGCATTGTTTGTAAACTAGGATGCGGTTTTCCAAACATCGCTCAGTTTGTGACCTCGTCCTGATTGCAGTGGTCTGTCGGGTGTCCGCTCTAGCCAGTGTTATGGGGATGGCTTACCCTGACCATAACAATATGCAATGGTAATCTGATCACTGAAATATTATCAAGATTATCTGTGTCTCGAAATAGGTATTTCAACACTAGTATTTCAAATCAAATGGTTTTTACCTGATAATGTTACACAATATATTTTAGTGAGGAATTATTTTTACAAAGATGCTTTCTTTTGTAATCAAAGATAGTTTTTTCCTTGCAAAGTTGGTGTTTAATCGTATCTGACGTAAAATCAACATGATTGTAAAACAAAATATTAATATCACTAAATAGACAGCATCTTCGAAAATAAAATACAGTAAAACTCTATTAAGATGTTTTTCAAAGGAGTGGATGCTAAAAACTTCGTATCAAGGAAAACTTCTTAGGGGGAAAAGCAATTTAAAATTTAAAAAAAATTGCATCATCTACAAAAAAATTGATACCCAAGTTACTTATAATCTTAGCATTACACACAGACCCTACGGATTTAATCATCACACTTATCGCTACTGTGTTTTAATTACTGCACTGTAACTAGTACAGCCGTATACACAAAAAAACTTATTTGAAGAGGCCTAAATGCAAAAATTACTAGTAGTGTGCAGTAATGGAATTTTGCCAACGGAAAAAATTCGCGCGGGAAATTTAAATTTCTCACAGGAATACGAAAAAATCAGGAAAAATATTTTAGGCTAGGTAAAGAAGTTTGCGGGTTGCTGCTAGACCTAAACAATAACATTCTGTCATCACTTATTCCATTAAAACAAATAAAACATAGAGTAACGACTTTGTGTATTAAGAATTAGATGCGAGCTAGAAAAGTCGTATTTTTTCATACTTTAATTCACTTAGTTGTTGCACTATGAATTAATCCTCTGGGTTTGGAGCACTTCTTAAAAATACTTGCTTCAATTTTAATATGAAAATCACTTATAATATTTAAAAAAAAAATAATAAAATTAAACTTATGATGATAAAAAAAATGTAACTTTAAATTTGTTTAAGAACATTGCCTTGATGTTTTCAGTTTGCTGCTATTTTCTTGACAATTTCATCACGTTTATTAAGGAATGTACACATTTTTCGTTCCAATTTTTGGTAGTAAAATGTGTGTACATTAACACAAATTTGTTCATATTAACTTTCAGTGGAAGTTTTAACGTCCGTGAACACACAAGCTTTGAATCACATAGTGCAATCACCGAAAACTCACATCGGGCAGTTTATGAATGCAACATACCGCATCTGTTTACTAACTGAGCTAATTCCTCTGTCAATAATGAAATGAAAAGTAGCTTATTAAGTTAAGTAGTATGTTTTTCTCATAGCAAATTTGCTGCATTTGGAGTTTGTCAACCTCTCAGCGACGAATGAGCACACGACCATTGAAAACAAACTCATTCCAAACAAAAAACAAAGTAAATATGCTGGCGTGTTACAAATTGTTTTAACCAAATGCATATTAAAATTATCCTAAATAACACTTTAACATTTAAAATAGTAAAATTATTTTAAATAATAAAATTATTTTAAATAATAAAATTATTTTAAAGAACACATTCTTTCTATCCCTATTATTTTTACTAAAACAACTGCCAATATAAACAAGGGCATGCATCAGTGAATAATAGCCAGCGGCATGTTCACCTACATCACATTTGACCACTGGTTCTTAACCTTTCTCAAATGTTTTAATGCATATGTGCATAACTGTGAAAAATGTCAGTCGAATAATTAATAGTAATATAAGACACCAAACTCCCTTAAGACTACAGCATTTGTTAGCTTTCTACAGATTTTGCACCTTAAAAAATACGTATTGTTTGAACTTGCACAGGAAAGTAAAGTGAACAGCCAGAGTATTGGATCAGCTTTCGGTGTGCTTTTCAGGTTTCACAAGATGGCTGTTATAATATTGGGGCACTGGCATATAATATTGGGGCACTGGCATTTAGTTGGAACAGCGACACTGGATCAATACGAACGCAAGCAGGTGATTCGTTGAACATACATGGAACATTCTGCAGCGTGCAGTTTAGGTTTCATCAAAACTTCCTTGGACCCAGTGTGGCGTGCAGCTCATGTTTCGTTATCGCTAGAAGTTTGTAAATTAATTTGTGATGTCTTTTCAAACAATGCGTATCGGGAAATTAAAAAATGTAATGTTTTTTTTTTTTTTTATATAAATGTCCATTAGTTTTTGAACATTATATGCTAGTTATCTTTCTTCAACAAAAAACTTCTAAATGGGAATTAGTTACATAGAGCTAAATGGAACAGTCTAGAGAATTAAAAACATCACCCTATTAGACTGAAAAACTTATTATGCAGGAACATCGTAGGCAAGTTTTGCTGTATACCCAGAAGCATATGCTTGACCTCCTCTTGTCGCCAAAAATTGTTTGGACATTGAGAAACTTGTATTATTAAGCATAAGACACACATCTTTTGAATAAACTGATATCCTGTAAGAGCCTATCCAACACTTTTTGTTGTCTATTAATGCATAAACACAGATCCCGAGCGCAGCATAATTGAGACAGGCATTAAGTGTATGGGAAAATAAGAGGATATGGTTTTGAATTGTAATTATTCAAGACAGAGAAGAAATAAATTGTAATATTGTTATTTATTTATCTCTGTCTTAAAATCACTTGTTTTTTAAAGTGAAATATCATGAATTACTTCAACTATTCTTTACCACACAAGCACAATGTTACCAGCGTAAGTGTAGATTGCTTTGGCATGGGCCTGGTTATCTGGACTGCGCAAGGCTCTGCCATCCTCCGTGATACTCGGAAGAGCTCACTTCCTCCCTTTACACGGCTGACAGGAAGGGAGCTATTTGCCTAGCAACCAGCAATAGCATCCTTGCACCCACCCTCTGGGTACCAACCAGTTCAGAAGGGTAGGGGTAGATAGTTTCACTCTCACCGCCTATCAGGCTTCCCTTATTCATCTCGCCCGTCGTGAACACACTGCCTGATCAATAACCTTTCCGTGTGCTCTCAGCTGTTTGAGTGCACATGGAACATTCAAAATTTGGTTTACATTCTGTGTCATATAATTTTTATTTTCAGAGGTTTTGAAAGTTTTGGGCTGCCTTGTATTTGCTGTAGAGTTACAATAAATTATATACACTATTTTGTGATATATTCATTATTTAAATTAGTTGAGGTAAATTTTTTATCGTGTATTATTTACAGTAATACAAATACAGTAATACTGTTTTTAAGAATCCCCATTTTATTGTGTTTATTAGTTAAACTTTATTCAAAAATAATGCACAGCTCTTAAGTATAATAAGTAGGGACCAGAAAATTTCACAATTACAAAATTTCCATGAAATTGCACGAAATTAAGCAAAAACAGAAAAAAAATACCAATTGACACAAAAAAATGAAATTTCCACAAATTTTTGTAAATTATGTGCTAAAATGGTTATTTATTATGATGTTCATATTCATTTAATTAAACTTAATTAGTTAATTTTAATAGAAAATGGCAGCAGTCACAGAAATCAACTTATATTCTAAAACTGTAGCAAAATTTGAACCTGATGTTCACAGACAAAACATTTGTGTATATACACAATGTAAGCAAACGGAAATCCTAACCTATAAACTAGAGATGGGACAATCGATACTTCGATACTGGGACTTTTTGAAAGTAAAGAGTATCGCGATGTGCATATCAATACATATAGTCAATGCATGAAATGTAATATTATCAATCAATACGTGTATTGCTTGGTCCGCCATTTTCCCTATTATCATGAAGCGGCACCGTATATTTTCATTATGCATAATGCAGTTTACTACTTTCGGAAAGCCGGTGAAGTCTTGTATGATTCAGCTAATTATTTTGCACCGATGGCAGAAGTACGTGTAGTAAGAGTTGCAACAGAACATGTGTTCAGGAGTTGCAAATAGTAATTTTGAACAGTAAGTCAGTGTGTATTGTGTATAATGAATTTTGAAACGGTTATTAGAATGTTTGAAATGTATGTAGCCTAGAAAACCACCATTCCAACTCTGTTTTGCAGTGTAAAAATAACACGTTTATTGTATGGAAAATGAAGTTCACAAAAAATATTTACGTCCCAAATGTGTTTAATATTCGAATTGGTACGAACTACATATTTATCGTGTTCTTTCGGTGAGGTTATACTCATCAGGTTATATAATTGGAATGTTTCTTTCATACTAGCAAATTTTTGAGTCATCCCTCCATTAAAACAATGTGTGATTGAAAATAATACAGTTTCGTAAGAAGAGGTGCAAAACAACACCGTCTCATGAAAGACACTAAACTAAAGTCTCTCCCACCCAATCCAAACTAACGGCAATAAAATTAATGGAGCCCCAGCAGTATGACTTTACCGTAGCAAAAATAAGCTAGGTTTGGAATGATAACCAACATTGAACATAGCATTTATTTACACTAATTTTTTTTTTATTCATACACAGAGTAGCTGTGGCAAAATTTAGTGAACTTATGTTCGGTATTCTGAATGCAAGTACATATTTCCTTTTTTTACATGCCATTTGTGTTTAAAACCAGTATTTCTTATTTATTTTATATTTTGCATGTTGTGTGGGTGTACAATATGTGAAAACGACCAACACAAAACAACTTTAACAGAATAAGAAATTGATCTTACTTCCAGTAGCGGAAGAATAGTTATTATTTTTCATCCAGTCATAAACTATTCCCACATTACCTCGATCTGACTTCAGTTTTTGGTAAAAAATAAAGTTAAGGAGAACAAGGTAATGTACTGCTGAATTTTATTTCAATTTTATTCTGTAAATCATCCAGAATTTTCTAAGGTTACCCTGAAAAGTGTATGGTGGCAGTACAAATGCAAACTGTGAAAGATTTTTCTCAAAATACAGTTCTGTTCTTAGTGACCAGCGACAGCACCTTAATGCAGAGAATCTTGCAATTCTCAGTGAAATGTGTTTTGAAGGAGGAACATTGTTTCATTGTGTGTTTATAGTTGTAGGCCAAGACTTTGTGTTTAGTGTAAATTCAAATTAAGAACATAAGAAAATATCTCAAATGTTATACACCCCTGTGCAGCCGTAAATATTATGTTTTATATTTTGGGACATACAGGTAACTCTATGAAGAAAAAAAATTATAATATTGCTACACAACACGATGGACAAGTTCCTTATGTTAATTTGTGTACAAATATTTTGTGTTTAACTCAAAATAGTTGATAAATAACAATTTCTTTCTCTGAAATGGCTTAAAGGTTTTTAGCGGGGTTCACAATTAATGTTGGGTGTCTGCAAAGTAAATGCACACTGGCGAAAATATCGAAATGAAAATACCGCTTTTCAAGTTTCAAAGCACTGCTTTTTGCCCTTTCAAAACGACGACATTTTCCAGTCCCTACTAATAAGGTCAGAAGTTGTATTTAATTGATGTACATATCAGAACCTTCATCTACTGAAATCCCGGATGTATGAAGATTTTTTGACAGTCCCCTGAAAAATGGTAAATAGTGAGGTTACTGTATAGGGATTCTACTATACTACAATGATTTTTGCTCATTACTGAAGAAACTCCTGAATTGAGTCCTCAAATGGGATTCAGTAATTTTACTTAAGAATTTCATTATTACTTCTCTGATTAACTTAAAACACTTGAGATTAACGTTCGATAACAACACACATACAATTACTTTTCGTTATGGAATATTTAAATCTAACTTTAAATTTGTGAGAACAGTAATGAAAAATTTTTCAGAAGTAAGCCACAATCAGAAAAATACATTAAACCCATTTCATTTAACACCTGTGCCCACTGAAGACCTTGTTGGTAAGCATCTAGTTGGTAAACATTTTTGAAATCTCTCACGTTACTTATAAGAAATACTAACAGGTGGAAAATCTGTATTTTTACTGTAGTTTTTGATACTGGCTATCACTCTCAACTCTAGACAAATTGCTCAAACAGTGGGAGCTGTCAGTGACTCTACACTTAACAAATAGTTATGCTGTAAGGGCAGTTATGGAAGTGGGTTTTAAAATATTGATTGCAACGGTTCAACTGCCATGAATGGTGCTAAATACGAGGGAGGGGGGATACATGAGGTGTAATTAATCTAGTTTTGTAAGAAAAAAATAACAGGTTTCATGAGCGAGTGTGGAAACATTGTGTTTGTTTAGTTTTGATTTTAGTTTACTGTCTTGTTATGTATGTTTCAAGTTGTGTTGTTTATGGATTTGCAGTGAATATTATATGTTGTTTTAGCTCCCTACGAGTTTATTCATGACATCACTTGTTTGCACAAGAAACCTTTCAAATCTTCATACCGGAAAAATGTGGTGTCCCGTTTCTGGGGAACACTAAAAACCATCAGTCAGACTGATCAGATGTTGGTCCACCTCAACACCTTTTGGAGCAATCCATCTGCATACAACATACCAGATGGCATTCGCAGCGGTATGCCTGTTTTCTACTTGCCTTCCAACTCGAGTGTGCCTGTTGTGACATCCAGGTAGGATAGTTGTGGGGGGTGTTTGTGATGGATTGTCTGTGGCAGTGTTCAGGTCATGTGGACTAAGAACATGGTGTGTGGGGGTGTTGTTGCAGTGACCTGACTTGCCCCCAGTTTGCACAGTTCTGGCGTCCCTTCTGTATGTTGGAGCCAGCACTTTGGCAGAAGTGGCTTCATGTCCACAGGATGGCGCTCCTACTGATGCATGACCATCCTCTCCCAAAGCATTTGCACCTTGCCAACTCGAGTGGCCGCTTCCAAGTGGTGCAGTGTCGCCAGGCAGCTGCTGCTCTTTATGCCCTCCTCAAGGACTGGAGCACATTTGTGCTTATCGAGAACCACTCATATGTCAAACTTGTTGCTGGGTGAGAACAAGCTACACTTGCTTACTAGTCAATGCCATCTTTCATTTAAGGGCTTTGGATTGTAAAAAATTGATTATTTAAAATTTGTGCTAAACATTTTGTAACTGGACTCAGTACATCTGATATTCCAAGAAAATTAAAATAATTTTTGTTATTAAGATATTTTCACTGTTAACATGCAAAATTACTATTTCTCTGCTATTTTATAGTGAAAATTAACTCATTTGTAAAATCATGTGATTTACTTTGGAAATGGTGCAGCTGCCTCAAGATGTATATAGTTTATCTTCTGTAACATTTCCACTTTTTGACAGATATTATACAACATTTTTGGTAACCCTGTCGAGAAAGGAAACTTGAATTAATTGTGTTTGTATGGAATCATGCCTCACTGTGTTTAACATGAATATTTTCATAATACGCATAAAGTTGTAATGTAAAAATTTGTTAAAGTAAAAAAAAAAAAAACATATTGTTTTACATAGGCCTTTGCCAGGACCAAAACAGTTGTTCGTTGCAACGAAATGTTGATTAATGTGAAGTTTGTTAATGTGATACTTTCGTATATTGAATTTACTGTAAAAAATTTTTTACCACTACAATGGAAAGAAATTGATTTATGATTACAGTTTGTTCACAGGAAAATGTTATTTAACAAGTAGCAGCTTTCTTGCCCAGCAAACTGAAATAATAATTCATAATATTTATGGAAAATCAGCCATATTATAATCGTAACTTTGGTTCTTATGCAGTAAAAGTTTGGACATTACAACGTATATGTGAAATGTAGAAAAAATATAAATATTAGAGATTCAGGAAAATGGGCATGCGGCACACTGCCATTCATATAATGTATTTGTGATTAAAAGTTTTATATGCTTGTCATAAAGGCATTTTGGGTTGCTTTAGTTTAGCACATACGAGTTTATGTATAAATCAGCTGCGGTGCCAAGTATGCCTAGATGACAGTGTGTCTTATTAACATAAATATTATTTGTTCTAAACATGATTTAACAAAAAATAATGCATGGTTTAATAATTAAAGAACAGTCATTTTTGCCTTGTACCTGAAGTAGGAGGGGAAGCGTGAGAGACAAGATGGAGAGCCAGAGTGTCTCAATGATTACAGGCTGAATATTAATTATTAGCAAGTAGAATCGCAGCATACAGAAATATATTTCTCTAAAAATATACAGTGCTAGACTCCTCAGAATTTGTTTGTATATTTGTATTTTACACACTCAGAATGAGTCATTTGTGGGGGAGGGTGTGGCTTAGCACACTGAAGTGTGCTGGCCAACTGATTGCAGTACAGTGTACTGCTCATGTCAATTTTTTGTCTAATATTGGCTAGGAATGCCTCTAGTTGTAAATATATTGCATCAAATTTATGTAGAAGTATTTAAAAATAACTCTGTCAAAAATCTGTGGCCTCTTCAGATTAACATGAAACATACATATTGCAGCATTAGCAGTAGGTAGAAAATTTAAAAATTGGGGAAATAAATGATAAACATTGTGCAAGTTTTATGTTACAGTTCATTTCAAACACCTACACATCATTACTTTAGCACAGAGTTTAGTTTGTTACACTAATAATACCTGTCTTGTGATGACAGACATAAAATAAAATATATCTTTAAACATTTTGTCTGAGGAACTCCTTCCTGCTTACATATTTTTCTGTTTGTTGTGCAAATGCAGGGCTATCAAAATAGCCAACATGAAATGCACTTTTAATCATTCACGCACTTAATCATTCACACACTAGCTGGTACAGAATTTTTATATAAGTGGAAATCTTATAGGAGACAGACCATATTTAATAGTAGAGAAGTTTTTTTTTTTTTTTTTTTTTTAGAAATCAGTAAATTTTGTATGGCTGTTTCTGAATTTTTTTAATTATTATTGAATGAAATTAAATTCAGTTTCCCACATTAAATTTTTTGAGATTTTTTTTATGCATGTTATTTGTTTATTTTATTTTTGTTATACAAAGTTTTAAACTCAATGATGTGACACAAACAATTGTAACACTGGCAATTAATTTTGCAAAAATTACGAAATATGTATTTTTTATTTGGAATGTCATTACAAGATGCAACAGTATTTATTGATTGCAACAGTATTTATTGGTATTAAATTCTGTAAACAGTGTAAAAAGTTGGCAGCGGGTATCTGCTGCACTCTGTCGGCCATTGTGCACAACTTTAGTTGAGCAGGGACATGTATCCTGTGTATTGTACATAGTTTTGTGTTCTCAGTAATTAAAGTGTTACTCAGTATGCCTGTGATTACTTGCGCCTGTATCAATAGGGTATGGGCCCAGACACCAGGTACCAAATTTGGAAAAGTTGTGTCATGTAATTAAGGTGGTGAAAATGTTTTGTGGCCAGAATTCCTTGTGTAGAAACGATTCTAGTAGCAAAGGCAGCGGTGAGACCCGTAGATCCAAGCCTAAAACAGTTTTACAGTACTGGTTTTTCTGATTGGGAGTTTAAACTGAAAGTTCAACTGGAAAGAGCACAATGTCTAGAAGCTTTATGTGAGAGGAAAATTGAAATGTCCAAAAATTAATTTAAGAAAATGGACCTAAAAGCACGGGATATTGTAGTGCAATCAGTTACAGACAGTGTATTAGGAGCCATTAAATCGAACACCTCAGCAAGAGACATGTTTTCAGCCCTGAAAGTGACATATGCTAGAGAAGGTTTGTCAGCAAGAGTGGATTTGTAACGAGAACGAGGAGAAATGTGATTTAAGGGAGGTAATCGCGCAGATTTTCTCGATAGCTTTTTATGGAAAGTGCTAGAGATATGTGCAACAGGTGCTACCTATGACGACAATGAACTGATATCACAGCTTCGTATTGCTATGCCCAAGTCTTATCAGGGGCTGTTACCACATTGATTGATGTCTTATTTTCACATATGCCTCAGGATGTAACAATCGAGTTTGTTAAAAATAAACTGATACAAGAAGAAATGTGACAGTTGAGAGAGAAAAGTCAAACAGGAACACAGGATGATGTATCATTTCATACATCAGGCTCTAGGAGACAAGTTAGATGGTCTAATTTACAGCCCTACAATAAACCAAATTAATCAAAAACACCCACAGACATGCGGAATGCGTGGTCACAAGAAAGTGGATTGCCAGTATCGAAGACAGAACATGAATTACGGGGAAAATAAACAGAACAGTGGTGATCATAGTAACGTGTACACTGATGCGTGTCTGATTAACTAAGGCTGGATTACGGTTGTGTGGCTCGGGGTTTGCTACTGGTATTTTCGGCTATATATGGAAATCAGGCACATGGCCTTGCGCAGCAGAATGAAGTTCTCTACATCACGTTTAACTAGTCCCTTGAATTGATCTGTCCTATTGGTAGTAGCTTGGTTAGTTGTCGTTGGTGGCTGGCAGGAGGTGCTAGTAGTAGGAGACATACCGTTCTCTTGAGTACGAGGGCTAGTTGGGTACAGTTGGTTGAGTCTGGTGTAGTCAACCCGGGAGGTAGCAAGGCCACTGGGTGGTACGACACAAAATCTACTATTCCACCTTGTAGCTACTGAGCTCAAGAAGTTTGCATTCGCAATCCCAAGACATCCCTCTGTCTTGTTTACTACACCAGTTAAGACACATTGGCATGTAGGATGCGTACAGAAAGGGGAAGACGTGACAGTATTTGGATCACACACTACAGTCGTAGGTTGCTCTAGGGACCTGAGTAAAGCATCACAATCTCGTTCAACTTGTCGACTTGTAAGGGAAGTCAAACCACCCTACTGCCGGGTAGCGAGGCGAGCAAACCTTTGCTCCTCCCTTCTTGAGCTGTGTCTCACTTAAATGGCATAGAGCGGGTTTGGCCTTTAAGAACTGTGAGTCGAGCATCATGGACACGAGTAACACTAGAATAGTATTACCCAGTAGTGGCTGGTAACACGAGCCCGGTGCCTCAGAAGGCCCCCCCACCTTAGCAGGCGAACCCAAAGTGTTGAAGCCGTGTTGGCTACCAATGCTACTACTGTGTGTGAATTCCCAATCATGGCCAGGCTGTAGCACCTAAGCAAATACCCCCGCTAGCACCTCGGTGCTCCGGCAGGGACACAACTCAGGCATACTGTGTCTCCCTGGGTGGAAAGTGTTTCTAGTGGTTGGGGCTCCTCTATGGTACTCCTCCAATGCCTGGATACTTGTTAGGAGTACAATAGATTTCTGTCTAATACGTATGTATCAGAACTGGAGCATCCTGAAGGGGTGTCTCCAGTTATAGCGAGTTCGTAATGAAAATCTCCCGTTCCTGGTCAGTGGTACTTTACTCTATATTCTCCCAGCAGCTGGCTGAAAATTACTGTGTGAATGAGACTCGTAGTTAGAAGAAACAAAGCTGTGTTTATTAATCACTTGATAAACATAGTGACTCACGCTCTCCTGCCAAGCAGATGGGTGGCTGGAAGTAAATCTGTGTTAGCCAGGTGTAGGTGACCTAGTCTTGGTCTAGTTAGGGAAAGTGAAATAAAACTGTCGAAGATTGCTTAAGACAAAACTAACTATAACCGGGTGTCTGTAGGAGACAGTGAAGTTAAGCCACTGTTCTAGTAGTGTTGTAGTGTGGAATGCCTGGTATTTTTACAGAAACCTTCTGGTAGCTATTGGCGATATGCGTTACTGGAGCGTCTGGTCATGGGTGCTGCAGAGCTCTAATGGTGACGTCAAGGTGGCAGCCTCTGGTGGCTGCTGAAGAGTGTTGAGCAGTTGGTGGCAGCCTTTGGAGAGCTGCTGAAGATCTAACAGTAGTCGGAGGGCACCAGCACTGAAAGTGGCGGAATGAGCTCAAAGACTGGCATGAACAACTGGCGTGGTTCGCCGCGCACTGACTTATATAATCAGGGTAGTCCGTGTCGTGGCGGCAGCGGGGGAGTGCGTATGACGTCTCTCTGCTGAGAGGCCGGAGTGAGGGTAGCACCCTCTAGTCATCTCTCGGCCTTCGTGTATCTTCGGTGGTGCTAGGGCATGCCATGTGGATGCTGATAGCTTGTTGGCTCTGCACGTTGGGGAGGGGGGATGTCACGCCGCTTTATTTAAATCTATACTAATTGTGAATGTTCCTTTGTTTCACTGCCTTTGACTGGCGGCTAGTTTAAATTTCACTGGTTTCAGGTCTGTAATGAGTCCTGTTCTGATCTCATGTAGTGATTTACAACCACGTGTGTATACTGTCTTTTGTCGCACTTCACTTACTTGATTAGCTGCAGGTTTTGCTAGCCTTCCTCTTGGACATAGCTCGGCGTGCAGTGGATATGATCATGTGTACCTCAATGTGGGTCGCCATGGTGACTCTTGGTACCGGCCAGGTGTAGAATCGGCCTTGGCGGCACGAGATGGCATCAGGCGTTGAGGCTCGGCATGCGGCGTCGTGATGTCTGCTTCTCCCGGAACTGATGGTGAGGGCACTGCTACATGGGGCGTTGTGGCAGTACGGGAGAGTGACTCATGAGGGTCCATCACTCCGACTGCATGGGCTTCTAGGACAGGATATTTCTCCGCTGGTGCAGAGCAAGGGAGTTGCGGTGGGAGACCACTCTCCACCTTGCCTGCGGAAGCATCTGTTGTGGGGTCGAGTAGTTGGAGGCATCAATGTTCTCGACACCCATGCCCCGCGATGAGGCAGTGGGAGGAAGAGGGCTCTTAACCTCCACTGTGGGCGTTGCTCCAGCTGAGGTGTAGTGGGAGACGTCGATGGTCTTCGCCCCTGTTGTGGTAGTACTAGGGAGCTGCGGATCACCGCGCTCAACCTTAGCTATGGGTGGTGCATCTAATCGTAGGGCCAGGAAGTTGGAGGCGTTGACCGTCTCGACGTCCAGTTCCTTTGGTGAGGCAGTGCGAGGGAGAGGAGTCTCGACCTTGACTACGGTTAGTGCACCAGCTAGGTGTCTGGTAATAGGAGGCATTGATGTTCTCTGTGCCTTCTGTAGCAGCACTTGGGAGCTGCGGGTCACCACGCTTGACCTTAGCTATGGGTGGTCTGTCTCGTTGTAGGGCTGGGTAGTTGGAGGCGTCAACGGTCTCGGCGTCCAGGTCCTGTGGCAAGGTAGTGGGAGGGAGAGGAGTCTTGACCTCAACTGCGGGAGTTACACCAGGTGTTGGGTAGTTGGAGCCATCAACGCTCTTGGTGCCTTCTATATCGGTGGGTAATTGAGCGAGAGACAGATCAGGTCTCTTGTCCTCAGTGGCGCCAATGGGTTGCGAGCTCTTTATGAGTTCGTTGTCCGGTGGTCTAGTGGCATCTGTAGGCACTTCCTCGTCGGGCTCGAGATCGCCTTCGTAGAAGGTGGAATGGCCTTGATCTCAGGCTGAAGAGTTGGACTAGGTGGTTGGGTAGATGCTCGGGTTGGTTTTACCCCCCTCACAGAGGGGGCTTCTGACCTTTCGCTGATGCGACTAGATCGGCATGGTGTCTCGTAGCCTTTGCGGTCTCGTGGGTTCCGCCATGACACTTTTAAACAGCTCAGGACCGTTTTGTCATAATGTGCTGCGACTTTGTACGTGTAGCTACATGGTGTTGAGGGCAGTGATCTTACGCTAACTGCACCTCGGTCTGTTTCGACATCCCATGGTGTCACGTAGCTGGGTGCTCATTCGGCATCGAAAGGTCTTGCTTCAGGCCTCATCATGAGTTCTGGATCAATTTCTGGAGCTGCCCTTCGGTGTAGTGGTTCGTCCTCACTGTCGGAGTCCCCCGGTATTTCCCCTACGATGTCATTGTGCTCAATTCATGGTATGTCTCCAGGATAGGGTCGTATCTGGCCTCGGGTTGCTTTCCGGATCCTTCCCAGTATGTCTTTGGCCCAGTATACATTATCTCGTTTGCCGACAATATGGTAATGTCCATCCCATATGTCAGCGAGGCCAGCTCTGAACTGATTGCTGACCTTGCTGAGGGGGTGTGTTCTGAGCAATATAGCTTCTCCGAGGTTGAATTTGCATACCCCTGTCCTTCGTTTCTGGTACTTTGTGCAGATATACTCATCCTGGGCCTTCTGGGCAGTGGTAGTATGAGCTTACGTGGCTAGCCGAATGTCCTCTGGCTGAGGCATGTTGGTGGGTTTGCTTTCCCACTGCCAGTCACCTGGTCGGCGTAGGGTCTGTCCCAGGAGGAGTGTACGTGGGTAGAGGGAAGGCCTCTATCCACGTAGAGAATTGGTTGGTAACAATTAGGAGGTAGCGGTTCCCCTTTTTGCTACGTCGATATGGTCCCATCAGGTTGGGGGCTATATGCATCCACGCCGTCTTGGGTCTCCTTTGTCATGCAGTGGGAGGAGGGACTGGGTAGGCCTTGCTGCGGCAGCACGTAATGCAGTTGCTGATGTACTATCGGACATCGTGGCTCATTCCATCCCAGCTATATCGGATCCTGATGTCCAGCAGGGTTTCTCGAGTACCCGGCTGTCCAACTTGTGGGTGGTCGTGGTGGTGGTATATGTCGGCTCGCAGCTATCGTGGAACCCAGATTTTCCAATGGCCATTGGGTTGGCCACTTCATGTCCACATGACGTCATCCCTGGCTTTGAAGCGCTGCTGCTGTTCCCGCAGCAGACGGTGTACATCGGGGTCCTCATGCTGGCTTATTGAGATTTAGTGTCAAGTAATCTGCAACTGGAGGAGACGGATTTGCTCATCGGGAGTTCGTTCTACTTTTCCCCTTCCTCTTCCTTGGCTTTTTCCTCCAGTGTCAGGAAGCGGAACAGGGCATCTGGCAGATCATTCGCCTTACCTGGGCAGTGCTGTACTTCAAAATCGAATTTGGTGAAAAACATGTACCACTGCCTGAGCTTGGCTTTGTGGTTTCTGGATTCGTGTAGCCATTGGAGGGCTTTCGAGTCAGTTCGCAAGATGAAGTTTTGTCCTTTTAAGTAATATTTATACTTCTGCATGGGCCAGATGACCGCCAGGCATTCCTGTTCATAAATGTGATAGCGTTACTTTGTGTCGTTGAGGCAGATGGAGGCATACGCTATCACACATGCTTGGTTATTAATGTCCTGCTGGTAGAGGACTGCTCCTAGTCCATTTTGGAATGCGTCTGTTTGTGGGAGCAGTGGTTGTTCTCCTTGGGGCCGATGTAGCTGCTGTATATTTCTGAAGCTTATCTTCAGAGTGCGTAGGCCTGTTGTTGCTCCAGTCCCCATCACCAATGTGTCTCTTTCTCTAGGAGCAGGTGGAGTGGTGCCAAGAGTTGTGCAATATTTGGCATGAATTTGCATAGCCAGTTGCACAAATCCAGGTACCATCGTAGTTGTCGCTTATTTTCCGGTTCGTCGGCCTCTTCAATGACCGTATAGAATTCTGCTGCCGGAAATTTCCCTCGGGTGATATGACATGTCCCAGATAGTCGATGGACGATTTGCCGAAGTAGCTCTTGGACAGGCTACAAGTCATCCTGTGGAGTTCTAGGCATTCCAGTACTCGCTGCAAATGTTCGAGGTGCTCCTCCCAGCTATTCATATACATGATCACGTCGTTGAGGTAGGCAAAAAAAAACTCTCCGATGTATTTGGTCGGTACCTCTGCGGACATTCATGTCATTCACTTGTTCCATAATCAGGTCGAGTTAACGTGCTGATACCCGATATGTTCTATTATACACAGGGACGTTGGTTGTCATCCAGAGCTCATGCTGTATCGACAGAGTCTGACATATTAACCTTCCATGCCCGAAAACACTAGCGTGTTCATTTATTATACGCTGCAATTGGTTAAACTTGGTTTTGTCGAGTTCAGGGTTGATCCGTGTGGGATCTATGAGTGTTGGTATAATGTCGTCTGGTCTGTGATCCCAGTTTACTGTTATTCTCTCATGTTCGCCCATGTATACGTGGCGTTGTCCATGATCAATAATGCACTGTTGCTGTCTGAGCCATAGACAGCCGAGTAAAACTACTTCAAACAGGGTAGTCTGCACTATAAATTCTGCGATGGCCGAGATCCAGTATACGTTCACCATTAATGTAGTGCGGCTGTCTACCTGCAGGGTCGCGTTGGGTTGGGCCATTCTGACGGTTTTGGTTTGTGGGCGAATATCAGCTAGTTTATCTGTAGTAAGCTGGTTGCTTCGAATGAAGTTCGGTGTGGCAGCTGAATTGAATAACGCCAAACCTCGGCCTCCATTTATCTCTTCTTTGATATGTGGGGCTATGGGGAGGTCCAGTTCCTCCTTTAAGCCCTGGATTCTCGGCCCTTGTCATCCGGTGGTGGCAGCCAGCTTCGCACCCCGGTGTCGGCGTTTTACATCTTGATAGCGAGGGTTGATCATTTGGTGGCTCTTGGGGCTGATGGCGCCGAAGTTTGATCAGATTTAAACGGTGGAACTATTGTCATGGCCGGCTTACGAGGACTGGCCTTGTTCCAATGATTCTCGGGGCAGAACCAACATTTTGGCATGAATGCCATGCGCGACGGGGGAGCAGGTGCATTCTTGGGTGACTCAACCGGTGGGACTCGTGGCGCCGGGGTTTTTATTGGTAGTGGCTTCTCAAGACTGGCCTGTGCTAATAAATTCTGTTCGGCTTCTAGTGCTCTTTCAACTTCATCTATAGTCAGTTTGGCGGTGAGGAGGATGTTCCTCAGGCTAGGGAAGAGCATCCTGCTAATTGAACGGACTGCTGTTACTTCTGGAATCCCAGGGAACACGCTCCAAAACATCTGCTCTTTGCGACAAATAAAAGTCTCTGCCTCATCTTCGGTTATCTGTGTCTGGCTGTAGAATTGGGTTGTCAACCACGTTAGAACCTTTTCGCCGGTGAACTCGGATGTGATGTGGTTGCAGAACTGCTTCCAGTCCGTGAAGAATTCTCCATACCTCTCCCACCATGTTAATGCTATACCTTTCATGTGTAGTTGGGCCCTGTTTACCCATTGTTTCAGTGGTATGTTGGTATCCCATAATTCTTTTTCACACTCGTTGGTGAAAGCCACCGGGTCTTCGTGTGGTCAATCTGCGAAGTCTGTAATTTGTATGTCATCATCTATTCCGGACGCTGGGTGGCCGGGTGCTGTCCCAGGCTGCATGTAGATACGGGACTGCCTCGATCGGCGAGAGTGGGAAACGTGTTTCCTTCTACATCTGTCACATTGATATGCATACCTGCCATACAGATGCACTCGTCCGGCAATCATATGCACAGGTTATGGTACGGCTCACTGTATGGGGTGCATCTGACATGGTTGATGCCTCAGCTGGGTCACGTAAAGTCATTACAGAAACTCATTGGCTGTTGCTGACAGACTCTGCACCTGTATTTGAGACCTGCTGTATCTCGGACCTCGTCTGGCCAATCAAAGCACAGGTGATGGAACGTCTTTAAACAATAGATACACTCTATCCTTATGGAGTCGATACCTGGACATTCAGTATGGATACACTTTGGGTCTTGTATGTCTAATTCAGGGTCATGGTTTGTGCCAGAGGCGGCATTGATCTTGAAATTTGACATGTCTATGGCTTTTGGGCACCACTGGGTTTTTCTGGACTCCCCGAAGTCCGCTGTGTCATCCCGGTTTGACTCTTAGGTGTCTGGGTCGAGTGACCTTATTTGGCTTACTGCGAACAGTTAAATTAGCTGATGCCTCACGTTGGGCGTCAGAAAACCATTGGACGCATGTTCGATTAACTAAGGCTGGATCACGGTCATGTGGCTTTGGTTGCACTTAGGTTGGTTGTGCACTCATGGTTTGCTTACTGGCATTTTTGGCTAGATGTGGAAATCAGGCACGTGGCCTTGCGCAGCAGAACAAAGTTCTCTGCATCACGTTTAACGAGTCCCTTGAATTGATCTGTCCTATTGCTAGTAGCGTGGTTAGTTGTCGGTGGCTGGCGGGAGGTGCTAGTATTAGGAGACTTACCATTGTCTTGAGGAGAAGGGCTAGCTGGTACAGTTGGTTGAGTCTGGCGTAGTCAACCCGGGCGGCAGCAAGGGCACTGGGTGGTACGACACAAAATCTGCTGTTCCACCTCGTTGCTGCTGAGCTCCATAAGTTGACGTTCGCGATCTCAAGGCATCCCTCTGTCTTGTTTACTACCCCAGTCAAGATGGGGTGGCAGGTAGGATGCTAATGAATAGGGGAAGACGTGAAGGTATTTGGATCACACACTACAGTCATAGGTCGCTCTAGTGACCTGAGTATAGCGGCACAAGCTCGTTTGACTTGTTGACTTGCTGTAAGGGAAGTCAAACCACCCTGCTGTCTGGCAGCAAGGTGAGCAATTCTTTGCTCCTCCCTTATTGCGCCATGTCTCACCTTAAATGGCATAGAGCGGGTTTGGCTCCTAAGAACTGTGAGTCGAGCACCACGGACATGAGTAACCCTAGAATAGTATTGCCCAGTAGCTGCTAGTAGTACGAGCCCGGTGCCTCAGAAGGCCGCCACCTTAGCGGGCGAATCAGAAGTATTGAAGTAGTATGGGCTACCACTACTACTACTATGTGTGATTTCCCAACCAAGGCCAGACTGTAACACCTAGGCAAATACCTCCGCCAGCACCTCAGTACTCTGGTAGAGACACATCTCAGGCATACTGTCTCTCTCTGGGTGGAAAGTGTTTCTAGTGGTGGGGCTCCTCTATGGTACACCTCCAGTACCTGGATAATTGGTAGGAGTTCAATAAATGGCCGTCTAATATGTGTGCATCAGAACTGGAGCTTCCTGAGGGTGTCTCTCCAGTTATAGCTAGTTCATAATAAATATCTCCCGTTCCCGGTCGGTGGTATTCAACTTGAGGATCTCCCAGCAGCTGGCTGAACATTACTCTATGAATGAGACTCGTAGTTAGAAGAAACAAAGCTGTGTTTATTAATCACTTGGTAAACACAGTGACTCACGCTCTCCTGCGAAGCAGACGGGTGTGTGGAAGTAAACCTGCGTTAGCCAGGTGTAGGTGACCTGGTCCTAGGCTAGTTAGGGAAAGTGAAATAAAACTGTCGAAGATTGCTTAAGACAAAACTAACTATAACCGGGGTGTCTGTAGGAGACAAAGAAGTTAAGCCACTGCTCTAGTAGCGTGGTAGTGTGGAATGTCTGGTTGCTACAGAAATCTTCTGGTAGCTATTGGCGATTGGTGTCACTGGAGCATCTGGTCGCGGGTGCTGCAGAGCTCTAATGGTGACGTCAATGTGTCAGTCTCTGGTGGCTGCTGAAGAGTGTTGAGCAGTTGGTGGCAGCCTCTGGAGAGCTACTGAAGATCTAACAGTAGTCGGAGGACCCCAGCACTGGAAGTGTTGGAGCGAGCTGAAAGACTGGCAGGAACAACTGGCAAGGTCCGTCTTGCACAGACTTATATAGTCAGGGTAGCACGTGTCATGGTGGCCACGAGGGAGGGTATGTGACGTCCCTCTGCTGTGAGGCCGGAGTGGGGGTAGGACCCTCTAGTCATCTCTCGGGCTTTGGGTTTTGTCGGTGGCACTCGGGCATGCTGTGAGGCGGCTGATGGCTTGGCTTTCTGCGAGGGGGAGGGGGGTGACACACCTCTGTCTTGCACATCCCCTTGTATTCACGTGTCCAGCTGCCCTTCAGGATTGTGGCTGGCTACGACTTTCATGTACAAATTGGCACGGTGTTTGACTCTCACGTGTGTAGAAGTAGGTATACTAGGTTTGCAGTGAGATGTATCGTAATCCTTGTTAACTTGTTGATATATACGGCACACATTAAAACAAAGAAGTTTTTCTGTGTTCATGATGGTAAGGATGATGTAGAAATTTCGTTTTCTACAACAGGGAATGAAGAAGATTCAATAATAACTTCTGTAAGTGTTGATGACAATAATGTAAACAAAGGCAGTAGTGTTATGTTTTCGACAGATTCTGCATGTACATATTATTTTATTGGGTCAGATGCCGCTTATTTATTGACATGTAGAAGATGTAAATCATAGAGCATAAATTGAAGGCGACAAAGCATTGAACTTTGTTATTGTCATATAAAAACAAACCCATAAAAATAAAAGACGTTTTACTGTGAGGTGACTTGCTGTACAATTTAATTTCTATTGCCAAAATATAAAATTAAGGATTTACAGTGATTTTTCGAGTCTGTGGCAGTTAGAATAGTGAAGAATATTGTAACCTGCATTGGAGGTGAGAAACTGGGAAATATTTATGCCATAAGACTGCACCCAAGAACGAATCATGCTGCTAATCTGACTGTGACTGGTGATTTACTTCATCGAAGAGTGGGACATTTTTCCGTGTACCCAACGAATACAATGTATGCTGTATGCCTCAGAGGGAAGATAACTTGCTTCTCATTCAAACCGAAACCAGACAATAAGAAAGCAACGCAATTTCTGGAAATGTGAGCAGTGATGTTGCTGGCCCAATCACACCTATGTTATAACGAATACAGGTATTATGTGACATAAATTGATCATTATTCTTATTTCATGTGTGTGTGAATATGTTGAAAAATAAAGGTGATGTTTTCAACAAAGTAATTGAATATGAAGCCAAGATGACAGCTAAGTTCGGCTGCAAGATTTCTCGATTCAGATCAGACAAGGGAGGTGAGTAGAGTTCCTTAGAGTTCAGAGGTTTTTGCAAGCAGAAGGGAATTTAGCTCGAGCCTAATATAGCCATGAATCCTGAGCAATCTGGAATTTGCAAAAGGATGAATAGAACAATATTGAATATGGCAATATGTTTGATTTTAGACTCTGGTCTTGACAAAACAATGTGGAGTGAAGTTATCAGAATGGCTGTGTACATTATTAATTGTTTACCTACATTTTCATTATCCAACAAGGAGAGGCCAGCAGAGTTATGGTATGGGCATCCTGTTGAGCTAGAAAAAATGTGTGTTTTTGGGTCTACTGCATATGCACATATACCAAAGGAGGATCGTACCAGAAAATTAAGTGAACACAGTAAGCCTCTTTATGATAAGGTATGTTACCGATGGCTATTGTCTATGGGTTGCTGAATTTGAGAAGGTGGTTACTGCTCGCCCAGTCACACTCAACGAAACTTCAAAAGTACCCAGGATGTGATTGGTATTCCAAAGGAAGATGAAGATGAGGATGGGGATGGAAATCACATTAGTACCTCATCTGTGATTCAACCTACTACACCAGAATAAAGAAAATCCAAGAGGAATACTCATTTGCCTTCGAAGTTTGAAGACTTTGATATGACCGTAATGGTTACATTATCAGTAGGATCTTTACCTATGGAAAATCCTACTGCATTCGATGAAGAAATTGAAGCCAAGGAAGGATGGAAAGATGTGATTGCAGAAGAGTTAGAGAATCATGCAAGGAACAATACTTGGAAACTTGTACCATGTCCACCTAATGTGAACGTAATAGACTTTAGGTGGATATTTGTCAGAAAGACAGTAGATGGTATTGATGTAAAAAAAAGGCTAGGTTGGTTCCACTGGGGTTTCAACAAAAAAAATCAGTTTATGAAGATGTGTATACTGCAGTAGCCCGTATGGTAACATTCAAGAGTTCTTTTAGTGTTTTCATTTAAATTTAATTTACAAATCCATCTGATGGATGTCAAATCAGCATTTTTAAATGGTTCTCTGGAGGAGAAAGTATACATGAAACCTCCAAAAGGTTTAAAAAATGTACCTCATAATTTTGTTTGTTTGATGCATAAATGTTTGTATGGTCTGAGAGTGTCACCTAAATTATGGAACAAATGTTTCAATAAAACCTAAATGAAAATAGGGTTTTTCAGGATTAAAGTAGATCCCGATTTATACATCAGAAATTTAACTTTTTTACTCAATTAGGTTGATGACTTAATTTTAATCTCAAACTGTGATAAAGAAATTGCTAGCATAAAAATTCTTTGAAAAATAAATTTGAAAGTAAGGATATGGGAAATAAGGAAAATTCAAATTTCAAGGAATAGATATTGAAAAATCTTATAATGGTATTTTTCTTTCTCAAGAAATGTTTATTAAAAAAGATTTGATATCATTCAATATGACAGAATGCAAGGATAATAATATTCCAATTCAAGCTGGGTTGCAGTTACCTGTAGATAATGAAAATGTAAATTATCATGTTCCTTATAGTGAATGCCTCATTTACATTATGTTATGCACACCAACCTGACTTATATTTTTCTGTGGCATATTTCGGCCAATTTCAACACAATTATACTGACACACATTTTACGGAACTAAAGAGAGTTTTAAGGTACTTGTGTACAACCAAAACTTGGAAGTTAAAGTTTACCAAGAGTTCACTTAACTCAAAATTAAAACTAACCTCCTTTGTTGATGCAGATTATGCATCTAATATTAATGATCAAAAATTTTTTTCAGGTTTTATTGTGGAGTTGTAAGATTGCTTAATAGGATGGAAATTCAAGAAACAATCAGTTGTGTCTCTATCATCATCTGAGTCAGAGTATGTTGCAATGACAGTTTATTTGACCAAATGTCTATTTCTGAAGCAACTAATTAAGGGTTTGTATGGTTAGGAGTTTGGTCCAATTGTACTCTTTGATGACAATCAATCTGCTATTAAAATGGCCAACACGGCTGAGACAAAAAGATCAAAACATGTGAGTGTAAAGTATCATTTCATTAAGAATTTAGTAGCTGAAGGGATTGTTAAGATTAAATACATTACTTCAAGTGAACAGGTTGTAGATTTGATGACCAAGTGTTTACCTTTTCATAAATTGAATATTTTTGCCAAAAACTTGGTCTAGTGTAAAGCTTAAATATTCTTTTTGTATTGAAGTTCTTGATAGTGTTCACAAAATTGACTGGGGGAATTGAAGTTGGTATTAAATTCTGTAGACAGCACATTAAGTTGCCGGCGAGTAGCTGCTGCGCTCTATCGGCCATTGTGCATAACCTCAGTTGAGCAAGGACGTTTGCCCTGTGTACTGTGCATTGTTTTGTATTCTCAGTAATTAAAGTGTTACTCAGTCAGTATGCTTGTGATTACTTGCACCTCTGTCATAAGTATTTGTGAAATAAATGAAACACTGACTTTTTTTCCCCAGAATCCTCAGTACTTGTACTTTTCTTCATTGTATATTCATGAAAGTTAAAAGTTCTGTGCTATTTAGGAGTTACAATTTTTAGAACCAGTCATATGATTTACATATTTAATGAATTGCTACAGGTACAAAACTGTACCAGTGTGGTATCCTATATGTGAGCAAAGGAACTCTAGTTTTCCCACTGATATATATATATATAGTAAAATTTTGAAACAGTCATCAATGACTTCATTCAACAAAAATCACTACAAATGTTGTGGGTGACATAACAACTATTTTATGTTTCAAAAATAGGGATGGGATGATACCAATTCTTGATAACAGCGATCGAGAAGTATCAATGATACCGGTTCTTCACACTTTTAAATTAAAAAAAAAATAATGTAATTTTATGTTAACAGATATATTACAGTGAAAGTCCATTGTAATGATAGTTTATATCGGCACAAAAAAACTGTCGCTATAACGGACTTTAGTTATAAAAAAATTTTAAAATTCCACCTATACAAATTTTTTATTTGTGCTGTATATTAACTTCAATGGCACAAACCAAAAAAGTAAAAAGGCTGATAACATAAGTTAATAAAGTAACATTTATATGACATAAAATTCAATCACTAGTGGAGAACAGACGTGTCTCAAGCAAGGTTTTTGAGTGGGGAGGATGGCAAGGCAACGTACATGCGCGCAGCTGTCTCCACGCGCAAGGTCGGCCAAGGTTATGGCACTTTGTGCCGCCACGGTTGCGGTTGTAGGCGGGAACACGGAGACAGACTGGTGACATGTGCACGCAAAGTTATTATGCACAACTGTCACTTGACACATTTTTTGCTAAAATTGAGTGAAGAAATTCTATTACACTATTAACAGTTAACAAAAAATCTGTGTTGTTAGTGACTATAAAAATGTGGATTGCTTCACGAGATAAACATTAATTAGCAAAATGTGCTATAATTTAGCACCAAAATACACTTTTAAAAATCTCTCGCAATCACTCATTCTTGAAATAAGAATCAGTGTTTGTTCCCTTTAACAGCGTGCCAGTATGACAAATGACAGGACCTCTTGGAAAGCTAGCAACTCTAGATATATATACGCTGTATTTACAGGTGTGCAAGGCAGTTACGTAATTTAGGCCCTTAAAATTTCTATACGTACTCGTCTTATACTGTATGATAATATAAAAATATTTGGCAATCTTAAGTCGCCCAACAGGTTGCTACTCTTAATTTATGTGATGTTAATATTAGTATAAAAACAATTACATATTTTCTGAATGTTACAAAACACAAATGTCCACAAGTGCATATTTCGTACTATTAAATGGCAACTTTCATAAATAATGTCACCCAAACAATTGCTACGTGTAGTACCACATACACTGTATACCGTATTTTAGCATATACAGTCTGCATGGAACTGTTTTTAAAGCCTGAGGTTTGTGAGGTTTGTTCATGTACGGGAACAACTGACTGTCAAATACACGCTCCCGTGAAGAGATTGCACTTGCAGGCATCCTACATCAACAGCGCAATATTGTGATGCGCATGACTAAAGTGCTAAAGCATGTGACTAGACCCTACTCTCTCTCTCTTTTTTTTTTTTTACAGATAAACAAACGTGAGGTCGAGTGTTCCAATTCATTTCTAGTTTCATTTTTCTTAATTTGTGTCTGGCATTTTGTAAGGTTTAGTCGAAACAATACAACTTTTAACTGCCTAGCATGTAATGCTGTATTATTTCGGTGTTATTATGATAAAAAAATCTGATATGGCGGCGATTTTATAATTTGTTAACTTCGAAGTTGTCAAAACATAAATTACAAAAATAGATTTTGTAGACAAACTGGTTACATGAACATTTTGGTAACAAAAAGTGCCAATTGGAACACTGCTTCATGATAATGGAAAAGGAACGAGTGAGTTATTATGCAAAATTAAAATTGATGGTTGTGGAATATGCACGTGAACATGGAAAAAGGGTAGTTGCTCTACGATAAAAATGTACTGTACTGGGGAGGGCTAAAATATACGCTGTAAAAATTGCCCAAAAAGTGCTTTGCGAGGCAAAATGTGTAAATACCCGGAACTGGAATATTAGCTGTTTCATCACGTGTGCACCACTAGGACTAATGGATTTTCTGTAACCACAGAAATGCTCCCGTTTGAAACCAGGGAAGTTTCAACTAACAAAAACATTCTTGTAGCAGTATTTAATCCTGGCGTTCGCCGGCAACTCAATTGCACAATATACCTGCGATCAGATTACCAAATTCTTAGCAGCTGTTCAGTGCAATACTAGCATGTATAAATAATTTACTTGTACTCTCAGATCTATTGCTTGACGATGCAGTGCAGGACCCCGAGATGTCATTTTACTATGGCCAGGAACATTTTTACAATTTATCCATTTTCTTTCCCCCAAAAGGTCTCTTGTATAAGCAGCATCTATATTTTCACATGAAAAAATACTGTAATTTCCAATGATTGTTTCCAAGAAGTTTAAGAAAAAACACTCATCCATATGTACATTTACATTTGATTTTATTTTAGGGACAGATATTCACATTGCATTTCACTATTAGCTTTGGCCGATATTGAAACTTTCCGCTTTGAGTTTACACAAATACATAGTGGCAAGCGCACAAGCAGCATGCATCATGATACAGTCGAGTTCCGGTGCCGGACTGGACAGCAGGGCGCGGTGCCAGCCACGCGGCCACGACAGGCATGCCATGCGGCGTTGCCAAGTCTGCATGCGACGAGCTGGCAGCAGCAATGTTGCCATGTTTCACGCACGGAAACCAAAACTGTTTGTTAAGTTTTTCACGCAATCATTTCTTCTTGTATTGTTTTTGAAGGAAACGGCTGAGTGCGGCTATTTAAGCTATAGTTACAGCGAAACTAAGCCCGCACTGTATTCGTTATTGCCCACTTCTTTTTCCTTCTGAGTATATGGGCAATTGAGGGTGACAGTAAAAGTTATCGTTATAGCGGACTTTTTGTTATAAAGCATACTCGTTACATTGGCCTCCCACTGTAAATGGTTGTGATACATGAGGAATTTAGGAAACAACTACATACGTCATACATTGGGTGATTTTTTTTTGTAAGGTGTGATTTCAGAAATGTGAAGAAACTGTGAGTGGATTAAAGTATTTTTTGGCAGAGTGAAATATATTGGTTTTGATGGAAAACCATATCTAATGAAGGCAAATTTAAACCACCTATTGAAATAAAATTTCCTACTGAAATAAAATTTCTCCTGAAGTGGTTTAACTTGTGGCCTAGCTAATTTATGGAATTGTTCAAGGTATTGGTATAGAGAAAATGTGGGCATCGGGCCATCACTAATAAAACACAAAAGTGCATGTAGTTTCTGTGTGAATTTCAAAATTACATTGCAATATCATAATAAGGTTGCTGCTCACATTTTAAAATGTTTTTCAAAGTGGTTTTACTTTTTAATAAATATTAATATTAGTTTAAATATGTTGCAATACTTGTATTTATTACTAGAGTGGATTCTCTATGTATTGCATACATATGTAGTGGTTGACTGTAATTAAAATCTGGGGTTACAGTAAATTTTCTATATAATTAAGACAAAAGTCAGCAATTATCAATGATTGGATACTGTTTTGATCTTATAAGTTTTTGGCTCCAAGTAAACTGGTAATGAATATAGTCCCATTTTGAGAGTAGAGTTGACCCCCAATTTTATGACTGTTCACGTTTACTCTGAACGCACTCACAAAATTGTTACTGTAAAGAAATGAAAGACTTTTTGACACTGTAAAAATTGAAGCACTATATATTTAATTGTCTCTGGTGTTAAACCAGCATGTTTTCTAAACTAAATAACCTGCTGATTTAATTTAGTAAGCAGACGTAAAGTTTCGCCAAGCGTGAAGTCAATGTTCAGTGGCTTCTTGTAGGAAAATCAGAGGATTTATTATCTTAATATCTATTTATTTCAATAGATAGATATCTTCTGAATAAACTGATATCCTGGGAGGACACATACAACATCTCTTAGTCACAAAACACTGTGTGAGCACCAAGCCGAGCACCACATAACTCACATCAAGTGCCAAGTGGAATCTGTTAGAAGAATTGTAGTATGAGGTTACTGAAATTCGGAAAGAAACAAATCTTAACAACCATACTTATATACCGCTGTCTCAAAAATTTCATGTTTTATAATTTATATATTATTAATTACTTCAAAAGGCAAGCATCTGTCAAATAAGTGACTTGTATGATGTACGATCTCCAGTGCATGTCTTCCATGAACTATGAATCTGTGAAAATCCTGCTTGGAAGAATAAGTTTTGGCTGCCCTCAGAAAACCTTGTGAACTTTCATTGCGATTTCTTGCATTTTTGCCAACAATTTTTAGCTCTAATTTTATATTTATTTGTGGTTACTATCAGTGTTGTAAAATTGCTATCAATGCAAAATTCAGAGTTGCAAATTTGGGGACTTACCATAAGTTAGTAATCAACATTAAAATGTAATTTTTTAATCTAATTCCTTTCTTTTTTACAGAGAAAATGATAAACCACCTGCTTTATTTTATTTAATTCAAGTAACAGCAAAGCCCCCATGCATTGTTCTGATAGTTGCCTTTATTGAAGGAACACCTACTAGTTATCGCCATAAGGTAAGCTGTTTATAATTTTTTTAACCATCTTAATTATTTTGCTTTTATTGTGCCCACTAGTACAATTTTAGTCTGATTTTGAAACAGGTCATCAGAAATCTTAAAGAGAAGATTTCCCTTCTGACGTTTCCACAGCGTCCTTCTAACAAAGAGCCAATGAAGAGAAAGATTTCGGTAGCCAGATTGCAATTCAGTATGCAACAGCAGATAACATCACCTCTGCCACGATCATGGGCCGACATAAACTGCTGTGTTTTGCTGAAAAAGCCTATTGAAAAAATACTTATCAGGTATGATCAGTTTAAAGTGATAGTAAACAATGTGATGGTATTAATACACTATCTTCTTCTATAGCCTTGGAGTGACATGCTTTGAAACTTTTAAAGCTATCCTTGGGGTTTCTGTACTCCGTCCAATATTTGAATGCCTTGTGTGCTACACTATTTAATTTTAATTAATAAGTTAAAATTACAGAAAGGTCATTAATTAATTAATTTCTCTATTTAATTTAGTTTACCTTCTTATTTAGTACAGTATTGAGTTTTTATTACATAATGAAACAATGTAAAATGCTAAAATACTTAATTTCAAAATCACCATATTTGTTTTGTACTTACAGCAGCAAAATGAACAGCGGACTATCAATTGGTACCAACTTTAACAGTTTTAAAATGCAAATTGTTAAATAGTCAATTTTAACACAGCCTTACCTACTTTTCAAAAGATAAAAATATCAACATTCAGTATAGTTCCACTTTTGGAGTTGTTTTGTTACCATGTATTAGCAAAAATCATCTGGGTTTTGTGAGTATTTGGTAACCAAAACAAGAACAAAAAATTTGAGTTTTTTTTTTTATTTTTAGTAAGAAAACTGATTGCTGAAAGTTTGCAAAAATGAAAATTTTCATCTTTAGTGAATATTCAAGTGTTTTATCAAATATTCAAAACCATGACACATGTCCTGTTAGCTAAGGCTGGATCACGGTCGTGTGGCTTTGGTTGCACTTCAGCCGGTTGTGCTTACTGTTGTTTACGGTTGGATATGGTTGCTGGGCACATGGCCTTACGTGAAGGAACAAAGTTCTCGATGTTGCGATTGACAAGCCCCTTGGATTGGTCTGCCTTATGGCTGGTGGCGTGACTAGTTACTGTAGACGACTGGCGGGGGGCTAGCGGTAGCAGGCTTACTAACGTTGTGAGTGCGAGGACTAGCTGGTTATAGTTGGTTGAGCCTATCTTCCTTTGACTGGGCTGCAGCGAGGGCCTGAGGTGTAGCAACCCAAAAACTACCGTTCCACCTGGTAGCTGCTGAGCCTCAGAAGTTGGCGTTCGAGATGCCAAGGTGTTCCTCAGACCGTTTAATTAACCCACACACAACTGGGTGGCAGGCAGGATGCGTGAGAAGAGGTGAGATGAGAAAGTAGCTGGATCCCCTGCTGTAGACGTAGGTTGTTCTAATAATCTGAGCAAAGCAGCACAATCTCGTTCAGCTCATTGATTAGCTGTAAGGGGGACGGAACCAAACGGCTGCTTGGAAGCAAGGCACACAACTCTTTACTCTTCCCTCCTTGCACCGTGTCTCACCTTAAATGGCATAGAGCGGGTTAGTTTCTGAGAAATATGAATTGAGTACTACTGACACGAGTAGTCCTAGAATAGTGGTTTGGTAGCTTCAGCCCGGTGCTTCAGAAGGCCCCCCACCTTAGTGGACGAACCAGAAGCATTGAAGCCGTGTGGGCTATCAAGACTATTACTGGGTGTGCAATCCCAACTAAGGCCAGGCCATAGCACCTAAGCAAATATCCCTGCCAGCACCCAGGTTTTCCAGTAGGGATATAACTCAGGCTCTCCCTGGGTGGAAAGTGTTGCTGGTGGTCAGGGCTCCTCTATTGTACTCCTCCAGTACTTGTATACTTGGCAGGAATAAAATAGATCGCCGTCTAATATGTGTGTACTGAAACTTGAGCTGCCTGAGGGGGAGTCTCCAGTTGTAGCTAGTTCATAGTAATAATTTCCCGTTCCGATCAGCGGTACTCGACTCAAGATTCTCCCAACAGTATGTTACAAAATACTCTATGAATGAGACTCGAAGTTAAAAGAAACAAAGCAGTGTTTATTAATTTATTAAGAGCTTAGTAAACGCGGTGACACATGCTCTCCTACCAAGAAGACCGGTGGCTGGAAGTAAATTTACAGTAGCCAGGTGTAGGTGACCTGATTCTAGGCTAATGGGGAAGTGAAATTAAAGTGTCGAAAATTGCTTACTACATATCTAACTCTAATTAGGGTGTCTGTAGGAGAAAAAGATGTTAAGTGTGGTATGTCTGGGTAGCTACAGAAAGCTTCTGGTAGCTCTTGGCTATTGGCGTAGCTTGAGCATTTGGTCTTAGGTGCTGCAGAGTTCTGACAGCAACATCAATGTAGGCAGCCTCTGGTGGCTGCTGAAGAGTGTTGAACAGTTAGTGGCAGCCTCTGGGAGGGCTGTTGAAGATCTAACAGTGGTCGGAGGGCCCCAGCACTAGAAGTGGGGGAGCAAGCTCGAAGACTGAAGAAGAGCAACTGGTGAGGTCTGCCGCACACTGACTTATATAGTCAGGGTAGCGTGTGTCGTGGCAGCCACTGGGGAGGGCGTGACGTCCCTCCATTGTGAGGTCGGAGTGGGGGTAGCACCCTCTAGTCATCTCTCAGCCTTCTGGTTTTTTCGGCTGTGCTCAGGCATGCCCCGAGGCGGCTGATGGCTTGTTGGCTCTCAGCATGGGAGAGGGGGATGACGCACCGTTGTCTTGCACAACCCCTCGTATCCACGTGTCCGGCTGCCCTCCAGGATTGTGGCAGGCCGCGACTTCCTTGTACGGGTTGGTGCGGATTTTAATCTCGCGTGTGTTGAAGTAGTATACTAGGTTTCAGTGAGATGAGTCGTTATCATTGTACCTAGTTGGAATAAGCAGCACGCATCAACCATCTGTTAAATATGTTAGTGGATTCTAACATCATGGAACAGAATCACTTCTGAATCAGTAGTAAAGGGGTTCAACAATTTCTACATATCCAATTCCCCACATGACACTGAAGATGACATTAGGGATAACTGTGAGTGTGATGAATGCCCAGAATGTTATGAGTACAAAGAGTGAAATGCAGTAGTGAGCAATGTATAACGTACAACATAGAAATGTAAAGTAAATATCATATTTGTAAGTTAGGTAGTTTTGTGAATGGAGTGGGTTAAGTCTGTGTTTAATGCCTGTAAGATAATAAATTTTTGCTTTCTTGTTAACTGTTACGTGTAACTGAAATTGTGAATTTTGTGTTGACAAGATCCAACCTGCTTTTTAAGACAATGTGTGTGATGTTCCCGAGTACATTTTTTTTTACTCTGCCTCATCACGTGTGCGTGCATGGCACCCTAACAGAGTATCTAACCCCAAGACTGCTTGCCTCCAGAGCTGACAGGCATGCTCCTCAACTGGGGACACCCAAGGAAATGGTGGTCAAACCTCTAACAGTTGGTATCAGAGATTCACATGCAATATAATCATCCCCTCCAACCAGTGAAACCCAGTGAAGCAAGGCACAAGAGTTGCCCCTAAGTGAGCAGTGGATACCGACCACATGCAAGAAAATTACCCCACTTCCAGCTTTACCCAAGTTATTGCAGTCAGGGCTGCACCAATCACGAAGGAAGGAGCCACCCCACTGAAGATGCCAGATGACCAAAGGAAGCCGAGGTGCACAGTGGCTACGACTCTATATAAGGCTGTACGCACCCCAAGAACGAGAGTTAGTTGAATATTCAGCAGTTGCTTCAACACTTCCTAGTGTAAAGCTCTCTGCCTTATCATCTTCCTCAAGAAGAACTTACAGCCACCAGCAGTCTTCCAGCTATCAGCTACCCCCAAAGAAGTCTTCATCCCCCTTTACCACATTCATCGCTATGGTAATGACACCCGAATACCTTCAGGATAACACAGTCAACAGTTTGGGTCAAGTTGTTTATTGTAGCTACCTAATTTAGTTTATTTTGCTACTCTAGTTTATTTTACTAACAGGTCCACTATACCTGTTTTAATGCAATTTCCTCTGGAAATAGTAATTGGGTTAAGCACAGGACATTGTATTGGTCACTGGGTTTATTCTTCAATGAATAAAGACGTTCGAGTCTAACCACAGATATCTTATTATTGGGGAAACAATAACTTCACTACAACCTGGTAAGCACCATTCCTCAAGGGAGAGGCATCTAACTGTGGTTTGATCTCTGATTTACTTTCTTATTGTAGGACTGCAGGCCTGCCTTATCCGGGCAGTAGTTGAAAGGAAATAAAACATGACTATCACAAAGCTTTAGTTTTAGGGGAGGCAGTAGAATACGTTTGAATTTATGGAGGTTTTTGAGTTTGTAGTAGCCTGTTTGAAGGGGAGACTAGATGTGTATGTTCTAGGAGAGATTTGAATAGAAAATAACCTCAAGATTACAGTATTTTTCAGATTTGGGGATTGCACTTCCATTAATTTTAATTTGGCAGTTCTTAACTTTTTTTAACATTTTGTTTTGACGCATCGCTAGTTCCTCATTCCTAATTAATATTAAATTATGTTTTAGGACCCTGACTGCTCTCCTTAATAATAAGCAATCAATAGTTATCTGGTAAATCAAAAGGACATGAAATTCAATTGCCAGGCTGGGTCGGGATCTTCCCACTTTGGGGAAGTTGGATTTCGGCCCTTTTGACTGGGTGACTTTAGTGGGAGGAGGGAAGCTAAACCCCAGGGCAGGTTTAACCAAATATGTCTTCCTCCAGGAGACTTTAATCTTGCTTACCATAAAGGTTGCGAAAATGCATGATGCCAGCTTTCACAAGGGAGTAGGTGGAAACTAGAGGTGTATGTGACTGGACGTAGGCAGTGTCTTTAGCGTCGGATCTCGGCCTTCCCGTATATGGAGCCGGCCTAGTCGGCTGGCGGATTGGTACAAAATCAGGGGATACAGGCACTATTTTCCGGCGATTTGTTACCTTGGGGTGGATGCGAAGAGTCATGACTTTTCCCGTGGCCATGCTCACTTGGCACTGCGTGCTGAGGCTCGTGCTTGTGGGGCAGGTTGAGAGGAGGTGACTGGTTTTGGCGTAGTTACAATAGGGGCTAGTTTGTCGAGATATTCAAGATCGTGCCAGGGCCAGTTTATGCCAAGAACTGAGTCTCCACCCTGTATTATGTGTTCGAACCCTGGATGATCTGTACCAGCTACTTTTATCCACGGGCCGAATAAAGGCACACTAGTTGGTAAATTATCAATATTGGCAAGAGCTGTGTCTGCAGAAATTAATTATTCTAGCTCTCTTTGTAAGGCCCGTTGGGCTAGTTACCTTATTTTACTAATTGCCTTTCGTTGCATAATGCATCTTAACAGAAGGCTGTGGATAGAACTTAGGTTTGCCTAGAGTGCATTTCCATAGCACCAGGCAGTATCTGGTCTCTCCTAGTCCGGACTTAATTCAAGCAGGGACTGAGGTGGCGGATAAAGGAACAGTTTGGGGTCCTGGGTGTGAATCCTATTGAGGATCGGACGACATGGGATGTGCAAAGGATATTCCGGCCTTATTGAGACTGGGAATATAACTTATTCTGGCCTTATTCAGGCTGGGAATAATCCTAGGACTTTTGTTTTGCTCGTACCTTGCAGTTGGTGTTGTGGAAGGAATATCTGGTATTTTCAATTACGTCCCTAACCTATGTACTTCCGGTGTTCAGAGGTGTCACACTTCGTATCCACCATCCAGTCTTAATTCAGGCTGAGACTGCCGAAGAGTGGTACACCTGAATACAGGGTGAGTTACCCTCAAGAGACTGATCAGGCCAGTGCACTACTGGTCCTCCTCCAGCCTTGTTCAGGCTGGGATTTGAACCAAGTACCTGGGCTGGTCGTGTCTCTTAGGGATACCGAGTTCCTAGTGCCTTGGGGTCCATCAATGATCTACCCAGTGGCAGACCTCGATTTTCCCTTTTAAGTTGTGTGTCTACCGTCGGGATATTTTTGCGGATACAAGATTTACCCTTAGGTGGAAAAAATATTAAATTAATGTAATGAGCTTTTCAAAATAACCTAAATTAATAACAAATGTGATCCAAGGTTGACAAAAGATGGTACACCAAATTCTAGCAAATTTACGTATTTATTATTACGCTAGGAAATACAAGGAGATGCGTAGCTCACTCCTAACTTACGTGATTAAAACTACAATTATAGCAGGAGAAGGAACCTGTGCAAAGCTAATGATTTTTTACCAGAAAAATTTAGAATTTTTCAAAATCAATTACGTTTTTCTAAAGGGTTGAGGAGGGGGGGGGGGGTAGTCTAGAAGGGACATTGGCATGACCTGTTACCAAGGGGGTGATGGGAAATTAATTCCAGGTGGGAGTCAGAAAGAGGATGTCGTGGATACCTCTGGCTGTCAGCGGTCAGCAGTGGTAGCATCTTTGGGGTGCTGCTGACAGCTATGAATACCGATATCTTCGGAGACCGTAAAACGTCGTGAAAGGCCTAGTGGTTGACTTTGGCGTGAGTGGCCTAGTGGTCAGAAACCTTATATAAAAAATTTTCAAGCTTGCTAGCGGTCAGAGGGATGCGGGGGTGGCCTGCCTCTCTCCACATGGGTAGTTTATTCTTATCTCCTTCGTTGAAGGCTGTTGACATATCTATCGCCTTGGTGCAAGGCGCTAGAGGCTGTGATGATCTTGTGGGCTGGGTGCTGCCATCTTGCAGCAACACATGGAACTTGCTTATCTGCGGGTAGGGTGTCGACGTCTCGTTAAACAGTAAAATCCTGCACTGCGTAGTATGCGACTGCGTGACGGCTTTGAGGGTAAACAGTACAATTTTTCATAACCACATGTCTGTAGTTGCGTGGCTGGACCCTGTCGGTACGTGATTTATTGTAGTGCTACGGGTAGGGCTTGCCCATATGAGCGCTGGTGTTCGATGATGGGGCGAAGTAGCATGTAGAGTGTGCATTTGCAATGTGCAGGTACGCATCATGCATTAGATTCTTCCAATCATATATTTACATTTGCTTGCATAAAACTTAACTTTATATTTAATAACCAATTGTGTAATATCTCTAGATATTCATTATTTTTTGCTATTGTGCTTTGGAATTTAGCTGGATCAGTTTCAATGTATAACTGTTTATCGTCAGTGTACTGATGGCATGAAAGTACTTAAAACACTTAGGTAATTCTGCAACATAAACTGAGAAGAGAATTGGAATCAGAATACTTCCCTGCGGTACACCCATCTGTACAAACCTCGCCTTTAATCTTGATGTGCCTGTGGCTATTTTTAACTTGACCTCCTTTTTGCGATTTCTCAGGGAAGCCCGGAACCATTCGAGTGTTTTCTGTTATACACCAGCTGCAGCAAGTCGCTGTATCAGAATTTCTTGATCTAGGGTATCAAGTTCTTTAGAAAAATCTAGAAAAAAATACCAACATTACTTTTGATCTGTCAATTTTACTTTAAATGCATTATCCGTTACATCAGATAAAGTCATGTAAGTGCTGTGGCATTTACGAAATCCTGATTGTTTGGCATACAAAGCTTTTTGTTGGTCAAGAGCTTCACTTAACTGCTTTTGCACAAGTTTTTCAATGATTTTGAAGAGAACAGCCACAATACAAATGGGGTGCACATCTTGGTACTCAAGGTGTTCTGTGACATTTGGTAGCGTAATAACTGGCAAATTTCTATTGTGAAGAATATATGGAGTTTTCCACTGAAGAATTTATTATAATTGAAAATACTGGTATGCAGTATGATGTGCATAGTTTTATCATGTGGATATTTATACCATCACATCCTATAGAATGGATTTAATGCTATTAATTATTTTGTAGGTTTTGGAATCTCTGACAGGTATCAATATAAAGAGCCATCTTTCTGAACACTGTAAACTATGTTTTGTGAAATGGGAGAAAAAAATGATAGAAGATGAAAATAGAATAATCTTAAATTTTGTGTGCGTTTTGCAGCTCGACTGGGACTGCGGAGTTACGAGTCACTGTCACATTAAATTATTTTAGGTCCCTCTACCGGGTCTTTGGGTTTTTGTGCTTTTCAGTAAAGTTTATGAAAAAGAAGTGCTTACTTTTACACACTAAGTTTTTTACAAGATTTCTCAATGTTTTATATTCCTGAAATGCTCATCCGTTCTGGTTTTCAGGTAGTTTCTTATACCTGTCCCTTTCTTTCGTATCCTCTCTTAACTTAGGTGTTAACCTGAGTGTGTTTTGGTTTTTTTTTTGACATGTATTAATGGTGCATGTTTGTCGAAAAGAGTTTCGATAGTGTCATTAAAGTGTTTCACTTTGTCATCAATTTTTTCAGATGTGAAAACATTGCTCCACATTATTTGGCTGAGATCTTGTGTGGAGGAGTATACATCAAAATCATTATAGCGGCAAATTAGTTTGTATTTCTGAACAGCAGTATTAACCGGGAATTGGTACAATATATATGTTAAATCTTGTTTGGTGAGATTAAGCAGGTCATTTTTTCCAGAAGCAACTACTTTCCTTTTTTCTTTAACAATTATTAATTCTATCAACTATTCTGTGGTAAACGATATTATTATTTGACTAAACCTGTATGTTTCTATTATGTTGTGTAAGAATTTTGTATCTGCATTGTTTGGTTTAAGAATATTAATGTAGAAATTATCCGGAATAATAATTTTGCCGAATTTTTGTAATAAATGTTCAATTGTGAATTCTAAGTGGATAAATTCTGTGTAAGATATGTTAGGTGGCATGTATAAAACTCTAATAGTGACTGTGTGTTTCATATTGCGCAGCACGACCCATAAATGTATGACCGATGTATCCAAAGTATTGTCCAGTTCTGTTTTTCTAAAATGAATGTTGTTGCATACATATAAGCAAACACCTCCTCCTGACTTCCCAGTCATTCTGTCCTCTCTTACTTACGTGTAGCCTGATACATTTACAAAGTGACTGGGAATTTTGGGGTGTATTCAGCTTTCGGTAACTATGAGCGCGTTGTATTTGTTATGAAAAATTGAAAAATGTATTCACAAACATTTTTGATGCACCGCATGAGTGACATAACATTCAGATGACCTAATTTTAAGCAGGCTGTTTGGTTTTTTGGGTTTGGTGTGCACATTGTAGTGATTTTAACACTGCTGTTAGAAACGGGACTGGTGATGCCCTGTGCATTGGGCGAGGGAGTGTCTTTGTGTGAAGGAGGGGTGTCTGGTAAACGTTCCTGGATGAGGGAGCCTATACTTCCATTAGCTGTTGTCTTTATTGCGTGTCATTTATAGAGGTGACCACTGGACACTCATTTTTCGACAGGCTGATAGTTCCAATTTGGACAAAATAACTTGTAGCATGATAAGACAATGCCAGATATTTTTTAAAAAATTTGGTATCCTAACTTTTAACAAGTTTTCGATAATGTTAGAGGTTTAAGTAAATTAGAAAAGTGAATTAAATTAATAACATTTGAAGGTAAAACAACAGCTTTAAGAGAAGATATGAGTATGAGAAAAATATAAAAAATAAGAAGGTAAAAAGTGAGATAACTTAGTGCTATATATCTAAAATAGAAATTTGAATTATTTGGTTGATTTATTAACCATCAGAACTCTTTATGCAGTAGCAATAGATGACAGGCAGGGAAACACCTGTTTGAACTTTCATCAGGGGGGAGGGGGGGTGTCAGCATCTCAGTGCAATTGATTGGAAAGAATGGTTCGTTTAGTGGTATGATCAGTGCTGCCTTGAATTTTTTGTGTACAAATGTGTCAGATACTGGGTAGTGCTGCAGCACCAACACCTTAATAATTACCTGCCCATCAGGATCCAAGCTGACCGACTGTGGTGTCTCAACATCAGGGGGGAGCCAATCAAGAAGAGCTTGATCATCGTTCATGAATTTCCGTAGAATGAACCCACCCTTGGCAAGACAAGAAATCAGTTCCCATTGACCAGCCAGTACTCAGCCAGTAAAATCTGAACATGAGAGAATGTCATCCACATAAACGTCTGACCCTAAAACTGCAACCTAAAAGGTTGCATCTTCATCCTCAGCTAGCTGCTATAACGTATAAAAAGCTAAGTACTGGGCCGAAGATACTCCTTATTTAACAGTCTTCAAGGGATAGTCTTTGATGGTATCAGTATCGCAGAACCTTCTAACAATGCGCTGGTAGTTTTGGTGATCTGGATGAATAGCAATCTGCCGTTACATTTATTTATTGTCAGCTGTGAATACAACTGCATGCAAGCAAATCCGTACAATACATCAATGATCTCCCTCTGCAGTTTGAGACCAATCAGCAAATGGTAATTTAATAACATGCCATTTGAGCCTTTGGCAGAGGCATCAAACACCACATGCAACTTTGTGGTGGAACTCCCTGATTTGACCACTGAGTGATGGGGAATGTAATAAGTTGGTGTTGAATGAATTTGATTTTCTGGAACTTTTTTCCTTATGTCCTGAGGCAAGGTAGTCCTCCATGAAATCTTAGTACATAGAACTGAGTTTTGAATTTTCCCAAATATATGTTTAAAAGAAAAACAAGCTATTTTTAGCTTGTGCTCTGGTTTCACCCATCTCAGGGGGCGAGGTGCGGAATGGCAGGCACATACTACAGCGACCATCTTCCATAAGCATTTGTATTTCAACAAACATATTCTCACAAATCTGATCTTCAGGTTAACAGGCTGGAGTTTGGGGGGGAATCCACAACTTACCTAAATTTATTCATAACATCTTCCAAGGGATGGGACGAACAGCGCAAGGAGACACAAAACAACTGGGAGTTAGCAGCAACAGGCTTAGCTAACACCTTCCCCATCAATATTTAACCAAACACTCAATCTACTGCTACAAGTGGGCCCCAATTCTACCACCAGTCACCATTTTGAGAAAAGGTCTGTACCAATGAGAAGATTGATAGGGCCAGGAGTGTTAAATAAGGGATCGGCCAGTTTGAAGCCACGTACGGATGGCAGAAGACACTATAACACTAGACAAGTCCCCAGTTATACATGGAAGAACACAGACGTCAACAGTAAACTGAGGACTTGTGCTGCCAACAGGAAAATATCAATCGGAGTGCAAGCTTTCGCTACATTCACTTAGTTGTTCAATAATCCATTAACTGGCAAGTGAACTTTCTTATGGCATTACCGCAGTTTCTGCATACAATGTACTGTGATAAAGCTAGCCTGACTTGCTCTGTCCAGCAATGTTCTAACGATGTATGGATTGCCTGCAGCATCAGAATTCCCCTACCTAGGCTGTCGATAACATGACAGTGTTCAGGTCTTGATACTGCAGAAGTGACTGAGGAGACAGCAGATATAATTTGTTCAGATATAGCACCCACAGCCCCTTGGGCCTTGTCTTCAACATGGCTCTGCCCAAAATGCAGAAGGGTGTAGTGTTTACTGTTTCACTTGCAACACGATGAAGTTGAGGGACACTTTTTTGCTTAGTGTGTTTTACCAAGACAGTTCAAGCAAATAATTTTTTTTCTTTTCTTTTCTTTTCTTTCCACAATTGCAAAATGATCTTGTGGTTTCAGTACATGAAAATCTGAACATTGTTACTGAAGATGTGATAAGTTACTCTCACAGACTGAGATGTACTAACAAGCGAGTGTAATTGATGCTTTGGTTGAACTAAAATTTTAGGTTCGGAAATCTGTGGTCCAGAAGCCTTGCTACGACATGAGTTTACTACTTTCTGGGCCCTACAATGTTACTCAAGAAATGCACAGAATGCATCTAAGACAGAGAACTCTCAACTTAACATAATTTTCCACGCTACCTGTAACTTGTCCAGATGTTAACTTGAAATATGTAGAAGGATCATATCCCAGTGCCTTACTTGGGCCCCCAATGCCTTGTGCTACTAAGTAGGGTTGTGTGAATATACATTTCTGTTAACGAAACGATAATGAAACTATAGTTGTAAACTTTCGCGAAAATGAAAACTATAATGAATATTTGGTCAAAGTAGCCTACTCACCACAAATTAAGAAAAACTGTAAATTAAATTATTTTATTATGTTTTTTAAATTCAAGTGTTTTTAGGATCTTAGCACTGTAATATGAAACCATGTAAATGATGAATAAACCAAATCATTAAGAAAATGTATACATTTTTTACACAATGCAGTATAATTTTTCCTTCGCTAGCACTATCTGTCAATCTCTGAATCAAAAACTGTCCTTACCCTGCTATGTATATGTGTGTGTATACACACATAAATTACTCACTGTGAGGTTTGCGTAACATGAAAAGCTTTCTTCATAAAAAACATTTCACTCTTTTTAAGAACTGCTCTAAATTCAGAATTTTTGGTTGGAAAATTCTTTTTGTGCTGAAATAAGTTACACTGGTAATATATATACAGTCAACTCTCGATTATCCATGAGCGAATTATCCGCTTTGCGTTTTAACCACAGCATTTTCAGAGAGAGAAAATTAATTTTGGAAACTAACTCAAACACTGCCAGAATTAAGTTATTTAATAAAACACCCATCTTAACTAATGAAATTCGTAACAGATACTCTCTGAAAATAACTGTGGAATGAAATATGTTTGTTTATCGATGCAAATGTACGTCAAAATGTGTTCCCGATGGCGCAATGAGCTTAGTACCATCGCAAGACAGCAAGCTGACAATACCGCACAACACGCTAGCCTAGCTGCCCCCTGCCAGTTATAGCCGGTCCCGGCGCGACTACCGCATTCCTCCCGCGTATCACATTCCTATGGTCTGTGTCAGTTTTATCTCGTCAGTCAGTAGTTAAGTTCGGTTTGGTTTTGCGCATTTTTAGCCAAAACATGTCTGCATAACATAAACATGTGGTTTTAATTTACAGCAGGAGCTGGAAATTATTAATAAACTTGAAGGAGGAAGTGTATTAAACAGCTTTCATTTATGTATGGAGTGGGAAAACCAACAATTTGGGATATACGAAACAATAAATCCAAACTTATTCTGTTTACGAGCAGTGCAAACTCGACAAGTGGATTGGCGAATAGGAAAACGATGAAACTATCGACGTACGTAGAACTAGATATGGCTATGCTGGAGTGGTTTAACCAGAAACATGCCGTGGGAACATCAGTATCCGGCTTAGTGTGTGTGAAACAAGCCCAAAATTTTTTTGAAGAATTGGGAATGGAAGGAGAAACTTGTTTCCTACATTACACATTGTTTTCCACACGCTGAAACAGCCGGCTGTATGCCGCACGCACTGGACAGCATGGGAGGTGTGTGTGTGACACGGCGACATGCAGTTCGCTTTGCATATCTTTGTTTCCCCACTCTAGGAGGGGGGATGGGAGGTGGCCTGTTGCCTAGCAACCGAGTGAAGGCCTGCCTTCCCTTCTTCGCAATTTCAGATTCTAGTATCACTCGGCGATAAACACCACACACATCCCACTGCATTGTTTGTATTAACTGTAGCTGCGCATTTCTTGTAATGTTCGTGAGATAACTTCCGTGATTACCCGCTTATTCTAAACACTTTATATTCCGGTTTTGTATGTTAGAAATCAGGGGTGTATAAATTACGCATAATTTAAATTTCTTGGTTTGTTAATAAATAATAGGGTACGGAAATCATGCGAGGCCGTAAAATATGCGGGTAAATAAGGTAGTATTTCAATGGTAGGCTAGGTTTCGCACTGAACCACCCAGTATTCAGTTACGACCATACAAAACTTAGTGTTGGAAAAACTGTATTTTTCTCTTAGTATGCGGATTATCCGCAATGTTGGGTTATCCGAGGCAATCATCCCCTCCATTATCGTGGATAATTGAGAGTCGACTTTTATATATAAAAAAAAGGAAATCACTGTTGGCTTGCAACTAGTATTTACCAATGTTATTTGAGTCTGTCATGCAAGAAGCATAGTTGCTCAATGTGTTCTGGGCTGAGAAGTGTTCGCATGAACGTAACAGTGTTGCCTACAGAGGAGAACAGTTGTTCGCTAGCAACAGAAGTGGCAAGAACCAGCGGATATTTTGCACCGTTCTGTACCAATCGTAGATATTTGATTTTCTGTTTAGAAGTGGTTCTTGTATACATGAATCATATTCGACTTCCACATTTGTTGTTGGTTTTCTGTGTGCTGGTTGAGCCATTTCTAGCACAGCCCACCACAATGACATTTCTTCCGGATCCGGCTTTTCATCTTCAGCTTCCTCTTCTTGTGTTTGTATACCTTGTTCATCTTGCAGTTGTTGGAAGTCTTTTTTTATGAGTATTTTTGCAGTCTGCTGCTCAGCAGGATTTAGAAGTGTCGTGGTGAACATGGTCTCCATGGTGCTGGATCCACGTTTCAAGACATTTTCCTTGTACAGTGGAAATCTAGATTTCAGTGATTTCATGAGGGTTTTTTTGCAAAAACTTTACCATTTACGTTGCTCGCAATACACTTTTAGAGAGATTATGTAATGGAGGAATGGAATCACTAAACATTGTGTTGCATATCTGTCTCCACTTAGGTCATTTTTGGCCTGTGCAACAGGTCTGAGAACGTCTATTAAGTCCCTCTGCTAACATCCACTCGTATGTTGAGACACTCAACGGTAGAATTTGAGGAAGCTAGTTCAGCTGCAACATATTCTCTCAGATGACTAAGCGTTCCAGCATCTTAAACTCAAGAGTTCCGGCAGGTTTCAACATCTTTGACTGCATTCAGAGGTATCTTCTGATCAACCCTTTGCTTCTGCTGTAATAGTTCATTAGCTACACTACTCTGCGTGTTCCTGCCTACGATTGCTCTTGCTTTGGTTAGCATTCTTTCAACGCCTGGTGTTTCTTGTTTTGAATCTTTGATGCACAGCTGCAATGTATGTGCGAGACATTGCAAATGAGTCCAGCCACTAGTTGACACTGCAGATACAAAATTCCTGGCATTGTCAGTCACATAAAATATAAATAAGCTACCATTGTTTAGAATTCCCTATTAACCCATCAGTGATTTCAGAACATCTTGAATGTTACTCACTGTGTGTGAACTTGGAAAATGATAAATATTCAGTGTATAGCTTTTGTATACCCACTCACAGTTAATGTAATGGATAGTGACAGATATATAATTTTGGTTGGACCTTGAAGTCCACGTGTCGCAAGTGAAAGAAACTGAGCGCACTCCATGTTTTGTGTGTTTTTAGCTAATTCTGTTTTTATTTCACTTACACGCCGCGTGTACATTCCTGGGATGATGGTTCTGGAAAATGTTGTTCGGTAATAAATCTTGTACCGAGGTTGGCATTCATGTAACAGTTCAACAATGGCTGGCTCTTCGATGACTGAATATGAATGAAACCCTTTTACAATAAATTCGGCAACTTTTTCATTCAAATTTCTGGTGGCAATGCTGTTCAAATTCCACGCCTTTTTCTTTTTAAATACTTTATTAAAAGTGGCTTGTTTACTGGAGGATGGCGTGAGTTTTGCAGCTTTCCCAGCTTTTTTTCTTAATTGAGTGATTTAAATTCCATCTCTAATTTTGGGTGTTGTGTTAAATGGGCAACTAATCCTGAAGTGCTCCCTGTCAACACACATGATGGTGAAAAGATTTTCTTACAAATGCACACATGGTGATTAAAATAATCATGTACATGTGCATATTTTACTGAGTTAATTCTACACTGAAACATGCCATTTTTGGTATGTATAGGCCACACTATGATTTTGAGCCTCTAGAAGTGGAGAAACGGAAATCTCATGTACAGGCAGTAGAAGCTTTTATAAAGTCTGAGATTTGTTCATGTACGGTAACAATTGACATTTGGCAACTACACGCTCCCGTAAAGCGATCACAAACATCCTTGGCAACAGCACAGTTGTGGACATAGAAAATGGAAGGAGATAGTTGTGGATGCGTGTGACCTATGTGACTGTACACGCAACTACAAAGGTGAACGACCTACCAGGCTGTTTATAGTTGTGTCTTCATTGATCGCTTCACTTCATTCACTTTCTCTCGTGTTGTGCATGCTTCCCAGATACACAAATGTGAGCGATAATGGGAAAGGAACGAGCAAATTATAATGCAAAATTTAAGTTGAAAGTACTGGAATATGTATGTGGACATGGAAAAAGGTCATCTGGTAGACAATTTAATGTCTACGATAAAAATGCACTCCATTGGTGCAGGGGACCTTGTGTGTCATTTTATTGTGGTCAGAAACATTTTTACGCTTTACTCATTTTGTTCCCCAAAAAGTTTTGCGTACAGGCCACACACCATATTTTGCCATGAAAAATGAGCATAAAATGTGCGGCCTGTAATGCCAAAATATAACAGACTTTGTTGTTGACAAAATAATCACTTGACCCATTTTTGTATACAATAATGGTGACGTATTTGGTAATTTGGCATTTTGTTCGCAAAAATACAAAATGAGCACCATATTGGTTTTGATCCTCAAAATATATACGCGAATGCGTAGTTAAAACGTTTTTAAAAACTAATAGCAGTAATGTGCTTTGTTTATATATTTTGCAACAATTTTTTAAAAGACGTTGTTGCAATTATTATTATTTTCTTATTTATAAACATTTTAGCATAGTTCCAGTGATGATTGTAGAAATATCAGGACCATTTGTGGCATTTAATTTTGATAAATATAATTTTCACTGTAAATGTAAAAATGTGTGGCAGCGAGTGCTACACAATTGACTGTCGAAAACGTCAGAATTGAAACTTACGAAATGACAAATTACAAAATACTAAATTTTTCATTTCACACATGGCGTAAGACAACCAATATAAAACGTAAGCATGGACTCCAACCTGTTGGCGTACAAATACGTTTTTTGCAGGTATTGCATTTTACGCCCTTCCCACTTTTGTCTTGTATATAAAAATTCCAAACAATGCTTGTTTTCTTTCTTTTGGACGTGGACGTAATGGCAATTGAGTGGTCATCATTAATTTCTTCTGCATTTTCCATTTTTGTACTTGTACCAAATACTACGGTAAACGTAACCACAACTCCATGTTAATTATAAACAAATGAAGTGTTGATAAATTGAACATCACAGAAATATAATCGCAGGACATGTGTACCTACAAAAAAAATATCACTTTGTTACTGCTTCAAGTGGTTAAAATAAACACTTTATTTGATTCATAAATTAGCTTGTGCCATAGGTGACGTTTTGTTAATTACTAGTTTGTCATTTCCAAAATATAATGCGATAATCCATATTATTTTTCACATAAATTACGGACACATTATTTTCACGAAAAGTTGTAAGCACCATAGTTGCAGACATCGACTATGTATCAAGTATGGATTGTACGTGCGAGAGTGAGATTTTGCTCACTCCTTCAAGTGTACAATATCGATATCGGCAGTTACGTAAACATACAAAACATTACTGTTATGTGCTAAAGAGTGAAACATATTCAAATTAAGTGGATTGTTACTACGCGATAGTGCCTTCTCTAATTACTTTTATTTTGAGTTATTGAAATATTTATGCCGGTAGTATTACAACATGAGGTTAGAGCAATAAAGCATTTGGTTAATCTTGTGGTAGTAAACTGTTTTTTATTTCGACTACGTCCAACACATCTAGTAACAAAAAAAGTGCTTTGCAATTTAAAATAAAAAGCACATAGTGATATAGTTAATTCGCGATAACTTCAGCCTTTTCTGAAGCCCTGCCAAATATCTACTTTTGGTTACTGATTGCGTATCCTTCCGCGTCACATAAACATAAACAACTGCCATGTGACGTCTACTTTTAATATTGTCAAATGTGTTGGTTGTTGTTCAAAGAATGCTGTCATATTCCCTACGAATGTTCACAATTTAGGTTTAAAACAATATTTAGGTCGGATTTATAACTATTTGTTACACATGATATAGCACGTTACATATAATACACATTAATATTTTGCCACGACAGTGTTTGTTACACCTGTGGCAGAAACAACAGTAGTATTTAACCTGTTGTTATTAATATGTGTTGGGTTATTTCGTTAAAAGGACGGCCTTATTTGGAATAAAAATTAAAATGAAGGGACACAGTAAATTCAAGCACGTAACTCGTGTCACGTATTTATTGTTTGTAGTATCGACAAACGTGAAAGATATTGGTGAACATGCAAACATATAGGCCTATCCTAACGTTTATTCCGCTAATGTTACATGCATTGGTACTTACTGGTTTGTAGGTTTATTGTATTATTTATTTAAATTTATCTGGTTGGACTTAGTATTTTGAGCGGTTCGTGGCAGACATTCAAATCACAGAAACATAAGCTCGTTACAAAACTATGTTTCAAACACCTAGCAAAAAGGTACAACGATGTGATAAACAAACATGAATTTCAATAAGTAACTTCGTCATAACATCTGCTCATGGTCAAAATGTATACATTTTGCACATGTTTGAAATCCACACACACACCTGGCCTGTATAACGATTACAATGCAGCCACCACGCCCTTTCAAACACAGCGATCACAACACTTTTAACCCTGCCGTGGAAACACATTATTATCACAACATTGTAACTTGCTAGGATGTTTATCAAACACGATTACGAACTTGACGCTTCATTCAGAATCACGCCGTGTCATTGACACATTGCGACTTCACTGCCAGTCATAAGGCCATGGGTATAATTGCCTGCCATATTGGGTTGATGGGTTGGGTTGGGACAAGCACGTGATTCTAGATTCTCCTTTCCACACCACGTCTGCCAACCTGCTGGATTTGTAAGCGTTGTGCCATTACATCACATTGAAATAACATATAATTGGTAATTAAACAATAAAATCTCATTTCAGTTGTAAATTACAATTTCAAACATCACTATTATTGCTGTAATTAGTATAAAATTTGCTGAAATTAAAAATAACAAGATTTTTACTTTTCCTGCCACACGGGTGGTATGAACTTCCCGAGAGAGAGAAAAAGAGAGCACGAGAGAGAGCGACATGATCCGCTTTGCTTAAACTTTTCTTCCGGACCGAGAAAAAACACAGTGTCACTTGAGCAAGGCTACGCACAGTAATTTCCGCTGATATCTTTTACTGCAGCAATAAAATGTGTTCCTGTCAGTGCTACCTAACAATACAAATCTATCATTTGACAACATTTAATGTACGGATATTATTCATAAAAACGAGGTTAAAAAATATCCTAACTGTTAACTATTTCTCATCGGCCGTTGCCAACATGTCGCTGCTCTCTATGCTGTTAGTTCGTATTTAATACAAAATGAATATTTCATGTTATAGAAGATACTAAGTAGATTATTAATCTATTCAAGAACACAGTACTTTAATGTTAATCACAGAGTTACATAATTTTGGAATACAAATTATTGAACACAACAGTTTGACATGTTATGCCTAGGGTGATTTTTCAAAGGTTTGATTCCAAAAGGTCGAAGAAAGCGTGAATGGACTTTATGGTGTGTGCTTCAAATTTATTTATTTTATTCTGTGTACTGATAAGCTCTTAGGTTAGAATTGTTGCTGGATTGCATAGCAGATAACCTCAAAGTAATCAAATATTATTTAAGAACATTTCTTACAGATAACGATAACGAAAGGCAGCAATTATCAATTTCAATTTCGATATATTGAATATTCGCACAACCCTACTACTAATTTTTCCTTTACGACGGTTAATAATTGATGTAGTGATATTGATAGTCAAGTGGTGCCAAAGGCATTTGCAATATGGCCTCAACATGTGCCGACACAAGAGTTCGATTATCAGAGCCTAAAATTCATAAATAGATTGGATAAATCAGACCTGTTGTGTGATATACCATTAAAGTTGGGAAGCACTATTTTTGGTAAAGCAGCATTTAACTAGTGGACATTTGTTGCATTATCTGCAGCCTCATCAGATACGTCAGGCTTGTTGACCATGGCCTCGACTGCAGCAATGACCATATATTATTGCTCATTAAAGTTGGAAATGCTTAACACATGTTCTTCAAGATTAAATTCTTCACTCTCTTATGACGATGCTTCCACCAAAATATAATCTACATGGTACAATTTCTTAACATCGGGAAAATCCATAACATTGAAATAACCTAACCTTTGATTCATCATTTGCAACCGCCTTTGCAGGGTCACATGTGCTCTTTGCTCACCCTTCAATCTAAACACTGCAAGGATACTGCCAATAAGGCAGACTTGGCGAGTGATTCAAATAAACTTGCTAACAAACCACAAACAAATTCAAGCATCACAATTAAATAATAAATCTTTTCATGTAGCCGATACTGTGTGCGAGATATGGTAAAATGTTTGTAAATAACATTGATGATGAAACAAGTCTGACCACATGCTTCGAACAAAGGCATATCACGTTACAAAAAACTGGTCGATCACAAAACCCAGTCAAAAATGTACTTCATGATAATGATAAAAAAACATGACACACATTGCAAGTTACTATCAACACAAAAAAATAGACTGTGCTCACCAAATGTTCAAGCCACCACGGGAGCACATGGCAAACAATGCACTCATGATGAAAACTAATTACCAAAACATAATGGAAATGTGTGAAAACACTGGAAATATCCAGCCTTGAGGACCACAATTATAAGAAACTAAAACTGTCAACTGTAAAGGAAAAAATTTTTGTGATCAAACACAAAAGCATTGATTAGCAGTGAGGCAGCCCGATTGCACTACCCACCGCTATAATGATCCATGAACAACTGACAGGCTTTTTGCTGCCAGCCCATGGTTCCCAACTTTTGGCATGCTGCATTGGATGAAATGCTTCCAGCTGTGATTCAACAGTGACTGCAGGGCGGGACGATCAAATTAAAAGTATGTCCAGCGCACACGAGGGCAAGTCCCTGCTACACAACAATGTTCATTTCACACAAAAGTATGGTAATTACATTTTTACAAGCCTAAACAATTTACTCTTGCTTATTCTTGGTTTATTCAGGCAAGAATAGTTTTCATTGTGCCACCCCTGACTTTGGCAATTTTTTTGGGTCGTACTCAAGTTAAAATAGTTCCTTATAATGTAATGTTTTAATTGTTTTCTGATAAGTTTTTTTGTGTGCTGACGCATGCCGCTTATACCACTATTAAATACAATTATGACTCATCTCACTTCAAACCCAGTATACCTACTGCTACCCACGAGAGAGTCTAACCCCACGCTAACCCGTACGTGGACGTCGCGGCCTGCCACAATCCTGGAAGGCAGCAGGACATGTGGATACGAGGAGTTGTGCATGCCAGCGGCGCGTCTCCCCCCTCCCATACGTACTGAGGGCCTACATGCCGTCAGCCATCTCAGGGCATGGCCGAGAGCCACTGAAGATACGTGAAGGCTGAGAGATGACTAGAGGGTTGCAACCCCCACTCCAGACTTGCACCTGAGGGACGTCACACGTCCCCCGCGGCCACCACAACACCGGCAAACCCTAACTATATTAGTCAATGAGTGGCATACCATGCCAGTAGTTCCATCCAGTTCTAAGAGCCCGTTTCACCACTTCCAGAGCTGGGGCCTCCGACTACTGCAATATCTTCAGCAGCCCTCCAAAGGCTGCCACCAACAGCTGAACAGTCTTCAGCAGCCACCAGAGGCTGCCAGCCTTGTCGTCACCGTTAGAGTGTTAGAGCTCTGCAACACCAGTGACCAGATGCTCCAGTGAAGCCAATCAACATCAGTTACCAGAAGCTCTTCACTGATAACTAGAGACATTCAACACACCCCGCTATTATAGCAGCAATTTAACTTTCAGCGTCTCTTATAGACATCCCGCTTTATATTTATTAGTTCGTTTTTGTATGAATCAATCTTCGACAGTTTTTATTCACATTCCCAATTAGCCTAGGACCAGGTCGCTAACGTAGGTTACTTCTAGCCACCCGTCTGCTTGGCAGGAGTTAGCACGTGTCACTGTGTTACTAAGCAATTAATAAATACAGCTTTGTTCTTTCAACCACGAGTCTCATTTCTGGAGTTCTTCTACATCAGCTGCTGGGAGGACATAGTCATGCGCTACCGACCGGGTACGTTATATTTTATTACAAACTAGCCATGGCTGGAGACACCCCTTCAGGAGGCTCCAGACCGATACACACCCATTAGATGGCCATCTGTTATGTTCTCAACAAGCACCCAGGTGCTGGATGAATAAAATAGAAGAGCCTCAACCACTAGGAACACTTTTCACCCAGGCAGAGACAGTACCCCAGAGTTGTATCCCCACCGAGCACCTAGGTGCTTGCAGGGATATTTGCTCAGGTGCTACGGCCTTGCCTTGGTAAAAAAAACATTCCACTAGTAGCAGTGGTGGCCCACATGGCTTCAACGCTTCTGGTCTGCCCGCTGAGGTGGGGGAACTTCTGAAGCACTGGGCTCGTGCTACCATGCCGCTACTGGGCAGAAACTATTCTAGGGTTTTCCTCGTATCCGTGGTGCTTGACCTGCAGTTCTCAGCAGCAATTCTTACTCTATGCCTTATAAAGTGAGGCATGGCTCAAAGAGGGAGGAGCGAAAGATTGCTCACCTTGCTCTCAAGTAGCGGTCTGGTTTAGCTCCCCCTACAGCGGAATGACAGGCGGAACAAGACCACGCTGCCTTACTCAGGTTATTAGAGAGATCGACCTCTCCAGTGTATGTGTATGATTTTGTCTCTCCCCCTACTCGTACACAATGTGATTACCACCCTGTCCTGAGTAGTGTGGTGAATGAGACAGAGGGACGTCTTTGGTTCTCCAACGCTACCTTTTGGAGTCCAGAAGCAGCTAGGTGGAACCACAACTACCGTGTTGTCGAACACGATGTCCTGACTGCCACCTCGCCTGTCTACACCAGTGTCTCCAGTCCGCAGCCAGCCACCACTCACGACCAAGATGTCAGTAAGTCAAGTAACCCTAACACCTCCCGCCAGTCGCCAACGGTAACTAAGTATGTGGCCAGTAAAAGAGTAGATGATCATAAGGGTCTGGCCACCAGAAATGTAGAGAACTTTGTTTCCCTGCTTAAGGCCACGTGCCCCATCGCCGTACCCAGCCAGAAGCGACCCCTACCGAAAACCCTAGACGCGCCTCTGACCTAAGCGCAACTAAAGCCACGACGACCATGTCCCACTCTTAGTTAACCGGACATGCATCAATGTATATAAGTACTGCTTGATATAATTGTACAATAATTATTGCTTTTAACATTTTTGCAAAGACACTGTTTATATGTGAATTATAGACAGTGTATCCTTACATGTGGTGATATGGGGCTACACATCAGCAATGGTGAAGGTAGTATGACGTGTGTTGCAGGTACGAGCGCATGCCATCAGACTTCTCGACAGTGGTGTTCCCAGACGGCACACAACCCCCATCCACTCCGTCATCAGGCATGCAGCCAGTGCACGTGGCTGCGGGGGGCTTCTGACAACGTTATCACGCTACTTGCATCACCAGCGTTGGGTGTGGGCAGCACAGAGTGGGCCTGGTTCCACACTCGGCCTGCAGGTTATTGCCCGCATTCTCTCCACCCTTACCAAGTGAGTGTTGTCCTCTCCCACAACTGATAGCTGCAGTAGCAAGGTAGCACAATGCTAATTTATTGATCAATGTAACACATATGAATGTTCGACTATAATATGTTAATGAAAATTTGTTTAAATTATAGTTGAACCTTGATGTATTATTTACTGTAAAACTGTAATATGAGTATTGTATGGACTATATGGACATCCACAGTAGCTACAATTTTTTAATGCACTGTCATGTTCTGTAATAAATATAATGGTAATATACTTTAAAAATAGTACGTTTTTGTGTACTCACTTGCTGTAATGATAGTAGCACTCATTCAGAGAGTTCAAACACATGTAAATAATTTCTTTTCTGTCTGTAAACATGCTGTGAAGATGTCAAATAATGTCAATGATTTCTCCTTCCCTCGTAACACAGAAGGAAGGAATAGTAATGATTGGCATCCATTTCGTCCCCTTCAGTAGTTACCACCTCTTCACTCTGCATCTTCCTTTGGTTGACTATTGCTTTGCTGCCAGGTGGAGCTGCATTCTTCAAAATCAATAGGGGTAGAGAAAGTATTGATCACAGGCACAGTTGGGAAGGGTGTTGGATTAGCTGGAGAGGAGAGGTAGCAAACGAGAAGGGAGGTTGCCCAAGCAGAAGTTTGAAGCAACAGAACGACCGGTGGATTTTACACTGAGTAGTCAGTTTATCTGCAGGCTATATATTGAAGCATTTTAAGCCACCTTGTACACTGATGACATATCACATGTACATAAAGGGTTAAGCACAAATAGTTCACTCCAATGTGGGTGAATGTAGAGGTTTTGCACCTCAACACCCAGAGTAGTAGGAGTGTCACAAAACTTTAAAACTTTGTGCTACAAAAAAAACCACTCGCAAGACCTTAGCTAGCTCAAGTACGGGGCAGGTTCCCACGTTGAAAAAATGGGCTTTCGGATAGTAATGATTGCGAGGGTTCATACTGGACTGTAGCTTGGGGATGGCAACCTCTAGAACAAATTTAACATTTAAAGTTCTGCGATACATAGAACATGTTTTTATGATATTGGTGGCCTACAAATGGAGCATTTCCAGAGTCGCGGTAAATATACCTGAGGAGTACCTACTCGTGCTTAGGTATGGTTGGCTTACATGTCAGACCAAAGTCAAGTGACACCAGCACAGTCACCCTTCGTATCTTTACTTGCTGTTCGCAAGGCGACGGCACACTCCTCTTCTCTGGCTGGCTCTGCAGGGTGGCAAACAGCTCATTAGCGGCCAGCATTAGCTGCAGAGGAGTGGTTTTTGTTTGTGCTTCTCTTAGGTTCCTGCGGTAGGTGTGGTGGAATAGCAGTATAGGATTCGCGCAACAGGTCAGGATCAAGTCCCAGGACATCAATTTTGAGATGTACTATTATCAGCTGCTCCAAAGGTATTCTACTGGCTAATATGATAGGAGGAATAAATAGTGTGTAGTGTGTTCTCTTCTGTGCTTTCTAGAATTGGTGGGTGTGATATCTTAACCTCTAATTATTTTAAATCTCTTTTCAGTGTATGCTTAAGTCCACTACTCGGAAGCGCAGCATAAGGCCAAATTAAATATAATGCTAAAATAAAACAATGTAAAGCGAATCTGGGTTAAAGGTGACGGTCCTATTGTGTACGTGAAGGTACTGGAGTGTCATGCAAGATCCACCCTGCGTTTCCCTCGAGCCCTTCTCCAACTGATGAATGGAACTAGGCAGGGTAGGACCCCTACGTCGATAACCAGTGACTTTAGTTGTGGTGTGTTCCACTGCAGGTTAGGTAGTTCGGACGATCTCTCCTCTTAACCAGGCCGTTCACCATCCCGCAGCGTAGGACACTAACAGAATACCTGATTCCACAGATAGAAGGAAGTAATGTTATGTGTGTCGGCCATTTGGCGATAGTTCGAGTAGCCGGCTTTACCTTATGTGCACAAAGTAATTAATAATTAACTAATTATAACACGTTCTTATAGGTAAACACAGGGTGTTCATAAAATACTAAGAGTGAAAATACTAACGATGATGTGATCAAAATACATTTTAATGAATACTTATTCAAAAGCAAAATATTTACAACACATGGAGTCACACTCTCCTAAAAGCATAAAAAGTATTTTATATTGATAGTGCGGAAGTTCAATTACATTAAATGCCAGGCAGAGGCAACCTGGATAAAACAATGTGATATGGTGTATGATAAATTAAAGTGTGTGAAAATAATTTAATCAGCTGATAGCCTATTAATATAATTCACCTAATTGAAACAAGGGGTTTGTCTGGAAGGGACGTAGACATGTAGTTAGCAACAGGGAAGTGTTACCCAAGCGGTGAAGATGTGGCGGTGCTATGGTCTTAAAGGTCGTCCAGAGGGGACGTTGTCGCAGTGACCTTCAATACATGGGTGGAAGAGAGGAAGGAAGACGTGGAGGAAGTGGTAGGGACAACGTCTGCTGGCGCCTCTGGTTGCCGCTGATGACTCCGGAAGCGGCTGGCGGAGGCCAAAGAGGTGGAAGGCCTCTGGATGGCGGTGGCCCTCTGAGGGTTGCTGGAGGCGGCCAAATATGTTGAGGGCCTTCTGGTAGATGGTGGTCCTCCAGAGCTGGATGGAGTCATTGTCTGCCACTGGTACTTCCGCGGTCACCAGCATGGATGAGGGACTCTGCTCTGTGCTAGCATCAATGGCTCTCATAGCAGAAGATGCAGCAGAATCACTCCCGAGGCCTTCTCTAGGATCCCATTCATACAAAATTTCCCAGTTTGATGGCTCTCAGAGGGGTGTGGGGAATTAACCCTGCCTCTCGGGGGTGGAGCTTATTTAGTCACACATGGGTTCCTGGACCCTTATCTCGAGCGGCGCGAGGCAACGACACATTGTGACCTCATGCGCTTGTTGAGGCCATGACTTTCTGCTGGGCGGCCACATCCCTTCAGCGGTGCCAAGTTCAAACCTTGAGGGCTTACATAGCAGGAGTGGCAGAGAGGAAATGGTCACTTCTTCGGGGAGGAGCGTTGATGTGATGGCATCTTGAAGATTCTTAAGGAACAGTAAAAGCATTATGACAAATCTTTGCAAAACCATGCCATAAAAATGATGATGTGGAGTATTTATCACCGGGTGCTTGTCTAAATTTAAATTTCTGTTTTATGTAATTATTTTATTTATAAATTAATAAAAACAAGCAAGATGGTATACAGAAAAAAAAGTCCTTTGTGTGTGCACGAACACGATGCCAACACGTCCATGAATTCTTGAAAAGCTCTCGAATTGCCACCCTCCCCCCCCTTTTTTTTACACCCTGATGTGTTTGTGGGGAAAAATATGTCAGTTTTAAAAATAGGTCTGAACCAAAAAAGGACTACTATGGAGACGTAAAAATCAATATATGGATATCGACCATGGAGGCGACATACAACGGGCCCTTTCGAGTTACTATATTCTGATCTTACATCTGTGTTGCCAACACGAAAAATACATTGGAAATTTATTAATTTAAAAAAATATGAAATTGGGAAACAACCAAGATTCCTTTCCTCAGTTCATTACTGCGATGTAGGTAGAATAATAATTTTACTTTTAATGTATTCAACAAATTACACAGTGACGATTATTTGACTTCGTGTGTTCTTTATACAGTTGCTGCCCTGTTCCACTTGATGCTTTGTCTCTTGCCTGTGTGTTGTTTATGAGATTGTTGTTTTTCGGATTAATTTAAAAGGACTTAGAGTATACAGAGTTGTATGAGAAAATTAGGAGTCGCCAGTCTTGAATGCTTAATTGTATCAATTATTGGAAGATGATATGCTTAATTGTATCAATTATTGGAAGACGATCACCAAAATAATGCATACATTTCCAACTTGATGAACAGTAGCGAAAAAAAGTGACGTAACCTAGACAATGTTTACCGTAGCGAAGATGGGTTCCCTTCTCTAGATATATGTCATAAAGATAACCAATACCTGAATACGTAGCTTTTCATTGCAATGTTGTGTTTCAATAAATGTTGTTAAGTTGGTAATATCACTGTGATATGTTTACATTTTGTTGCTCAAAATAAGTGGTTGATGCAATACATGGCAGTGTCACCTGTACTTACTTCCTTTGTGATATCGACATTGCAGGAATGCAGAATCTGTGTATTCCATTATGGTTTAAATTCTTATGTGTTTATAATAAGTTTGATAACTTATAACTCATCTGTTTTCTTGGTCAAAAAATTATTATTCTCTCTGTGTTTGATTGTGTTTAATAAAACATTATATTTTATTGAGCATGCATTATTGAAGGTGCGTGATCGTCCGGTTTTGGTTTTTTTCTGCACATTCTGATCAGAATAACTTTGGCCTGTATTGGACAGTAATTTATGCCAAATCTTGGTAAGATATTTTCATGTTGTTTGGAATTTTTAATGTTTAAATGTAGTTATGTTGGTACGGTTTTAACATTGTTTTAAAAGATAATGTCTCTTACAAAAGGGTGTATCTTGACTGTCACAAAATAGTGTTGTTCAAACAACCTACATGCTGTATTTAACATTTTAATCTGTTACATACAATTTGATTCACAGACCGGTGGACCAAGGAAAGACAAATTTACATTAAAGTTGTTGTTGCCACATATTTTAATTATTTACAACATACGAGCATGCACACCAGCACCACCTGGTCATAGCGCCTATCTTGATGAGACTGTCTGATTTTAGTACAAGAACAGTACAAGTTAGTATAGCTCAAGATTTGTTCACTAACACAACTACAGTAAAAGTCCGATATAACTTAGCTGTTTGGGGACATAACTCAGACTCGCCTTATAGCTTTCTGCGCTATTCCGGGAGTGACCAAAAAACAGTAGCAAAAAAATTGCCAGTGTTCTAATGTGGCATGGCACCTATCTGTCAAACATGGGGCAAGTTGTGTTATTTACTGCCGTAACTCGTGAAACATTAAAACCCTTCCTATTGGAACTTTATATTTTTTATCTGCATCACTGGACTTGACAGCACCCAAGGGAGGGAAACTGAAGAAAAGAAACATGCTGTGATGTACTTATTCCATCAAGTGCGGTGATTGCTGCGAGTTGTTTGTCACGTGGGCTGTAGAAGGGGGTCAACCCCCCCCCCCCCCCCCCCAATCTGCTGGGCCTGGTTGGGAAGGAGTGAGAGTGAGAAACGAAGCTCATGTCCAAATAAAACTAAACAGAGGTTGAAGCATGCTTGCACTGCAGATAGGATCTATCAGAGCGTCACATGTTGTGAAACATGTTGCTTACTCATCTGATTTGCATTTTACAAAGGAAAATAAAAAAAAGTGAATTATTTGTGGCATGCCAAGAAAGACTGTTTTTCTGCATTAAGCCTTGTCCACAATAGCCGGTATAAATATATATATATATATACATTATAATCAAAGGGTCTATATCATAATTATAGTGATTATGTAGTGCTAGATTCCGTAGGAGATTAATTATAGGCCTGTAAATGACTTAGAAACATGAATTTTGAGGCGCGCCACAAATTTTGTAATTTTTTTTTTCGAAAATGGGAAGACCTACTGAACAGCCGCTGTGTACACATTATAATAAAAGTGTCAACATCATAATCATAATGATTACGTAGAGCTATACCCAGTAGGAGGTTAATTATAGGCCTGAAAATGACTTAGAAGCATAAATTTTGAGGCCCGCATCAAATTTGGGAAATTTTTTTTTTCCCAAAAATGGAAGACTTACTGTTACAGCTGCTATATACACATTATAATTAATGGGTCTACAGCATTATTATAATCATTGCATAGCACTATACCCCGTAGGTTAATTATAGGCCTGTAAATGACTTAGTCCCTTCCTTACCCAGAATCTGAACCCAGGGCCCCTTGCATTGCAAGCCAGTTTAATACAGAATAAACCACAGAAGTCGGCATCCCTTTTACCACAGTATTCCAACGTATTTTAACTTACTTTAATTAAACATTTTATCATATAATCATTGTAATTGCTTAAATGTGTTACGCTATACAACACACGCACATTTCATGTTAAATTATCAGTGCCAGTAAATGAGTGACAGCAGGACACTTGTGAGTATTATATATTGTTGGGAATATGGCAGTGAATTCCCCCTATACTTATCCAACACCCTGATAGGCATGTTTACAACCAAATGGCAGAACAGGTATAATAGGGTCACATAAAAAAAGGACCACTAGGAATTCTTACGTCAAATATTTGCACCACACCAATGAAACTGAATATGGGATCCATACAATATTAGCTGTAATGAATCAGTTAACTGTATCTCGGCACTGAATGGAGGGAAAACGTGTGCCCGCTCCCTTTACCTCATCCATCAACGTCCTCAACTCACGACCACCTGCCGACAGACCACACGCCTACTTGACCGCACACTTTCCTCTTATTTATTTATTCAGACTGGGGGACATAAATTACCCTGCGGTTTAACCGAATCCATGGTATACAGGGCCACGGTATCCCAGGCTTCCACTGTATTTACACAGAAAGTTCCACCCACCTTGTTAACACAGGCTAACTAGATAAGGTTAGGCACTCTCTCCACACTTGGCAGACCTAAAGCTGCAGGTCAGAAGATTCAGCAGCTGGAGAGTTGTCCTCAGCAATGTGCAAAGGACACAGCTTGACCAATGGATGTGCAGCATTCCAGTGCAGGTCTGCACTGTAGCCACATGAGGAAAGGCATCTATCCCTGGATGAAGATTAATTATGTAGGTCAACCACCATGCGAGAGGAGGAGTGTTATCGTCCTTGATCAGCACTAACTCCCCAGTCTTAGGAAGACAATCCTTCTTTGGCCACTTGCATCTCTGTTGCAAGGTGTACAGATACTCTTTCTGCCAGCATTTAAAAAAATCTTGTGTTATGCATTTCACCAGCTGCCAACTAAGGTTTAGTTGATTTAAGTTCATTGGTCTCAGATCAAGTTCTGGAAGTGTCGTTAGGGTCTGGAAAACCAAAAAGTGAGCAGGAGTGAGGGCCCAGTTCAGATGGAGCTAATCTCATTTTACAAAATAGTCATGAGTTCAGCATGACTTCAGTTCTGGGCAGAAACGTGGACAGCTCCTCATACAACAGTATTTGTTGATCAATGACTTGGTGAAGGTGTCTCTTAACTGACTTTATGACTGCTTCTGATAACTCATCAAAATGTGTTGTTGCAGGTGGGTTAAAATGCCAGGTATTTCCTTCATTAGTTAATACAGTGATCACTCCAGCTGCAAACACAGAGGATTGGTTAAAGCGAGACAGTGCTGCCAATTGTCCCTGAACCCCAACAAAATTGCACCCACAATCACTGTACAGGTAAGATGGTTGGCACTGTCACAAAACAAAGCGATTAAAGGGCAGATAAAAATGCTTCCATAGACATACCAGAAACAATTGATAGGGACGATCAGAATGGCTGATCATGCCGCCCACCCTGAGGATTCCAGCTGAATCAACGAATTGGTTCAGCTTGCAAAGTGTTTGAGAACATCGCCAATGGTTTTCAAAATAGTGTTTGTTCTCAGCAAAGGTCTGTTGTACCATCTTGACACAGGGCAAGAGAGCAACCCTCAATTCTAGCTCAGTCAAAACTCTTATTCTCTGGTCCTCCCTTGTTCGAAAGTTATGTACAAAACGTAGACAATAGGCCATTATAAGTTGTAATTTAGTAAATGATGAATATTTGGACAAAACTGTTGGTTGCACTTCTGTTACAAATCTAACCATGTCTACCTTGCGCTCCATTGCACTCCATGCTGTTAGCCTCTTTGGAAACTACAGGTGACTGCACAGGAGTATTGACACCGATATCACAAGGGCTTGTCAACCATGCAGGCTCATCCAACCTTAGGGAATGTTGAGTCAGCTGGGCCGGTGACAGACCCCATGAAGTACAGTCTGCAGGATTCTCTTCTGAATGAACATGGCCACCACCTGGGGGAGGTGCTAATTCTTTGATTTGAGTTACATGGCTTGCTACGAAGGTATTTCACTTATGGGGTGAGGATGTGATCCAATGTAAAGCAACAGAAGAGTTGGACCAAGTGCACACCTGTTTTGTAGAAATATGCTTTTGACACTGCAAGCACAACTCAAGAAGTTTGGCCAGCATCAGTGCTGCACACAGCTCAAATTGTCGAATGGGCAGTTTCTTCACGAGAGCCACCTTACATTTTGACATCAAAAGGTTAACGGTTATTTGACCATGCATATGTAACATTCTAAGGTAAATGGTAGCTGCATAGCCATCCTCTGAGCTATCACAAAATCCATGTAGTTTGTGGACAGTCTGCTCAGCTATGGTAAGAAGGCATGGCACATTAATGTGTGCCAACATTGGTAATGTTTGTTTGAATCAACACCACCTATCCATAATGTCTACAGGAGTTTGATCATCCCATCCTGATCCACAAAGCCAAAGCTCTTGAATGAGATGCTTGGTGAACAATATTATTGAAGCCAGCCAGCTCAGTGGGTAAGAGATCCTTGCTAAATCCAACAGAATGGCATGTTTACTGTAACAGTTTGCAGTGGGTTGAACATTGTATGGAAATTAATGGGAAGAGGGATTTCATGTAAGCCCAATTACCTTCACCATAAACAAACTTTCCTTATCAAGAAAAGAGAGTCAGGATATTGCAAGTCCTCCCAAAACTTCTGTTTGATTGCCGGTGAACTTCCTTAATTTAAAACCACCACCTATCAATAATTAAGACAATTCTTTTTGCAGCTTAACTATTTCAACAATGGTATTGACCCCAGTTACTACATCATCTACGTATACATCTGTCTTCAAAGCACGAGCTGCTGTTGGAAATGTGCTCTCTCCAACAGCAGCAAACTGATGCAGTATGCGTATGGCAAAGTAGGGAGATGCTGTCACTCCGTGAGTTACAGTTTTTAGTATTTAGTCTTCAACAGGATCCTCAGGTGACCACCTCCAAACAATGCGCTGGTAATCTTGGTGACTGTGGTGAACTGCAATTTGTTGGTACATCTGCTTTATGTCATCTGTGAAAACAACTGGATGGCAGCGAAAGCACAGTAGAAGTTAGATGATGTCCGTCTAGCTTAGGAGTTGGAAGAAGCATATCATTGAGACTAACACACCTCTGCTAGCTTTCGCTGAGCCATTGAAGATGACACAAAGATTTTTTGTGGTACTATCAGGTTTACTGACATTATGATGAGGAAGGGAGTGTACATCATGACAACCAGGAGTGGGAGAATAACTAATTCCACATGGCCACTGTTAAAACAATTAGGCATAAAAGTTACATAGTCATCACAGAGATTAGGCGGTTTTCTCTAACGTTGCTCCAAGGATTCAAGACGGCACACAATAGTAGCTCTCCTTATGTACTGTGAATTCTGTATGATATTTTATATTGAGATTCTTTAATTCTTTTTGTTTATGGGATAATAGTTGAAGGTAGATTAATTGAATTTACCAGTCACACAAACTACAGAACAATGAATTTACTTGTAACATATGTTCATGGGGTCAGTGTTTTTTATATCTGATGTTTTATTACAAATATATGATTACTAATTAGTGCATGCAAAGTTATATGCAGTTGTCAGTTAATGTGCTACCTTATTTGGAAGTTCAATTGAATCAAATTCTTGGAGATATGCTGCTGAACCTTTAATGTATTCATTAGTGAGTTTGTGTTTGATGTTGTTGCAGAATACGGATGCAGGAAGGATTTTGCTTTGCTCATTCTACTGCTGGTATCATCAACATGGTCTTGGAAGTGAAAATGAAAGTAGGTGTTCTAAATATATTCTCCTCAATTTTGAAGATATTAACATCAATATTGTAAACTACTATAATATTTTTTGCTTATGTTTTGAACACATTCCTATAGCTTCTTTCACCAGACTTTCTTTTAAATATAAACCATAGTTGTATAATTTTCCTCAGTACTTAGTTGAAGATCTTCAGTTGCTGTAAATCTTTTGGTAAATTTGTGCCACTTTGTGTGACACTTTTTTTTTTTCATTGTTGGTTTGTGTCCTTGTTCGGAGACATTTACTTAATTATTCCATGGCAAAGCTTGCCTTTTCTCAATTCCTCGTTAATTAAATTTATAGGTAAAATTACAATAAGGTATAGAATCAGAGAAGAAAAATAATAAAGCCGACGTGTGATGGCAGGTGACAGAGGATAACATCACGGTCAAGTACGTTTTTACTGTGTTGGTCAGTAACACGGGGTTGACAAAGTCTGTCTTTATACTACTGGCTGGCTGGAGCCCGGCCAGTGTATAGTGCAAGGTGTGTTGCTTGGTGGCATGGTACAAAGTCATCCACTGGTTTCGCTGTCCGACGTGGGTGGCACACAGTCACGGGTTTACCTGGGTAGATGGTATTCTGGGGAGGCTGCTAACCCAGTGTCTGCATTTGCTGGCGGCTGCTGCTGGAGCTGGGTGCGGTGGTGGTGCTGCAGCTCCTGTAGCTCTGTTATGCCCGGATTGGGCTGGAACTGCGATGACCCCAAAACCAGGGGTCGGTGAGTTTGGCATGATTTCTGACAGCAGATTAACAGTACAAGCTGATGTGTGTGTAATAGCGCCCACGACATTGGGCGTAGCCTGTAGGCACTCTGGTATATGATATTCATTGTAAAGTGAGCACTTTTGAAAGCCCTCTCATTTGGATTAATAGTCACTAATATATTTTATTTTAGCCTTAGATGTTAACTTCCCTGTGCGATGGAATATACACACAGTGTATTTTACTTACATGGCAATATTTATTTTAAAAACCTGGTTTATGGATAAAAAATGGCTTAAAGGAGAAATTAACTACGGCCTCAAAAATGCTCACTTTACCATGAACGTCTATAGCTGGCAGTATGGGTTCAAACCCTGTTTGGGGCAACGTGAATGCACGCACTGATGAGGTGAAGGCAGAATGTCAGCAAATAATTTATTATTTCTCTGATTAGTTGTTTTTGCGTGATTGGCATGGAGTACCTCATCAAATTTTTGTGTTAAAAACTAAAAATTGCTATGTACAACTAACATTCAGAAAGTAATTTGGACTAACACTTACTCAAAATTTTGTTCTAAGAAACATATATAATTAATGTCAGATGTTGTTTTGTTTTTGTCCGAGGTACGCCAAAATATCAATTACCAAATTACTTGAGCAGGCCTAAGAATAACTGTTGTAAATTTTTTAAGTGTCATGTCATGTTGCATACCTTTTTTTTTATGTTGTGTGTTTCATTTTGTAACAAAATTGTTCCTGTAATACTCAACTGATACTGATATTACTTGTCATAGAGATAGTTTTGAAAATATTAAGTAACCCTTCCAATTTTGGAAGGTGGTTAACCAAGTAAATTAAAATTATTTTTTTTTAAGACTCCTTACTTAAAAATTATCTTATAAAAACCAAATGTTTTAAAAACTGTGTTTATCCTTACTATTTGCTATAGAGGAGAAACCTTTAGAATTTATGTAAAGGGATTGCAAAAGAAGTGTTTTACCGTGGCCTCATATTGCATATCTTGCCTTTGTTCCTAAACTCTTTACACCTAAACTTTTTGATTCAAGTTACACTCTGTTTCTTATGTGACAAAGTGCAGCCATACACAAAGAAGGTTATCGTAGTTTTTAGCCAGTTCCTGTGGTTGCATGGAGAAAGGGCAGTGCACATTTTTTCAAATTTGTTATCACAAAGGGAATAAAGGCATATGGAGTGGATCTGAAACAAGTAGAAAAATTTATAAAATGTGAGGAGTATTCTGGAAAGGCAAGTGGGGAACAAGTAAGAGGTAACAAATATGAAGCAAGATATGCCCTTTTTAGGTGTAGAAGGAAGAAGTGCCACTGAGATGCAAGCAGATTCTATATATGTATTATGTGCCCATTGTGTTGTATGGAGGCAAATGTGAATAGTGAACAAGCCCGCTAAAAAGGAAAAGAGACAGCATGCATTTTGCAAGGCGCATGATGGCTGTAACAAGGAGGTAGAATTATAAATTGTTGTGTAAACGTTTTAACTTGAACGGCTGGTCCAACGAAAAAAGGTAAGCATGTTCACTGAAGGCTGCTGGGAGCCAGAAAGTAATACACAATAGCAACATTGCATCAACTAGTGCACATGAAACATCAACTACTGCTAAACAAAATACTAGTGAAAAAAATAGATGCAGTGACGACTACAAGGCACACCACCAACAAGATGGCAGGAATTTAAAAGTTAAACCCTGAGGAAGTGGCACACAAACATTAAAAAATTCCGTCCTCCAATAATAGTTTTTTTTTATAGTTTGGGAGAACACTCAGTTTTGTAAAGGGACTCTTCAAGAGACCCTGTGCTGCATGCACATTAGCAACCCTGGTTATGCCATCATTCTCAGGGTGTAGTTCAACCACTCTGCCCCTATGCCATTGCAGTGGAGGCACACATTCATCACGGGTGAGGACCAAGTCTTTGGCCTGGAGGGATGATGTACTGTTTGACCACTTCTGACCTTGCTTGGCAGTGTCAGTGTGCCAGTATTTACACACATCATGATGTATTCTGTCCACCAGTTGCCAGAGTTGACAGTGATTGAGAGGCAGGCCAGTGGGATCTGACTCTGGGACAGCTGTTAGTGGCTTCATCATGAGGAATGGCCAGGTGTCTACACAGATAGGTTCATTCAGATCTGTACTCAGGGGGCATAATGGGCAAGAGTTCATGATGACTTTATCATGGGTGAGAACTTTGTTAAGTTCTTTATATGTGAGATTCTGCTCACCGATCACACACTGCAGATGGTACTTGACACTATTCACTCCAGTCTTCCACAAGCCACCAAAATGAGGAGCACTAGGATGGCTGAAATGTCAGGTGATTCCTAGAGGTGCAAACATGTTGACAACACTTTCTTGGTGTCCAGATGATGACAGAAGTGCATATAGCTCTGACAGATGAGTAGTAGCTCCCACAAAGGTGGTGCTGCAGTCACTAGATTTGTGAGCATCTTCCTCTATGAGCAATGAACCCCTTTTAGGCAACCAGGAAAGTGGGAGTAGAGAGGTCAGAGGCCAGTATCAGATGAGTAGCCTTGCTTGTGAAGCACACAGATGAACACAAGTAGGCCTTGGTGCACTTAGCTCCTCTAGTGTCACACATCAGTATGGGAAATAGGCCCGCATTGTCAACACCAATTGTAGAAAAAAGTTTTACTTTGTGAACTCTTGTCGCAAGGAGGTCACCAATCAGTGGAGTTAACTTTACAGGCTTGGCACTGAAACATGCATGGCATGAATGCAAGACGTGTTTCACCGCTCGCTTGTTACTCAGTATCCAAAATCTGGTCCTGAGAATGCCCTGTAACATTTTAATACCACTGTGCTTTTTCAAGTTATCTTCATGCTGAATCAGCAAATCAGTGAAGCGATGGCACCCAGCAAGCAAGGTTAGATGCTTCTGATAAAATGGCAAGCTTGAATAGCGAAGATGTCCACTCACCCTGAGCACACCTGCAGAGTCCAGAAATGGTGAAAGTTTCTGCAATGTAGCATTGACAGACTCATTATTTTCAAGTGCCGCGATGTCTTCTGAAAACACTTGCTGTTGATTTTTTATAGCGACACATCAGTTGCTCTATCAACAGCATTAGGTTGCAGGGGACCAGTCTGCATAGTGTCACGACAGTTATGGACAAAATGCTGAATATAGACAGCACTAACTCATTTGGCAAAGGTACGGCATGTGTATAGGAGTGTTCTTAATGGATCAATTTGAGAGTGGGTTATGAGAACAACGGTCTTTTCCTCAAGGTGAATCCTTTTTACATTGACAGCACCAGAAGTTGCTGGAGTGTGTGGCCACTCAGGTTCTGGGAGACCTAACCAGTGGGGCATGACCACTACAAGGGATGAGAAAGCTAATCAGAAGGTCGGATCTCTCTGGAAGCATAGTCAACTGGGTTATCCTCTGATGCTACATGGTGCTACTTCTCCACCACTGAAGTTGATTCGTAAATGAGACAGATCCGATTGGCCACAATCGTCTTCCACCAGTGGGGGGAACCCGGCAATCCTGCTGAGTAAAACATTGGAATCTGACCGTGCCCACATACCACTGGTCATCAGAATCTGTGCCAGTGTGGTTTTCAGATATTTCAACACTTTTACTACAGATATAGCGGCACACAGTTCCGAGTGAGGAATCTGGAGAGTTTTTATTGGGACCAATTCACACTTAGCAAACACTGATGGTTGCCCTTCCATCTGGTTGCACAGCACGGAGATATACAATGGCACTACCTTGGAGCTGTCACAGAACCCATGTAGTTCATAAGTGCAGTCCACATGTGAACTGTACAGGTGTGTGAGCTGGACACCAGACACCAAAGAAAGACATTCTTCAATGTTTGCCATGCTTCAAGGATGTATGTTGGAAGGGCCTCTTCCTCAGTCCACTTTAAACAGCCACAATTGGTGCATTTAAATCTTTTCCACAATGAATACTGTTGTCAACCATCCCAATGGATCAAAGATGAGAGCAATATCTCATAGAATGGCCTGTTTTGTGAGAGGTCCATCTTGTGTGTGAATCTGGTACAAAAAGGTATATGTGCTGGGTAAGGTAGGTGTAAGTGGGCTTAATGTCTCGTAGACAGCGAGGTCATTAGAGATGGCGCAAGTTGCACAGGGAAGAGGAATTGGGGAAGGATTGGGAAGGAATTGGCCATGGCCTTTGTTTGGGACCCATCCCAGCATTCACCTGGAGTGGTTTCGGAAAACCGGATGGCCGGACCGGGAATCGAACCGGATCCTCCCAAATATGAGTCCAGTGAGTTACCATTGCGCCACCTCGCTCGGTATCTGTGCTGGGGTTCCAACTGAGTCCTAAGACCTTTTGTACATTGCTTGAGTCAACATCAAACCACATGGAAGCAGGCTGCTGCAAGGCATCAGGTGGTAACTATGCCAAGGGAGCTGGATGGTTACTCATAAATTTGCGAATCAGAAAGCCAGCTACCTTGAGGAGCTCAAACTGTTCTTTCTGGCGGGCCAGTGCATCGTTCACAGTGGCTGCACCAGACACCATATCATCAATATACACATCTGAACGCAGCATGGCACTGGCGGTAGGAAATTAATACTGTTCATCATCCTTTTACTGGTGAATGATGCGGATGGCCAAATATGGTTTAGAGGAAACACTATAGGTCACAGTGTTTAGCTGAAACTCACTCACCGGGTCTGTTGGTAAAAACTGCCACATGATTCACTGAAAGTCATGATGTTCTGGTATCACCCAAATCTGCCAGTACATCTGTTGAACATTGCCTGTGTACACAATGAGGTGACACTGAAATTGCAAAAGAATGTCACATGTGTCAGTTTGAAGCTTTTGCTCTATTAGAAGTGTGTCATTTAGGCCAACAATAAGGCTGGTTTTTGCAGATGTATTGAAGACAATCCGCAGTTTAGTTGTTGTACTCTGAGGTTTGAGAATGGGGTAATGTAGGAAATTATATCCATTCCAGACGTTACCAGTTCGTTGAACAGGTGACATGTGACCAGAATAGAGGTAATCTTGCATGAAGTCACAGTACTGGTTTGGAGCTCATGGTTTTGTTGGAAGCAACTCTCTAGGGCCTGTAAACATATCAAGGCATGCAAATGAGATTCACCCAACATAGGTATAGCATCACAAAAAGGTAGATATATAGTATAGTGTCCAGATGAGTCTCTAAGAGATTTATACAACTTAGAGAGAATCACCTCCAACTACTAGAACTGTCTCATTATAGTGTCCAAGGATGGGGATGCAGAACACATAGCTACACAACAAGTCACCTCAGAAGACTGCACTTCAATCCTTCCCATCAGTACCCACCCCAGTACATTCTCAACAGCAACTGGGGTTCCATGCTCTCTTTCACGCTTCCTACCAAACAACAATGAGGGTAATAGATCTGCTTTAATTAATACATCAATAGGGCCAGGAACATTGTAGGAAGGATCAGTCAAAGGCAGATCAACAACATGGCTCCTATTCGATGTAGGCAACAACACATTAGGTAGATCACTGGTGACCTACGGTAATACAAATGCATCCAGTTGGAGATATGGTTTGGACTACTCAATTGGATGGAGAGTACACCCAGAAAAACCCATCGCCACATTCACATTAGCACAAGAAAGTACCTGGATCAGTAGCGAAACATGCTGATGCACTAAACCTAGTCATTGACAATGTTCTGACATAAAACTAGTCTTGCTGGCAGTGTCGAGGAGTGTGTGCACAGTTTTATAATTTCCACTCAAGTCTTGGACGTCCACAAATGCATTTGACAGTAATACAATTGTCCGGGCACAACTATGAAGAGCCATTAGCAGTTTGTCATCGGGCGGGACTTCCAATGCTACATCTTCACCCACAAGCTCCGGTGATCCATGCTGGGAAGATTCATTTGGCTCTGGAGCAGCATCAAAATGTTACAAAGTGTGGTAGCAAGATGCACATGCACGACTAGAAGACTTAAATTGGCAAAATTCAGCGCAATGGCCAGCACGAAGACAGTTTATACAATTGCTATTATGTTTGACTACAGTGAAAGTCTGATGTAACAAGTATGCTTTATAACAAAAAGTCCGCTGTAACGATAAATTTTATCGGCACCGTCAATTGCCCATATACTCAGTGGGAAAAAGAAGTTGGTAATAACAAATGCAGTGTGGGCTTATTTTTGCTATAACGATAGCTTAAATAGCCACACTCAGCAGTTTCCTTCAAAAGCAATGCAAGAAGGAATGATTGCGTAAAAAAATTAACAAAAAGTTTTGGTTTCCGTGCGTAAACTTCGTGAAACATGGCAACATTGCTGCCGCCAGCTGGCTGCGTGCAGACTTGGCAATGCCGCACAGCTTGCCTGTTGTGGCCGCATGGCTGGCGCCGTGCTGTCCAGACCGGCACCGGCATTTGACTGTGTTACATTGCATGCTGCTTGTGCGTTCGCCACTGTGTATTTGTGTAAACGCAAAGCGGAAAGTTTCAGTTTCGGCCAAAGCTAATATTGAAATGCAACGTGAATATCTGTCCCTAAAATAAAATCAAATAATTTACGTAGGGATTAGTGTTTTTATTTAAACTTATTTGCATCAATCATTGAAGATTACAGTATTTTTTTCATGTGAAAATATAGAATGAATGCGAAAATATTGAATGCTGCCTATACACGAAACTTTTTTGGGGGGAAAAAATTGTAAAAACGTTTCTGGCCATAATAAAATTACATCTAAGGTCCTGTACTGCATCGTCAAGGAATAGACCTGAGAATACAAGTTAATTATTTATAAGTCCTATTATTGCACTGAACAGCTGCTATGAATGGAGTAATCTGATTGCCATCATATTGTGCAATTGAGTCACCAGAAAACGTCCATATTAAATTCTCTTACGGGAATGTTTTTGTTAGTTGCACTTTCCCTGACTTCAAACAGAAGCATTTTTGTGGTGACAGAAAATCCATCAGTCCTAGCGGTGCGCATGTGATGAAACAGCTATTATTACAGTTCCAGGTATTTACACATTTTGCCTCGCAAAGCACTTTTTTGGGCGATTTTTACAGTGTATATTTTCCCCCGCACCAGCACCTTACATTTTTATCGTCGACCAACTGCCCTTTTTCCATGTTCACGTGCATATTCCACAACCATCAATTTTAATTTTGCATAATAACTCGCTTGTTCCTTTTCCATTATCACGAGACCGTGTTCCAATTGGCACTTTTTATTAACAAAATGCTCATGTGATCTGTTTGTCTACAAAATGTACTATGTATTTTTGTAATTTGCATTTTGACAACTTTGAAGTTGACAAATTACCAAATTGTCACCATATCAGATTTTATTTTTGAAATAATGATATCACCGAAATAATACAGCATTCCATGCTAGGCAGTTAAATGTTGTATTGTTTCGACTAAACCGTACAAAATGCCAGACAGAAATTAAGAAAAATGAAACTAGAAATGAATTGGAACACTGCCTCACGTTTGTTTATCTGTGAAGCGGGAAGCAAGCACGAGAGAGAGATAGAGAGAGAGAATGAACTGAAGTGATCGATATGGTACCGGCGGCACAACTGTAAACCGCTTCACATGCTGGCAAGCATATGGTCACGTTAGTCACGCGCGTTCATCACATTTCACAATTGTGCTGTTGATGAAGGATGCCTGCAAGTGCAAACACTTCCCGTACGTGAATAAACCTCAGGCTTTAAAAACAGTTCCATGCAGCCTGTACATGCTAAAATATGGTATACATTGTATGTGGTACTACACGTAGCAATTGTTTGGGTGACAGTATTTATGAAAGTTACCATTTCATAGTACGGAATATGCACTTGTGGACATTTTTGTTTCGTGATGTTCAGAAAATATGTTACTGTTTTTATTCTGATATTATCGTTGCGTAAATTAGAGTGGCAATCTGTCGGGCAATTTTAAGATTGCTAAATATTTTTATATTTTCATACAATATAAGACGATTATGTGTAGAAATTTTAAGGGCTTAAATTACGTAACTGCTTGCACACCTGCAAATACCGTGTATACATTTGGAGAGTTGCTAGCTTTCCAAGAGGTCCTGTCGTTTGTCATAAGGGCAAGCTGTTAAAGGGAACAAACATTGTTTCTTATTTCAAGAAAGAGTGAGTGTGAGAGAGAGTTTTTTTTTTTTCCCCTCACATTTTGCTAATTAATGTTTATCTTGTGAATCAATCTGCATTTTTATAGTAAGTCACAAGATGGATGCATGTAGATGTCGCCCATTGTTCGTTTCTTTGCCACCCTCCCCGCCCCAAAACCTTGCATGCTTCACATCTGTTGTCCGCTAGTGATTAAATTTTATGCGATATAAATTTAATTTTAATGAGTTATATTATCTGTATTTTTACTTTTTTTGGTTGTGCCATTAAAGTATATATATATAGCAGAAATAAAAATGTGTAAATGTGGGATTTTTCGTATTTTTTTTATAACGAAAGTCCACTATAGCGACAATTTTTTGTGCCAATAAACTATCTTTACAATGGACTTTCACTGTATATCAATAATTCTTTAGCTTATTTTCTGCCAAACACTATACACTAAAACAATTCATGGACTTAAGCATACAGGTGACTTAGCTACAATGCTTCCAACAAACATTGACAAGGGGCTTGGCTTCATCACACTACCTGAACTACTTGACAAAACACACTGCTGCTGAGTCAGCTTAGGAGAAATAGGTTCAATGTCAGAGCACCTGCTATAGCGCTCTAAAAATTGGGCGAAGTCTTAGAGACTTGGGAGTTTATCACCTGTAAGTTTTCCCATTGAAGAATGTTGACTAGCAAAAGGTTCCACCGTTTCACCGGAAACTGCTACACTTTCAGAACACCAGTGTTCTCTAAAATGTTTGGTAGCAACACTCGCACTGATGTAGGGGATATAAAGCAGGCTTCTGGTGATGTCAGAAGTGCATCAATGTGATAACTCATCATTAGACGTCAGTTGTTGTACTCTCTGTCCAATATATTCCAGGTCGAATGGAAGTTCGCCTCTGTTAGTGACAGGGACTGAATCAGTGATGCTGGTTCACCGTCGAGCGCAGACTTAAGGTAAGACATGCATTTGACACTCATCAGTTGCTTGTTCTCCACTAGCAACACTGAGAAGAAAATTTCGAAAAGGTAACCCACTCACACACGTTACCAGAAAGGGTAGGCAGCTTTATTGGTGGCAGAACCACCCTGCTCAAATTACTGCTATTTATGGACGTGTCCACTTGTTTATCAGGTGACTTGGCAGTCTTGTCTTGTGCCACCATAACCAAGAAATAAACATATCCAAACTCATTCAGCTTTTCCTTGTGTACCAATGTCAAAGTCTTCATCATTAATTGCCAGCAACTTGAATTGAAGATGTTCCTCTTCGTAGCCTGTTTTCATGTTATAGAAATCTCTTCACATTTCCACGACCAGTCCAACCTTCTCGGGATGTGTCTCGTCTTCCTGTGTTAGCTGAAATGTGGGCTGCAGATGGATTTCAGCCCCCTCTAACCTCAACTGATACATCGTAATTTTATCCATTGTAATTTATTTTAAGTATATGACACTATCACACAAGCGATAACATACTAGGGAGGCATGCGCCCATATACAACAAAAGATGCAGCTACAACACACTATGTTATAAACTCAGATATAACAAATATCCAGTCTGGAGGACCAAATGTTTTGTTGTTAAACTTGAAGGGCTGGTAAAATCAATGGAAAAAGGAAAGCAATTTCACTGGAAGGCTGCTGGCAGCCAAAGTATAATACACTACAGCGACATTGCATCCACTAGTACACATGAAAAATCAACACCTGCTAAACAAAAGACTGGCAAAAACTAGTTACAGTGGTAACCACAATGCACGCCACCATGAAGATGGTGGGAATTCACAAATCAAACACTGGGGAGGCGGCACACAAACAGTCAAACTGACTGCAATGTTGTGCATATGCCTGACACAACTGGGGTCATATGTCCAATGTTTACATGTTTATAATGACACATGACGTCTTTACAATAATGGTTTTATACCGACTTCAGCTCATCAGTAAACATAGCTTTGCATCTTATTTCAACTGAGTTTATATTGTTGACCGCCACGAGACATCAAGATTGTACTGTTCACTTTGGCAAGAATGGAAGTTCCAGCCAGCGAGTTTGTATTATTCACTGAGCCGCCGAGACTATGGTACAGAGCACTGAGTTCCACTGCCCATTGCTAGGTGGCTACACCAGTACAGTAAAACCTCGTTAATTCAAATTGCTCGGTACTTAATTTTAATTTTTTACTTTGAATTACATTATTTTGAATTATTGTATCCAAAAAAAGTTTATGTGTATTAAAGAAATGCACATTTTCTTTTTCCATAGTAAACACATCTACGGCCCCAGGAATAACTACACTCTCGAAGTTAAAACCCTATTTTAGGGACCATAAAATGTTTGGTTTAAAAAAGGCAAAAATTGGAAGAAAATGGCTCAAAAATTACATTTATTACATTTATCTTGGTCATTAATTATATATTCTCGTGCAGTTAAATATAGTTGTTATGCCAAAATACAAAAAAAAAAAATAATAATAATTTTGAAGTTTGGTTAAAAACTGCAGCCATGGTAGCCAGTATCCTCTTGCTCCCTATACTACGAGTTCACACTTCCAGCGAATGTTGATAAAGTTGAAAGCGGAATGCCGTATGCTTGTGCAATTTCCATCTTGCTACTCTGTTTGTCCACTTCCCTGATTATTTTCAATTTTTCTGAAATAGTCTTTGCAGTGTAATTTCACTTGTTCTCGCTCATGTTGTTTATAACACAAAAATATGTATGTACAGTATTTTGCTTGCCGTGAACTTTTTCAACTCGCTCAAGAGTAAGTTGTCAATTTTCTAATCTTCTGGAATTTTTTTTTCAAGCGTGGTGTCTCGTAAGGGGGAACGGCTAAGAAGTGCTGCAAGGTGGTGGATAGTTTTTATGGTTTTGGGGATGGCAACGCTGTTGCCAGTTCTCAATCCCATGCTGCCTGGCCGGCCGGCCTGGGTGCTGGATCCAAGTAACGTGCAGTTTTTTTGTCAAGCAGCACCCCTCGCTTGGCTGGGTCTGGCCTCTGAAATGGCCACTCTCTTCTTTTTTGTCTGTGCTGCCCTCGCCTTAGTGTACACCCAAGAATATGCACTCCACCAACTTTCCATCATCCCTCCCCTTAGCCACGCCGCCCAGCCCCACCCACACTGCTACGCTCCTTTCCCCTTTCCGTCATCAAACCACGTCCACACCGCACCAAGCTACCTCCCTCTTCCACACTGCTACTCTCTTTTTCATCTCTTTTTCTTCCCCCTTCGTACTTTCAACATCTTCTTATCATTTGTATTCTCATCCTCTTGCTCCAAACTCCCCCTTCTCCTTTAGAGGCAACGGTCACAACAGGCAGCCTGGAATTTTCTTTTTCCTACTCTCCCTAACTTTGCACAGAGTGTGGCACTAGCTGTCACATCTTTTCACCTCTTCCGTGGGCGGAAGAGGAGACAAAAACTAGTCAACAGACGTAAAAACTCTGGCCCGATCAATGACATTACTGTGGCAGGCGGCGTCATTGGCTGCGTCAGCTTATTGACGTGCCACCACTCATTGCTGGTTTACATGCGCGCACTCGTGACAGTGAACGCAATGAATTATTACTATCATTATTATAGCTTTGATTAATTTAATCTGAACTTCATATACACTTTTGGATGAAATCCAACTTCGAATTACATAAAAGGTGAATTTCGAATTAACCAAACTTAAAAAGCAAATAAAAATCCTATTCTTCTATTTGGGGGAAATATACACTTTGAATTATATATGATTTTGAATTAACTTCAAATAAACAATGTTTTACTGTATGATCAGCCAATTTCCCAGCTCTAAGCCGGCTTATGACGTCACAGCTTCCAAGCAGCTATGCTATTGCCGCAACCCGTCTCCAACGATCATCCCCTCGTCCATGAGCGAGCTAGCCAATGAGCAAAGAGAAAGCGCTCAGAGCAGTATAAATAGAGGACGGCCATGCCTGCTCGAGATCATCCTTCATTCATCACCGCACCAGTTGCCAGATACCTGACCAGTCTGCATCGCTTTGACCCTTTCGGTCTACACCCAACTAACCTAGATCCTTCCAGCACCCCACTGAACCTATCCTTCCTTCATCGCAATTTTAGTGCCGAAGGGAAACCACCCATCTTTAGTCTTCACCATGCTAGTCGCCGGAGATATCCTTCTAACCTGCTTAGTCTTCCCCGAAGACTATTTCGCGGACACGTTGTCTACACACATAGACACTGTGGCCCTTTCTGGGCAACAATTGCGTAGGGTTTTAGATCAGTTAAAGTTGTTTTCATAGCACTCATTTTCCCTGGCCCATTGGAGCTTAGGACCAGGTCACCTCTACCTGGCGTACATAGTTGTAAGCTTCCTGCAGCTCTTGTCTACATAGGGGTTAGTGCGACACCACATGTAAATTTCAGTAAAATTAAATAAACATTGTTTCTCCCGAATCCCAAGTACCACTTTTCCTGTAGACATAGAACCTCTCCTAGTGTACCTCACACCATCAGGGGATTGCAGGTTGCCAGGAAGGATTAATGAAATGAACCAACACTCTCTAGCCAACCCACATGAGCTAGTGACGGCCAGCCTTTCTGCATACACTGGGAGGCAGAATGGTAGAGCCTCATCAGAATGGTAGAGCCTCATCAGGTACACTGCACCTTTCAAGTGCAAATGTACACAACCTTAAATATAAACAGTTACACAGGATACCAAAAATATACAATAAGATTACACCAATTTAACCTTTGTGTCAATTTATTTTTTGTTTTCTTTAGATAAGTGAGCAAGGTTTCACAGCAATTAAAAAATATGCTTCATTAATTCACAACCCAAATAATTACATTAAAATACATTGAGGCCTTTAAAATATATATCAAATATAATAATTGGTAATGTTTACATTCACTTTCATTATATATCTTTTGTATGTCACATTAAATTAAAAATATGCCAAAGTGGCATGTAACACATATCACTCTGACCAGTTATCACAGACTAGAAAGATTGCTAATACAATACTATAGCAATCATACACGTCATGCTGCTGTATCATAAATAATTCAAATGATGTAGCCAAAATTAAAACTTATAAAACATACATTCATCTTTTGTGAATGCCACTATTTCCAGCTTAACTGGCATACCAATTAGAATCCTTTAATCCTAATCAGCCGTCAGAAAACCCATGAAAATTCATGAGGTGATATCCACATATTGACAAACCAATTTACATTAAAATTAAGGCGGTTGAAATCTCCACAGAAAATCCAGCAAGATAACATAGCTCGTTTACATTATGATTAACTCTGATCATGATCAAAAATGTGTGACACAATTCGGACACCATTTGTGTAACAGTACCTTGTTAATTATTTTACAGTCAAGCAGAATAGATTGCGACTTAATAATTACTTCCACTATCTTGCAATTGATTTACAGTGACCTTAAAGTTAGTTAAAAATTTAAATTTTTCTGGATACTCTTGTGTCAACTGGTACCCAACATTAGGGAAATTATATAATCACAGACAACACAGTCATGAAGCGGTGGCTATAGCCCTCTAAAGCACAGCATGGTAAAATTACACACTTTTAATAATCACAAAACTTCAGCTAAATTTGAATACTCAACTAAGGGGCAGTTGGTAAATACTACCAGCCCATTAAAACCTTTTGTTGTAAAATATTAACATGCACAGTTAAAAAAAATGGAACTATGATGAGATGTGGATGCGTACCTTGTAAAATTCAACAAGTCAGCAATTAAGGAAATTGAGGCAACAGTGCACAAGCTGAATATACCCATAAGGGCAATCGGAAACCACTCAAACAGTTGTAATTGCAATGCCCAAAAAACTACATAACAACACGAAAATCATTGCTCAGCCAAGAAAAATTACTCTACCTCTCTACTAGCACCAAAAACAATTACTAAATTCCCAACAAATATGAATTGCATCCGCAACTCACCACTATCTATTAACTCCCTTTTGCTGGCGAAACAACTGATTAAAATAATTATACAAATTATAACTATCTTATTAAATCGCGGACAAGTTGCGCGGACATTACATCCAAGCAGAATGCCTCAATAAAAATTATGAATTTTTAAAGTTTAAAAACTTGTGATGCAATGGCAAGAAGGGAAAGAGGAATAGGGGAACGAAAGGAGAAAGGAGGGGAGACTAAGGTGTTCATAGAGGTAGGACATGGGCGCTAGCGCAGCGTGGTCGTTAAATCGACTACAGAGGCGACAGTATCGCTGCGTCGTTACATCACAATTTTATAGGACAGCTTGTCAATTCGGTGCTTGTCCTCTCCGCTGCGTTTAGGCATTGGAGGGGTCGTTCCCTGAGTTGAGAAGACTGAACTTGGGACCTACACCCACGTGGAGGGACTGCCAACGACGAGGCCTGATTCCCAATGTTCACCACATTTAGGCGCCGAGCTCTGTGATAGGGTGTCCATCACGTTGGCAGACATTCCATGTGGTTTGGCACCTCATAAGACTGCACGAGCCTTGCCATCTTCTCACAGACGTGAGGTGTGTATTGACTTAAAATGCCTTGCACCCATCGGAGTGGTATTCACAAGAAGGCAAAACAGGCGCTTACTGCCTCCGGGTGCATACAAGATCTGACCCCCTCCCTCATCGACACATGCAACCAGCTCGCACCACGGGAATAGGTACATGCTCTTTGTTGTCTTCTACTACCCAGCATACCGGAGATCCCACAAGGCTTCTTTGAAGCTCCTACATGTTTGAACCAGGCTGTTTATCCTTGGATCGTTGAATACCTGAGCCAGCCGAAACAGCCCACAGTAGTCCCTATTGCGTACCTTCAGATTGAACCAGTTGCTCAACCCCAGCCATCACAATCTCATGTCAGTAAGCAGAACAAAAGTCGACTTGTGGCTCGTGTACGTCCCCTCGAAACTCTTAAGATCAAGCTGTCAGTTGAAGATATGCATCGCCCAGGTATACCGTTGAGAGCAATCAGTCTGAAATGTAAGATTGTTTTCCCTAAACCCGACTTTGTGCCCTGCCGCAAAGCTACCAGGCCTGTTGTCTACACTGGAAAGACATCAGTTCGTCTTAGAGACTAGAAGTTAACCCCAAATTGTCAGAATAGGGTGCACCTGACTTAGTGCCCGCTAAAAACATACCCTCCTTGACGTGTCCACAGTCAGCCGAGGCATCACGAGGCTATAATTGTTACATTTTATATTGCTTTCATTAATGAAATATAAATTTATTCAACAGGGTGATGTATTGTAAGAAAAATATACCAAGTTATGCGGAAAAGTGTACTGATCATGCTGAAATTAAAAAAAACCAGATGGTTACAACGCACATACGCTTAACAGCTTAGTGTCCTGGAAAATTCATTGATGTCAAATAACTGCAAAAATTATCTTTCAACACATTCCTTTAATTTTTACATAAATTATTCTTAGTTTTTTTTTTACATGAAAATAATTTTACCCATTTCCAATGTCTCATTCAACCCGAGTCAATCTCTACTAACTTGACTCAACGTGGTTTGACTGAGACTCAACCCATCTGTAAATAATACACTTACTTTTGTGTGCATGTTTGTGTGGACAGAGGGCATTTATTTATATTGCATATTGCATGATAGTCAGATGTGATTAAGTGAAATATTTTGAACATACTGCATTGCTACACTATGTAGTCACAGAAAACTAAACTTGATGTAGCAACTTAGGGTAGAAAAGTAGTATGTTCAAAATATTTCACTTAGCCATTCACCTCCATTGCTAGAATCTTTCAGACATCTGAGTCAGGTGTGGTTGAAATTGGTGCTGAATGAGTTGATGGAATTTTTGCAGGGTTGTCCTGTGGGAGATACGTCAGCAGCTTGTGAAAATGTGCAGCCATGTGTGATACAGTATGTTCTCTTCCCACCACACACCAAGTGTGTAGTTAGAGAGAGGTATGTTGGCATTTCAAGCATTTTATGTAAAACTGAAAAATCACAAGGGAAATTTGAATTACTTTGTGGCTAATGCAGTATAGCGATTTCAGCATTTAAAGCCATTTGTTTATGTTTCAGTTTGTTTTGAGTTGAATGTTGATTTATTTTAAATGAAATCTTAAAGCCCCTACTCTCAAGAATAGTTTGCATTGCAATTCAGGACATCACCTCAAAATTCTTATTTATTTACTTGTTTTTTATATTTCACGTATTTTGACATTTCTTTTATTTTATTTTGCCATGTGCTCTGAACTCAATTATCGTTGGAATTATTAATTATTTTGTCACAATTTTATCCTTGCGCTTTACCTGGCTTAATCAAGCATGTTTTGCCACGGAGGAATGCATTTAATTACAGTTCTAATAAGTACCATGTCTCAGGTAGTGACTGATATCTGGGAATTTCACATTTTTTATTAGCCTCAATTTGTGAACCCTTTTGATTGACACTCTCTCCCTAGATGCTATGGACAGCAGTACATCATAAATTTTGTTGTGCAAGAATTCTATAATTTTGAACATACTGCCCATCATAATGTTAGGAAAGGTGTACGAGAGGTACCCAGTTGGTTTAAATATGTAGGGCGTGATAAAGAAGAGGCCCTAAATGCATTGCGGTAGTTTTGAAGTGCTACTCAAAACTACGTGAGTTGCCATCTCCACCAGTACTGAATAAGTATGGCCTACATCGGGTATGGTACTGCAATTTTAAAGAACTCTTATGTATGTGCAGTGCAATCATTTTGAACTGCTTGGATTATCAATTCAACTTGAATTTTCAAGAGAGTGAATTTGGAAATTTTAAAATATCTTCTGAAATTAATTAACTAGAAGTCAGGAGATAAGGTATTTTGTTCTGTAGCCATGCAAAACTAAGCACATTATAACAAGATTAATTTTTGGTTATACTATGAGCCAGTTGAATTTTAATTTCTCGCGTAAATTATCAGTTTTGATTTCTAATTTTTGAGAGGTGATTTAGTATTTAGATTTATTATAACTGATTTTTCTTATTTGCATGAGAGCAAATTTTATTTATTTGTTTAATATTTTTGGACTTTCTGCACGGAATAATTCTCATTAATTAATGAATTCTCAATTTTACACTTATCATTTCTGCAATAAAACTGCAGCTTTCACACACACAAATGAATGGCTTATGTTTTTTGAAGTATTTGAAGGTAGTTTTAAAATTTATTCTCAAGGGTAATTTTATGTTTGAGTTTTTTATTTCATGCAAAGGGTATGAAATTTTTTTTTTGTCTATGTCTAATTGCAAAAAGGTAAATGTATCTTCACATAATTCAGAATTGATTAATTATTACTGCTAATGTGGTGTCATAAGTATCACATTAATCACCTACCTTGTTTTGACCTAAATAATCAGTCATACTTTCATTGCAATTTCAAAGAAAAAGCATTTTTCCAATGCTAAATGTAAAGCAAAGGGAAGTTGATTCACTTGGTGTCATTAAATTCCAGCTAGATACCACAAGTAAAAAAGAAAGTAAGCAGTGATGTAGGAATTCTGCTAAACATCACATGCATGCCCAGCATATGACTACATTATTATTAATTAAAAATTTCTCTTTTCACACTACAAAATTTATTATTTGTAATGCCACACCCCCTGCAGTATTACAACAAAGTAAGTTACAAAGTTTTTTCACAATGATTGGCGCCAAACGTGCCCGCCTACAAATAATACAGTGTGATGTACCATTTTCCCACACATGAGCCTTATTTTCTTATAATCTGCCTGCTTTTTTTACATGCAGCAGATATGAATGAAATATCTGACAGCAATTAAATTACACTTAGCGTGCATGGAATACATACAGTTAGCGAGGATACTTGCTATGTAGAAGAGGAAAATGCAATGGAAAATTAAAGTTTAGTTTAGGGCATGATCACTGTAAAGTGTAAATATTATTGTGAATGTTCCAGCTGTTAATGTTCCTGTTAAAAATGTTAAGTCCGTACCAGAAATTAACCCCAGTCTGATAGGATTTTGGCGGTCCTAACACAGTTGCTGCAGTGTTTACATATTAACATGAATAGTAAATCTGAGGTCTGAAATCACCATTTTGTTGCAATAAATAATCAATTTGATGAACAGATTGCATTTTTCAAGAGCAAATTTGGTACACTTGAGCACAAATTAGATGTTACTAATCCTAATGTATCTGAGGTAAAAGCTGAAGTAGGTTTTAGTGTACCTGCCATGCAGGAAATGGAGAAGCTCACTGCACAACATTTTCACACTTCAGTAACAGAAATTACACTTGAACACAAAGGCCGTGAAAAAATTGTTGAAGCTGAGAATCAAAACAAAATTCTCAAGTCATGCAAATTTCAGAATCTGAAACACTGGACATATCAATCAATCATACAGTGCAGGTGAAGCCCGTAGACGCTGTAATCGCAGTTAAGGTTCCACAAGATTGTTTCCTGAGCAAGGAAGTAACTTCAGACACTTCTCACAAGACACGGAAAAACGTACGCATCGATCGTACAAAACATGTCACTTCTAAATGTAGGAAAAACAAGAAATCAGGCAAACCAAACAGGAACTGCATTCCACTGAAGTACAAAAATGCATTTCACAAATGAAATTGCTGTATGGGGCGCTGTTTGTTAAAGATAAACCATTCGTTCACTGTGTGAAAACGCACATGAGCCTTGAGAGGTTTGTGCAACAAGAGCACAAAAGACTTACTGGAAGGAAGTTTTTGCCACCTGCATGTAAGTGGTTTGGACGTTTGCAGAAAAACCGCATAAGTACAATACGTAAGTTCCAAGGGAATGAGAAGGTAGAAATCTTGATCCCACCTTTGCCACTGACAATTAGTAAGAGCCTGACCATGAGAAAACACCCTGATAGATTAGAGGCATGGAAGTCCTTACTAATCTGAGCTTGGGTTGCCTGCTACAAGACCTATATGTTCTACTAAAGCTTGGCACTTCTGCAACCGATAATGATCCTGAGAAAATCACAACGGAATTATTAGAATTGGTGAAAAGACATTTGTTTCTGTCCACAGAAACTCGCAAGCGACATCAGAAGTCCAGTATGTTTAGTAAATTCCAGTTGATCCACATAGATTTACATCAAACATACCCCACAAATTGATATTGGGAGTTGGTCACTTGCAAATTGATTTTAACATTTGAAGGTCCTTACCAAGTTACTGGTATCACCAGGAGTAATTACTATGTGTTGTCAGATATGAATGGTAAACCAGTCGGAAAGTTAATCATTACCCAGGTGAAACCCTATCATGAACCCTGGTTGAATGTTGTCGACAACCGGCATCAGTTGAGTAATATGTCTGTAACGATGGCTAAGTGCTTGTCGACAGCTTGTACTGGGATTTAACAATGTTAATTATCATTCAGATGTTGCAGTTATATAAGACATTAGAAAGTCCTGCAAAGTGATAGTTTAACAGAGCCTTGAGTTTGTGCACAGCTAGTTTTTATTTGTACAAGTGTTATGTATTGTATTTGTCAAATGAGTTATGGATTATGTCTTACGGGTATTATGTCATGTGTTTTATCGCCATACGTAGGCTATAAGCTGCTTGTCTACACTTGTGATTGAGTAAGGGACCTACATGCTACACCGCCCCGGATGTCCATTCCATCACCAGAAGTAAGCTACAGACACTTATAAAGCTGATGGCTATTAAGTTGTTGTTGAATGGCGAATTAACTTCATGATTATGTAGGATAATGCTTTGATAAGGCAAAGAAAATGGTGATAGTTATATTACACTACTGATGGTAATAAGCTTTATCATCACACTGGTTTCACTCATACGCACATTACGTAAGGCCAAACAGCTGCTCAAAGATATGAGGTCAATGACACGCACACACTAGTGACACACAATACACTCCTAATTATGTCTGCATATAAGTCGTTGGGTACTTACAGTTCTGATGATTAATCACAACTGAAACAAGGGCTTAATCTTTATTTATTCATGTGGGAATAATTTGCATTTGCTCTCTGCTTACAGTTCTCTTCTCAGAATTTTATATTCTACACGTTATGAGTTTTTACACTTGTATATTTTAACACAAATATATTTTGAAAAGTTGTGTATATAGTATGTGAATTTTACTACGTTGTTAATTGTAAATAATTTTCTTGATGCAGTTATTAATTGATTGTTATGTTTTCACGAGATCTGAAGGAAGTTTGAATGTGCAAAAGCACATTTTAACTGAATATTTAGAGATGATCAGGAGTATGGAGTTATAGCTCCTGAAACAACTCAATTCCATTAGAGCTGCATAGGTTCATCTGATACGTAATTTTAGCAAGTTGTATTGTTAGGACAATGTGCTAAGATATTATTTTACTAAGGATGGGCTGATACCACATTTTGCCGATACCAACGATACCGATTTGCAGATGTCGATGCCGCCTATTACAGCGATGCTGATATTAGTTTTGATGAGCACAATCAAAATTCCCAATTTCCAATATTTGGAAATACTTTCATTACTTAAATTTAAGTCTTCAGGTTTGTGAACACTGTAAGCACTTTCGATTAGGTGTCTATAGCATAGAAAAGAAATACAACTCTAATTTTAATAATAAATGATAAGAGAGACAGTTTAACTGGGCAAATAAGTGACTTAAATGTCTAGCAACACTGTTACCAGACAATACAGCAATCGTTACAAACTGAGTTCATTAAAGACAACCTTCAAAACTTCAGGCAATCTGATGTGGACTTGGATTTTAGATCTCAGATATACCATACACAACCCTCAAATGAATGTTTGTTTAATCAAACAACCTAAATATGCCAGTAAAAAGAATGTATTGAAATCAATTTAATATTAAATATTCATTTGAAATTGAGCAAAATTTTTTTATATTAATATTTTTGCCTACTCTTCCATCGGCCAAGCCATACTCAATCCCTGGGTTAAAATAACTAATTTATTTGCAACGATTTTTGCCAATCATTACTTGCCAAGTCTTATTCAGACCTTTAACATTCTAACCAAAACTGCAGCCGACAGTTTCCAATAAGAACTGTGCTCATCAACAATACTGCCACTGTCTTTTACTTTCCATTTACAATAACACCACCACAGATCGTTGAATACAGTGTCATAGAGTGTGATATTCATTTTCGTTGTTACCAACATACGAGTGCAGTAAATGCATAAGAATAAGAATACAATACGTGTTGTTTTTTCATTGTCACCAACCTATGAACACAGTAAAAATGTAAGGAAAAAATAGAACAAAAAGACTTTTGCAGAATGTAATAAATACTATTGATAGTACCAGTTGTCAATTATCTGCATTCTTTTGTATTCACATAGTGTACAAAAACGAATGATGCACACAAACTTTGGCGAATATACCAACAGGAAATACGGTAAAATGTAAACATCTGGAACAAATCATCGAGAAACAATTGTTCCGAATATATTTTGGGTTTCAGACAGAAAATCTGCTTGATGGATGCGGTAAATGAATGCTTTACGAGATGTAGCATGCGGGTTTATTTAAGATAGTGTTAAATAAATTAGTGCTACTAATCTGTGAATAATAAACGGGAAATTATGTTCAGATGCCGCCAATGCTGATGGTCATGGTGTCGGCCGGTTAATCGGTATCTGTATCTGCATTGGCCCATCGCTATATTATACATTGCCTAAATCATCCTCTAAAGTTATCAACATAATGGTAGTGAGATAGAAACCAATGCAAACGTTTCTGCAAGTGAACTTCAAGTAACTGAATAGTGCTATTGTGAACACATAATTATGATATTTAGTTTCGGTGGTAAAGTAAAGGCTAACAGCAAACACTTTTATGGAATTTGAATGTTAGCATACCGTAAACTGTTTTGTGCTTCACCCCCTCGTACAAGTGAAGCTGTTTTTACTAATGAAAGCATTAATAATGTGTTTATACACTCTAAGAACACGTCAGTGATGAGTGTTGTTACCAGTTGTTGATCCAGTATGTTTCACCGAGTTTTGTCACTTAAGAGAGAAGCAGACTGCAACAAGATTTCACGACCTCCATGGGACACGAACCAAGACAACATGGTGGTGACTGTTGTCTGTTCCTTGCCATTCACATTGCTCCTGGACTCCCATCGGAAGAGGGGACACATCTTGGGAGGCATTACTGCCAACTTGACATTGCTTTCAAAATAAAGCTATCACCACCACTTGTAATGATGTTTCACATTTTCTTCTTCTTTTTCAGAAGAACTCGTATACAAAGACATAATAATTACCAGAATAATGTACGTTATTGAATTTTTTGTTTCAATTTCTTAATGATGCCTTTTTTAATAATGTGTTATGTAATAGGTAATGTGTTGTGTGTGTGAGACATTGTTTTAGACTCTTGGTACTTATAATTTCAAAACTCAAATTTAAAATGAAAACAATAGGCACGGTATAACAATTAGTAAACATAATAACAACCTTTAAATCCTATTAAAGTTTTTTAAGCTTTCCAAAATCCACCTAAATTGTATTTTGACACCCTAGGGTGTGGGGGGCTAAATCCATAGAGATTTAAGAATTTAAAGCATTTGGTTTATGTTTTAGAATGTTTGTTTATTTTGTATGTAATTTTAAAGCCCCTAACCTCATGAATAGTTAGAATTGTAATTCAGGGCATTACCTCAAAACTCGTATATTTACTTGTTTTTGTACATTTCACATATTTTGGCAGTTCTTTATATTTTATTTTATTTTGCTATGTAAACTATTCCAGTTAGCTTTGGAATTGTTAATTATTTAGTCACTGTCATGTTTTGCCATGGAAGAATGCATTTAATTACAGTTCTGATAAGTGCCACATCTCAGGAAATGACTAATATCGTGGAATTTCCCAATTTTAATTATCACCACCATGTGAACCCTTTTGATTGACACTCTCTCCCTAGATGCTATAGACAGCGGTACATCGTAACTTTTGTTCTGCAAGAATTTATTAATTATGCATATACTGCCCATCATAATGTTAGAAAAGGTGTTCAAAAATGTAACTGTGTTCAAGAAGTACACATTATAATATTAATTAAAAATCTGTGTCTGGGCTGCAGTTATGAGCCCTTGTCTAAACTTCAGTTCTGTGAAACCAGCACATCAATAGCACCTTTCATTTCTGAAATATTTGCGGTTCAAGTTTTAGGTGATTCACAATGCATATCGCCCTGGATTTTTTGAATGAGTTTTAAAGAATTACACATTTCATGACTTCTGGGCTAAATTGATTTGCAGGAAGTACCTCTTCACTCTCACAAAATTGGCATATGTAAATCAGGGATGCCTCAGGTGATATGACTAGGGAAATACCAACAAATACAATAGAGACTAATACTGGATAGCTGTATACGAACAACACAGGCGAGCGTGTGAACAACAGTAGTAGTGAACCTAGCGGCTGAAGGTGGCAAACACCAGCGAACGTTCAATCTGTGTATACGCACAGTGGACATAACGAGTGCATTTGTGCACAAAATGCAGTAATCCTATGCAGCATTTTGTTTGGAACATTTTTATTTTTATTTGATATTGTAGTACAGGTGTCTTAATACATTTACAATAGTTTTGATTCAAAAAGAAGGCGATATTTAATGCAGAAAATCTCTAATAAGAAGTGAACTCTACAACCTTTTCAATAATAACTATAAAATTTATCTTGTAATGTTCTGGACGCATCTGAAGCTCTGGAACACATCGTAATCAAACATGATTTGTTTTTAATTTTTATACATGTGTGTATGCTACAGAAATACATTAAAATATTTATACTTGTTTTTCCTCACTAGGCCTAATACCTAACCTACAACACGTATACGTTTTTGAGGTACTGTTTCGTAACATTTATTGCAAATTAATACTATTGTGTTGGTAATTTTTGTATAAGAATTATGTTCTAAAAACAACATTAGTGACCTTCCTCATTGCAAAAATAAAAAGAGAGAAAACCAAATTTTTTGCTTTAGCAAGTATGAGTAGTCTCTCTAGATAATTTCCGATTTAATGCACATCTCCTGCATACGAGTATCAAAAATTTAAAATGAACAAATAGCTTTAGTTCGTACACAGTAAAACATTTTTGGAAATTATCTTCTTGAATGCTGCTGTGCTGATTATGTATTTGTGATCCACACGACTTTGTAGTCCCAAACAGCAAGGGAAAATTGATCCGAAATATATTATCACTACACTTTTTTTAAATCAAGGACATATTAATGCCATATATTTTTTGTTTTACTGGCCAGGTTTTTTTTTTTTTTTTTGCGGTGCAGGCGAGTTGGCATCTGCCTGCACCCCCTTTTTATTTTCAATTCTAAAGTAAGGTTTTTTTTAGTTAAGTGTTTATTCCAGAACATGAATGTCAAGCTTCGGAAACTTGTGTTTCATGTGTTGTATGTGCTGGAAATGAGTAAAAATATTACATAGTTATTTGTTATTGGAAAAGCAAAGCCGAAAATGTAATAGATTTTGCAGAACTAATAGTGTAACTGAAACTATTATACACAGTGCAAATGCCACCTGCCATGGTAATTCAATGAATGTGAATCATTAAAACCATTAAAACTATACAAAACATAAGCAATTTCCAGTCTAAATCGCACAACGGTAAATGTAAACAAATGTTTTGCTTTGCCACCTCAACCCGGCAGAGCGCAAGGCAATAACTTTTCACATGGAAAATCACCAGCTGTATGGTATTAGTCTCTACAGTATTTGATACCACTAGGGAATTACTGCAGATTGAGTGACCTTGCTCATTAGTACCCATCCGAATATATTACTAAGGGCAATTGGGAATCCAGATGGAGTCTGGTAACACCAACTATCAAACACATCTGGTTATATATCATCATCAAGCAACTGACCAATAGTCCCTGGACTATTGAACGATGGTTCAGCTAGTTCCAAAGTATGTACATATCCCTCATGTTGCAATAAAGCAGGATGCTTGGTTATTTGGAAGCTATATACTTCAACAATAATGTACTGGGGACTACTTGAGGAAATGTGATTCTTTAGTGATAGTCTGAAACAAAAATTAACAAACAATAACATGTATACTATCATCAAGCAAACATACTGGTTTTTTTTTTCTTACATTACTTTGATAAAAAAGTTGATTTTGGAACAAATTTTATTGTAAGCAAGGGATGCTATAATCTATTTTTTGCAGTACAGTGTTTATAAAACTATCTAGTTTAACAATAATTCATTTTTAGTTATTTAAATAACACTGACAGTCACATTTATGTAGGCAAACACACTAAATATTTAAATTAGTAAGTATAATTTACTTAAAATAAATAAATACAGAACCAATACGTACAAAATAAGCGGAAATATAACGAAAGAATTAAAGTTCAACACACAATTAGGTTCAGATATTCACCATAATACAAATTATAAGCTGTTCATGGTAAACAGAGTACTTTTGAAAGCTCTGCTAAATACTCACGGATTTTTGCATGTGAGAATTTGGACGAATGATGCTGATGGTTGGCGAGTTTTCTTGGGGATCTCCCATTTTCCCTACCCTTGCATTCTGGAGCTGCTCCAACTCACCTTGCTTCACCCTCATCAGTTTTCAATACATCGATGTTAAGAGCTGCCCAAATCTCTCCGCTCCACTATTTTCAGTTGAACAGCCGAAAGTTGCTGTAATCACCTATGTTTCTAATTGCATGCAATTAGTATGTTCCATTTGTCTTGCTTTCTTGCAGCACCTCCGATGACGATGGTACAGATGATGTGGAAGCAGATGGTGAGTCAGAGGAGGAACTGGAAATCATCACTGAGTGCTGGATTGAGCCTCTATATGGACATGTAGTGGAGTCTCCTCCAGAAAGACAATACATGGAAAACTTGGAATACCACCAGATAGCTGATTTGGTGAGTTATGTGACTTTTTTGTTGACTCGGTTATGTTAACTTATCAGAAATATTTTTTTCCTTTTTATTTTTGGATTAATTTACATTGTCCATTTTGCTTAAAGGGAAGTTTTAATTGTTTCATTGTGTGTATCAGTTCAATTTATATAGATTATATAAAACTAATTACAGCATTTACTATCTAATTTGCAAGATTTATTATTTAAAAGTATTTCCTTTAAACACATATAGAAAATTACAGGAATGGACTTATATGGTAGAAACAAATTCTGCAATAAAATTTTTAACAAGACATATGAAAACAGAAGAAAAAGCTGTGGAGATTTTAAAATCAAGTTGCTGCCAACATTTCAGGTTTAATTTCATGTTAGTCTAGTAATATTGTAATGGAAAATATTAGAATACTGTGGTTTTGGGATTATTAATTTTTTAGTTGACCAACAAGAAAAAACAAAGCATGCGGAAAAATGTGGACTTGTATTTTAGACCTGAGAAATATTGTATAGAACCTCAAAAATATATTTTTGTTTAAACCAACAGCCTAAAGCTATTATTAAAACTACTTATTCAAGTGAATTTATGATAAAATATTCACTTCAAATTAATAACTTCAATTCTTTAACTGAGCAAACTTGAATTTTTATTTATATTAATATTTTTGTTCAGTGTCCCTTTGTTGGCCGAGCCATGCTCAATCCCTAGGTTAAAAATTCCACAACTGATCTATTTGCGACAATTTTTGCCAATCTTTTAACTTTCCAAGTCATTTTCAAATCTTTACAAGTTTTAACATGCAGCCGATAGTTTCCGATCACAATTATGCACACCAAGATACAGCCACAGCTCTAACCACATTCCAAATTCCCTTTATGATAACAAGGGCATAGATAGCTAAATACAGTATCGGAGATTGTGCAATTCATTCTCATTGTCGCCAACCTACAAGTGCAGTAAACATGTGAGAAGAATAAGATTTTGAGATGGTTTCTCACTGTCACCAACCTACGAATGGATTAAATATGTTGGAAGAAGAAGAATAGTAGTATGTAGAATACAAAAAACTGTTGTGGAATGTAAACAATACTATCGATAGCACCAGTTATCGATTATCCATGTTGTTTTGCATTCACCTAGCAAACATAAATGAATTATGGATGCAATATTTGGGGAATGTACCAATGAGAAATATGGTGAAAACATAAATACAGGAATGAATCATCAAAAATCCACTGTATTTCATAGCTAAATGATTGTTCCAAATATATTTTGGCTTTCAGGCAGAACATCAGATTGATGGATTCGAGAAATTTATGTTTTAAGAGTCGTAGCATGCAGGTTTTTTTAACATTGTTTATATAGCAGAGTTGTTGTGACTGTCAAAAAAAATTAGTGATATGAGAAAATGGAATAAACGAGATCACATCAATAAGATTTCACTGTAAATACAAAGAGGGCTCACAGAAGTGCATCTGTATGATTAACAATGATGACTCATGTGCTGAATGACTAGTCCTCAGCTGCATATGATGATCATGCTCAAAGCTTGTTATGATGCATGGCAGGTGGCTTTGAATAGCCATTGTTGTGAGGGGTCATTGAAGACTTCATCAGCAAACAGTGAGGTTCTATATATTCAATTTTGGCTCATTACAGTTGAAAGTGTGTTGCAGGTCAGGGCTGCCACTGGTTCTGAACATAAATTCTAAATCCATCTTACAAAAACCCTCTAAAATCATGGAAACATTAACCCTAAATCTCCTGGAAAATCCAGGTCTTATTAAATACTGAAAGTTTGTTGCAAAATTATCTCACTAATTTTTGCGTAGCTGCAACAAAAGTTTGAGATTATGTCACTATCAGGAATCATCATTTTCACCAACTTTGTGAATTTGTAACTTAAATTTATAGGCAGGTTGTTATCACAAATGAAATTGGTCCACAGTAATTCAGCATCAATCACATCATTCTTTCCTTCACAACAAAGCTTGAAAGAGACAAATTTGCTTTTAATGCTTTTGGGCATTTTTTGTGATTTTCGGTTTTGCCACGACATGACAAATAATTAAACCCCCTAGTGTAAATACTAAGGATAGAATTACATACTGTCCACGTTGTATGATAAGTATTTTTCCCCAGTGCATTAACAAATTCATTTTCCCGCTCGTTTTTACAGTGGACGCTCAATGTACCAAAAACACATGTACCAATGAACCGTAACCACAGTTTATGTTCAGTGGTCCCAGCAAAATTCCTATATAAGTACAGTATAACCACTTTTCCAGACAAATTGGGGAGAAGTATAGTACGGTAAAGCAGAAAGTCCAGTAAATAGCAAAGTACCAAAAAAATGTACAGGTATGAATATCTGCAATCACGTCAACTTGCTTTGTGACTTTTTATTATTATTATTTTGCATCCCCACGTGTCGACATTTTTATGCCTGTGCCTTTCTTTTCTATATTTTTATAACTTTCTGTGGCTTAGATGTAATCTGGAAATGGAAACAGGTGATATACTATCCCTTCCTCTGCTGTGAGCGTTTGTGACACTTAAATTCTGTGTTTAATTGTCTATGTTACATGTGAGCAACACTGTGCTCAATGACTATATAACCACGCTGTTGGATGATTCTAAAACTAACTTCCTTTTTCCTGCCTTTCAAATAAGTGTGCTTATCTTGCCTCTTGCCGGTGTACAGTAACAACACTTCACATCCTTCAATGGGCAAGCAGATATGTTTATGAAATCATTTACAGTGTAGAATAAAATCCTCTATGTACTTCTTCGTAATTTAAAATGCAAGAATTCACTTTAAAAATAAATTACTTTTTCAAAAAAGTATACGATTGTGTAGTTAAGTACGATCCTGTTTTAAAATGAAGGTCCTCCTATGAAATGCAACGGACAGCAAAAACAAATAAATTTACGTGCGGGGAATATGTATTAAAGGTGGTTTGATTAATTTTTGTAAACAATTTTTTCATGACAACTTCCAGCTCGCTGTAAAGTAGTAAAGTGTGTAAAGATGTGTTAAAACACCCTAAACTGAGGCTGTATCCCAATTCCCTTCAAGTATATACATGTCCATACTTCGGCCCGCCTGTGACATCACTACGTATATACCAGAGCCATCCAAATTCATAGTATATTACACACAGCAACTGTACTTGCCAAGTACACGAAGTTGCTTACTTGCTAGGTGAATTTGCGTGATTGCGCTGGTTGCAATGTTTGTTTTCAAACATCAGGTACATAACATATGATGGGAATTTTTGTGGTTCTACTTACCCACCATCTTATTTCTTACAAAGCGACCAATGTGCAACATTATTTGTGCGTTTATAATAACCTACCTGTTATACATGACAAATACATTATTGTTATTCTTTTGCAACAACACCAAACAACACCATAGACATAAATGCAACCAAAGACAGCTAAAATTGAACACAAAATGTTTATTTACAGCAAAAAACATAAGAATTGTTAGCTCAGAATGACTAAACACGTGCTTACTTTCTACTAGTTCGTGTTATTTATGCCAGGTTGTGCAACGAGGCAAGTACAGTAAGACAAAACCCGTCCCAACAGTCAGGGTAAGTACACACAATGGCAAGTATGAATATATATGAACTAGTGTGTACTTACAATTGAGAATCAGCCTGAAACACCTGCACACGTTACTACATTAAGTTTGTAGTAAGCAAGATAAAAAAGTACAACGAATCACTAATGGGAACATATAGGTGTAAAAATTATATGGAAATGCAGCAATTCATAGGAATATGCTTTGTAAAACAAACTAAATTGCTGCAATAAACAGAAACTAAGATATTGGGCACGGCTTATTTGCGAATTATGCACACGCTCAGAGAGAATACATCCTAAACAGGAAATTTAACGTGTGTCACAAATTATTGTCACGGCTATAGTGGACTCCTGCAGCCAAACCATTGCTAGATTTTAAAAATAACTTCCACCCACCCGCCTAACACAGCTGTTCACACATGCGAATATCTCACCACTGAACAACACCTTTCATGCCGTACAAACGGTAAGTGGACACTGTGATAAAAAAATTATTGTGGCTTGAGATTTTGTCCTGTAAATACAAACTCTGCTGATTATAGGTCTGATAAACTGTGGTATTACTTAAATGGTAATGATACCCACTTTTATTTTCTATTGGATATTGCATTGATCGAAATATCTTTCAGTCACATCACCTAAGATTTCCTGCAACAATTATTTTTAAGTTGGTTGTTTATGCTGTTATCTAATAATTGGATGTGAAATATGTCACACACACAGCCATTAATCTGTAGGGCTTATGGGGTTGCTTTGCAATTCTTGCCTCACATGCCAACGAGAGGGGAATCTGTTACCTAGCAATCAGCATGGCATCCTTGCATCTTGTCTGTCTCTCTCTCTCTGTCTCTCTCTCTCCCCCCTCTCTCTCTCAGCCATGCACCTTTCTTCCTCCCCTTACATGCCTTCGAAGGGGGAAGCTGTTGTCTTGTAGAAGTGCGTCCTTTCTCTTGGTCATGCATTCTTTCACCCATTCCAGACACACACCTGGCTGCAAAGCAAGTAAAGTGGACCCAGTGATCATAGAAATGTTATCAAGATTATCTGTTGCTCAAAATAGTTGCACCTATCGTCACTAGTATGTCAAAGCAAATGGTTTGGCTTGAAAATATTTTGTATTACATTTTAACAAGGAATTATTTTTTGTGAAGAAGTTTTCTCTTGTGATTAAAAATGTTTTTTTTTTTTTTCGCATAATCAACATTTTTTAAAACAAAATATTAATTTAACTAAATTGACAGCATCTTCACGAATAAAATTATATGCTCAGAAGCATATACTTGACCTCCATTAGTCGCCAAAAATGTTTTGAACATAGAGCAAATTGTATTAACAAGCGTTACATTCATTTTCAGTAGCTTCCTACAGGGAAATCAGAGGACTTATATTAATTTATTTTAATCGATATGTGTCGTTTAAATAAAATTATATCCTGTAGGGTCTGTTCAACACCTTTTGTCATGTAATAATGTGTAAGCAATTTACCTTAGTGCAGCATAACTTGCAACTGGCATAAAATTACGGGAAAATCAGAGGTTGTGATTTCAAATGATTAATTACAGTATTAAAGATTGTGAAGAAATAAATTTTATTTGCCTTATTTATTCATTTTGTCTCAAAATTAGCAATTTTTTTCAGTAAAATATATTTAATTACTTTAAAAGACAGACATTTGCCACTTGGGCAAAGTGTTGCTAACATGTGTAAATAAGAGGCCTGGATTAAAAGCTACGTCTGTCGTCTGCTTTTTGTTACCCTGACACGGCTGGTGGGGTGGGAGCAAGTTGCTTAGCAACCATCATGACATCATTGCGCCCTCTCTCTGTGTGCTGACTCGTTTGGAAGTGGAGGGGTACATTGTTTCAGTACCACTGCTGAAGCTTCCCCTTCTCCGTCTTGCCTGCCATGAATATACTGTTGGACAATAACCTTACCATGTGTTCTCAGCTTATTGAGTGCGCATGGGACATTTAATATTTGGCTTGCATTTGTGTCATATTATTTTCATTTTTAGAGGGTTTGAGAGGTTTGGGTCATCTTGCATTTGGTGTTGGATTACAATGAATTCTATTCAGTATTTTGAGATGTTATATTCTTTATTTAAACGAGTTGAGGTGAATACTGACACAGAAATAACTTTTTTTAATTCTTATTTTTTTATGTTTTATTGTTAAACTATTCACAGATAATGTAGAGCTCTCATCATACTCAACATGAAGTCTAATAATGTTAGAAGTTGTGTTTTATTGATGTATATGTCGGTACCATCATATACTAAAATACCAGATACTGTTATGGAAAATTTGTGACAGTCTCCTGAAAATGGTATATAGGGAGTCTACTGTATATTACTGCCTAAATGGAGTCTGGTTAAGCGGTGTTTTACATACTTTACATTTTTATTCATTATGTCACACAATTATGACTATTAACCACACACAACTCTTTCTTCTGTGAAAAATATGCTTAAAATTTCTGTTACTGGCATAATTAACATTTCAATAAATGCTTCACATTTCAAAACATGCATACCAGGTTAACCATTAACAGAAAAAAATTATGCAAAATGTAAACTACTAACGAGTCAACGTTTTATGAGACAAAGGTAAATTAATAGTTGGAATGTAAAGTAGGTCTCGGAGATGACAAAAATAGATTTATATTATTGATTACTTCAACATTTATCTAGCCAAAACAGCAATGTTCAGACGTAGTTGAAAATGTCGCCACAGCAAGCTTTATCTAGGTTGCATAGACATTTGTAAATAAACAACTCATAAAATGTTCTTTGAACGAACAATAGAAAATATCCGTGATATTTGGATGAAATCCATCAATCTGTTTGAAGTATTGAAATTCATTGAAAACTGATAAAATGCAGCCCTGCTGTAGGTATTGCTGCCACTTTTCATGCAGAGTTTTGGAACGTTGTGTAACTTAAACAGTTAAGACCACCATGATTTATTACAATAGCAAAATGTAACTTCTTAACATGTGGCATGGTTGAAATACATATGCACACAACTCACAGTGACCTTCAACAATACTTCCAATAAAATGTGAAATTCAAGATGGTGTAAAAGTTTTAAGGCTGCGCTTCAAGCCCGCCAAACCAACCAAGTCTAGATCAGGTAGATTCCCGCAACGTGTGTAACGGCTTGCTGCAGGCTCACAGTACTCTAGAGGGAGGAAGGAAGGAATGTTTACTTGCTCCCCGTGGTGTGGAGCTCAGTGCGTCACAGGCTGCATGAGAGAGGATTTAGCCACGGCAAGCATTCCTCAACCTCTCACCCCCCCCCCCCCCCCCCCGATGTACATAATCCGTCTGTCTTCATTCAATCTCTTTTCCCGATAAACACATGGGCATATGGCAGGCATTACAATCCGTGGCAATGCATCATATTTTTTTTTATTTGCAAGATTTTAATTTTAAATTTTGTATGCAAGAAATGTGAACGTATTTAAGGTTATTTTAATTTTAGAATAAAGGAAAAACTTTAACAGACAAACAATTTCCATAGTTAGCAAAGATCGTAAATAATTTTGTCAAAAAAATTGATAGGTGACTTTGGAGACAGTAATAATATTTTCTCAGCAACTTTATATCTTAGGAGAAAATAATTTTGGTTATTGCCAGCGTAACTATTTTTGTCCGCTCACCATATATTTGCATGCCAAACAGGAACAAAGATATGGTGAGCGGACTGTAGTACGTAACTCTGTACACAAAAAAATATACGCACATAATAACTGCATGCTTATATAAATTGCACATTACAGCTTATATCTTATAGTTTTTGATGTATCATAGTGGTATTCACTAAACACATAATTTAATATTATGTGAAATTTGAATAAATAGTGCAATGGGGGTGAATGACTAGATGGAGAATTTTGGACATTTGCTATTGCGATGCAGATGTGTCTCATGGAAAAACAAGACTGAGCACGAAAAAAGTACTTAAAAAAGGTAAGTATCCTATGGACGAGAAAATTAATTAATATATACAACACTGGAAAATTCTAAGAAGGAATAGTCAAAAAATAGTACAGCAACTAATTACGAAAAATATATGCGTGTATATAAATCCAACAAAAAATATGTAGAAAACGACGCAGGCTAAAAACCTGCTTGGAATAGTTAGGACAATACTGACAAAATAAGTAGGAATGAAAATAGGACAACATAACAAAGAAACACACTGAAACATAGCAGTTTCATCAGACATGACAGAATGTATATTATTGACTACAGCATACCTGGAGAAGAGTTACAGATAATAGGTAAAACATTTTGTGTGGAATATATTTTTCTGTGACTTTTTGAAATTCACAGATTGACATGACCTAGTAACTTTAAGTCGATGTGTATTTCGTACCTGTTTTGCAACTTGATTATAATTATAATTGTTTGCAGAATCACAAATAAAGAGTAAATTCACAGGAATTAAAAAAAAAAAATAGTTCTGAGTTTTGAACAAGGAATAACTTACTGCCATACACTTCTAGAACTAGACCTATAATTTTGTAACGTTAACACTTCGTATGCAAAATGTGTGATGCTCTTCGTGTCTTTTTTCTACAAAAATTAATTGCAGATAATTTCTTCATTTGAAAACACTAAGGCAACTTTTAAAATATTTGAAATTATAGATTATGCTTTAAAAATTAACTTTAAAGAAATTATTCACGTGTTATTTGTGACAGTTATTGTCTTATATTTTGTACACATCTGCAGACAAAAACAATTTGACATTTGCTGTGTACATGTATATGTTAAAATGCAGATATGGATATTTTGTAGTTTAAATGTCATACGAAAGTATATACTCTGACGCGTGCCGCTTCTACACCTATTATAATACGACTCCGACTCATCGCCTAGGAGTACTGCTTCCATCTCTACAGACGTGAGCAACATGTTGTCTACACTTACATGCAACGGGAACTTCTGTGTTTTTCCTTCTCACCTGGAAGGCACGCATCACGTTAGGCACGCCGCCCCCCCTCTCCCCAGGCTCAATGCCTACAAGCTGCCCAGACCTCGGGCACGGCCGAATAGACCCGGTGAGGCCCGAAGCCAGAACCGCTGACGAGATAATTCTCTCGCCACCGCTGGAGGACATCACGGCTCCTCGTGCCGGCAGCCTACAAGCTACATCTATATAAGTCCGGATGCAGCCAAGCTCTGGAGTCATTCTTTCACATCTCTTGCACCGCCCACAGCACTCTTAGTGCTTGGGAGCTCTAGAGAAGTTCAAAGCCTACAAGTACGCCTTCACGGCAACCAACTACGTGCGCCGACGACCAGTCAACCTGGCGACATACATATTTTTCTTTTCTGCGACAAAGTGCAAATTGTGTTGAAATGTATATAAAAGTGTGTAACTACATGTATTATAACAAGGTATGTGAAGGAGAGACCTTAGTTATTGGTATTTTTTAGAGATGGACCATTCAATACTTTGATACCCCTCGATATTAGGCAGTATTGAAAGTATTGAGTATCGCGACCAGCATAGTGATTCTTTTGTTCGATACTTTTTACCGAAATGTGTATATGATGGATGCTTGGTCCGCCATTTTCCCTATTGTCACAATGCAGCACTGTATATTTTGTTTTCTGCAGTTTACTAGTTTTGGAAAGCCCGTGAAGTGTCGTATTTATTTAAAGATTCAGCTAATTATTTTGTATCGATGGCAGAGAAATAGAACAAAATGTATTCAGGAGTTGCAAATAGTAATTATGAACATTATGTCAGAGTGTATTGTAAATAACGTGTTTTGAAATGGTTACTAGAACGTTTGAAATGTATGTGGCCTAAAAAACCACCATTTCAACTCATTTTTCAGTGTAAAAATACACGTGTATTGTACGGAAAACAAACTTCTCCAAAAATATTTATATCCCGAATGTGTTTAATATTCAAATTACCTTATGAACTACACATTTATCAGTTATTACGTTTTCTTTCTGTGAGGTTAAAACTTGACAGGTTATATAATAATTTGAATGTTTCTTTCATACGAGCAAATTTTCGACTTGGCCACTAAAACAATATGTGATTAAAGATTATACAGGCCATGTCCGAATTGACCAATTTTGTTACTTAGATATTTTGTAAACTTGTGATTTGGTAGGAATCAATTTGGATGTTGTCGACATTCACTTGTTTAGCAGTCGCGGCAAACATTCACTTGTTTAGCAGTCGCGGCAACACATTATTACAGTACATTAATAGTGCAAAATATTTTTATCTAAATTTAATGTTTAAAACAGATGTAATATTTCTGCAATCACCACTAGAATACTACAATAAATAGTAAAATTATAAATTATGCAATAACGACTTTAAAAAAATTTTATTTGCGGTGTGTGTGTGTGTGTGCGTGCGTGTGTGTGTATATATATAATGTGTGTGTTTAATATACACACTCGAAGCACATGACTTACCTGCTTCTTAAAACATTGCTAGTGTATTTTATGTACGGTTATTTGTGTTAAAAGTCATTTTATTTAACCAGTTGTGCATATGTTTAAAAAAAAAAACTTGGTACTGATGTTGTCATTTTGTATTTTTGCTAACATCTGCTAGATACGAAATACCAAATTACCAAATACGTCATCATTTTTGTATACAAAATTGGATCACATAATCATTATATCAACAAAATCTGCCAATTTGACTACGACCACAGTATCGTAAGAAGAGGTGGAGCAAAACAATGTCTCATGAAAGACGTTAAACTAAAGTCTCTCCCAACCCCATCCAAGCCACTGGCAATAAATTAATGGAGGCCCAGCAGTACGACTTAGCCATAACAAAAATAAGGTAGATTGGAGTGGTAACCTACATTGATCATAGCATTTGTTTACACTCATTGTTTTATTCATAGGCAGAGCAGCTGTGGCGCAAGGATACATTGTTGCCATGCTACATTTCTAGAACTGTCCAAATTTATGTTCAATATTCTGAATGCAAGTACTACTTTTATTTTTCTACGTGCCATTTGTGTTTACAACCGGTATTTTATATTTATTGTACATGTTTTGTGTGTACATAATCTGTGAAAACGACCAATGCAAAACAACAAACAGATTAAATTAACCTTCCTTCCGGCAGCGGGAGAATTACTATTGTTTTTTATCTGGCAATAAACTATTCCCACGTTTCCTCTGACTTAATCCAGAAAAAAATTTAATTCTTGTTTTTCTAAATAAAAATTACTAAGTTTGTTTAGTTTGAAAATTGACATTCCTGATGTGCTTTCTTAGTATCATATAAATATTTATAATTTTTTAACACTGGACAAGCCTACTGTTAAGATATATAAATTTAAAATTTGTTTACATTATCTGTAGTGTTATTGTGCGTGATTTTTCTTTGATTTTAAACTTTATCATAAATTTGGTCGAGAACTATGAAATTGTAGTTTACAGAAATTTGATTGCATTATTCAATTTTTTTTACTCAGAGTATCGAGTATCAAAAGTATCGAGGGTACCGAAAACATGGTATCTTTCCATGCCTGGTATTTTTGCAAATATGAAAACTTATGCAAATGCCTTAACCCTTGTCACGTTGGTTAGCTGTAGACTGGTATGCCCAGCTTATTACTGAACTTGGGTGAAATAAAGAACATTTCTACTCACTCATAAATGATCTACATCAGTATAGTGTATGTTTGACAAGAAACTGGTAATAAATTTCAAACATTTCTCTCTATGGAATATTCTTGATAATTGAAATAGAATATTGTCGGGACACCACCGAGAGTGTTATCCCATTATAAGGAGACTTAGTAAAAGCTCTACTGGCAGGTGCTCAAACGGACACATATTTTAATGAGTTTAGTAAACTGTCAAAAGGACATGTACTTTACTAATGAAGGTAGTGCAGTACTGATGACAGGCATAGTTGACATTTAAAGGATTCATTGATTGGACGGTGCTATTTTTAAATTAACCTTAAAAAAAATTTAATTTTTATTAAATAAGTGAAATTAGAATATGAGCATATGTGTATGTGTCTGTTTTTTTTAGATAGATAGAGAGAGATAGAGATAGAGAGATAGAGAGATAGATAGATAGATAGATAGATAGATAGATAGAGGGGGGTGCACGCACACGCGGTAAGACTTCCCTATCACACAGGTACTTGCATCCAAGTAACTCACTATCCCTTTTGACGTGGAACAACTTTTAGATAAATTTGCTAGTAGTTTTTCTTTCAATGCAAAAGCAAACCAAAGTGGCATTAACTAAACATAACACTTTAAAGGCAACAATGGCATATTGTTACCAAGCATACTCACACACGTTCATAAGTGAATGCTATCTATACCAACCTTACCTAATTTCAGTATGGTAAACAACTGTTGGTGTTTGAATATAATTAGCCAGGTGAAAGGTACGACACTTGCTTGGAGCATGATCTCTGTTATTTCATGGTCATGATGAATGCCTGGCAGAGTTTACGTATACATTAAAATAGAACGGAATAAGAACGTATGGGAAACAGAAATGTTACCAAAACTCACTCAATTCTATCATGGATATTTACTGCCCGAAATAGAGGGAAATCTACACTATCGACCAGTAAGTAATTGGGCACCTGTGAGGATAGGTAATTCAGTACGTCAGTTGACTTGTGTGGCCGCCATATGCTACAGGCTGGTGTAGAACCAGTTGACAAGGCAATGGCATGGTGTACAGAGCTATCGGACTTTGATAAGGGCGTGATTGTGGGCTGCCATCTCGGTGAGCTGTCTAGCCGGGTGATTGCATGGAAGGTAAACAGGCCCAAATCAACTGTCGCATTCATCCTGCGGAATTGGAAGGTCAATGGGCAGTGTGCCAATGCTGCACGTTCTGGACGACCTCCAATCTTGACCGACAGAAATCACAGAACCCTGAAACGTGAAATTGTCAAAAATAGGACATAACCCATGGCTACCATCTGACAGGAGTTTCATGCAGCAACAGGAGTATTGGTGTGTGTTGGAAAATTGCGTACAGAGGCCCACCAACTGAAATATTTCGGAAGAGCAGCTGCACATAAGCCCCATATCACGACAAGTAATAATGCTCGGCAACTCAGGTGGTGTTTGGAGCATCGCAACTGGTCACTGGAGCAGTGGAAATTGGTTCTGTTGTGTGATGAGTCGAGGTTTACATTATTCCGGTCCGATGGACATGTATGGGTGTGGCGTCTACCGGGGAATGGCTTCTGCCAGAGTGTATAGTGCCAACTAGGAAATTCGGTGGTGGTGGAGTGATGTGTGGGGCATGTTTCACGGCCTTCGACGTAGGACTGCTGGGGTTTGTCTGTGGTAGCATGAACACCGAGACCTATTGTAACATTCTGGATAATGAAATGCTCCCAACAGTGTGGCGTTTTACGAACAGACTGTGTTACTTCCAGGATGACAATTTCAGGTGCCATGTTTCAAGGGCTACTATGCAGTGGTACGCCGACAACACTGTTCGCCGATTGGACTGGCGCGCCCAGAGCCATGACGTCAACCCTATAGAACATCTTTGGGACAAATTGGATCGCCGGGTGAGGGCTCCTCAGGCATGGCCAAAATCCATTGCTGAACTCATAGGATGGTTGCAAGAGGAATGGCGATGAATCCCCGTGGATGTCCTGCAAACACTCGTAGAGAGCATGCCGGACAGGTTGGCTGCTGTTATAGCCGCAATAGGTGGCCCTACGAGATTCTAATGAGGTAACAACCACAGAGCGAACATTGTAGACAGGTGCCCACTTACTTTTTGGTCAATAGTGTATTAGAGAGCCCGACTACATTTTGCAAGCACAGAAGAATTTGGCTGGGAGGCTGAAGTTAAAAAACTGCAAACATAAATTGTAATAGTTGCTAGATGGCTGATAATTTTTATAGGTGTTGAAAATTTTTATCACACTAAATTTTTTTATTGTCCCTATCTTTGTCATAATAGCTGGTACTTGGCCACTTTTTTTTTTTTTTTCTTTCATTGGAGGTAAATTTATTTTGCACCACTTCGAAATTGTGTCTTACTTTTCATTTGTATCGTACAGTTTGTATGTCAAATAGTTTCCACGTAGAAATTTTTGTTAGTGAACATTTTGGGAGCGTAGCTATCAAAACTAATCTTTACTTTAGGTGCATGCCAGTTTACATGTATGTATGAAGTTACGAGTCATTTGAAAGGGTAGTGAAAATGGCTGGTGAAGTAATGTTTGGTATTGTAAATTACATGTAAATAAAAAATTTTTGTGAATAATGTAAATGTTGTGACATATGCCACTGTAGTTTTCTGATAACAAAGAGTATGTGTTTTTAGTAGCATAAGAGTAAAGGATACAGCAAAATTTTTAATATTGTATCTAGGGATGTCAAAATATCAATTTTTCTCGATTCTGATTCTCGATTCCAGACGCACACACTTTCACTCGATTCCACCTTGATTCCGATACCATAAAGTAGTATAGAGTGATTATCAATATGTACCTACAGTCAATGTATCCTTTTGAAATTATGTTTTATATGTCAAATTAGACAGACTCAAATATGAAGACATTTACAGGAAAAACTTTGTGGTCTGCTAAGTGAAGTTAATTTCCTATATTTGTGTAACATTCAGACTTACCTAATTAGGCCTACCAAGTTAATATCAGTATTTTTGATAAATCTATGATTTATTTGAAATCAATATAGACAAAGTATTATACAAAAATTTAAGCAAAAGTTCTCAATTTCTCAGTGAAATATTTTAGGTCATCTTATGAAGCTATCAATATGTACTCAAATACTGATACTATTCAGTAATGAAACTGAAATACAAGTAACCTTTCATTTAGCATTGCTAAATGGAAATGCTTTTACCAGATATTTTAAGTTCCAAGGACACTGGATGACTTGCTACTACACGCAGCTTTGCCCATAAGATCTTCTGAAACATCATACTGGCAATTTTCTTGTACTCGTCGTGTTTACATAAGTGTTTTCTCATGTTACTAGTTGTGCAACTAACCCCACCTCATGAAATTTTTGCAGAGCACAAACTGCAAAATGCATAATTTGCGTCATTTACATCAACTGAAAAATAATTCCACACATCGCTAGACCTTTTTTTCACGTCTAAGTTGATAAAATCCTCAATACATTGAAAACTTATCACTACCCACTTTTAGACAAAGGAGATGAACATTTTGGTAAAGGTAAACATGAAAAAAAAATTGCTTTCTATCTCGACTACCTCAAAAATGAAAATTTCACAATGAAGACATATGTACGGTATGAAAAATGTACTTGTTCTTTATCTAATATACCGTTAAATAATAGGTAAAAAAAATAAAAAATCCAAAAAATAATACCAGGAACCTTATGCTCCCACTACTCATAACTATCGTGCAACAGACTAAAAGCCAATGCATGTTCCGTGTTAGCGACCTGTAACTCTAGGAGCTTGCCGCTAGGGAGGGTTCTTATCTACAAACCACATTTGGTTGCAGACGGAAGCCGTGGCTTATCAACTAACGCAGATCATAACACCCACATGCAACAAAGTGCTATCTCCAACGGTATCAGTGTGTGCAGCGGTGGGCATTCATCCGTGACTGCCAGTTTGTTTTAGTGTTTCGTCTACGCGAACATTTGCAGGTTTAGATATTGTGCAGTAGATTTCCACGTGCATTTGTAGCATTCTTGCAACAGTATGCACGTAGTACAGAATAATGTCAGAAAGTGGACAAAAAAGAAAACAAGTGCAGTTTTCCCATTAAAGCCGTGCCACACAGCACATAGAGTGATGTCGGAGTGAAGTGAGGCAGCCAAATACTGATAATAGCAGTCTGCCACATGGCGGCCATCAAAATAAAAACGACTCATTTAACTGCGAGTTTAGATATTCCGACTCTTTCTTCCCCTGCATTATTGCCGATAATCGATGTTCTACTGTATTATCTTAATTCTTTCATAGTCGACCCATCATTGAATGCAATTTTTAGTGATGGGAATGAATGATTTTTATTACGGATAATAAAAATAGTATTCAAAAATTTATAGCAGGCATTTTCAACTTTAATAACTAGGAGTTTTGCTAGGGCTGGGAAAAGTAAACGTTAATTCTGGTCAATGCATGTGAGTTCAGTACAGGTTCAGCATATTTGGAAAACCCTGCTTTGCAACATAACCTCAAAATTTCATGTGAAGGTGTATGAGGATTTATAACAATTAACTGTTCGATTCTCGATTCTTTGATACCCGTAATAATCAAGGGTATCGAGGTATCGACTTTCACGTCCCTAGCTTATGATGATACATAAGACTTTATTTTTCTTTTGATCCTGACATATAGCCTAGTCAAATTGTACTTGAACCTAGAAGTAATGGTAATAGAATTTCTGTCAATGGTTTCCTACTGGAAACGTCAAGCTGAAAACTACGGTGAAGAGTCTACCACTCTATGGGCATGCTTAGGCTAAATATGGTGGCTTTTCCAATATGGTGGCCATTTGTCGAAAAAAATTTTTCCAGGGTTTTGGTTTATGATTATTGATTCTTATTTATCTTTGCATTTATGTTATTTCACACACATTTACAGTTATTTTTCTTTGTTCTATAGGTATCCTGATGTGGTGACAGCTACACTATAAAATGGAGTTTGAAATGTGTTATGTTTGTGAAGAAATAATTCAGGAAAATGATGAGGTGTCTACACTCATGAATAAAGGCGTACATGGAATCCGAAAAACATGCAAAGAAAGAAAAATAGGAGAGTTTCATGTTAATGTGGGTCAAAAAGTTCATAAGAAATGTAGTGCACGGTTTGTGAATTTGAAATCTCCCTTTCATAAACTCTCCAATATGCCTAGTACTTCATGTGTGCTACGTTCTAGTGAAATACTTTCTGATTTTAAGAAGAATTGTTTCTTTTGTGCAATTGAGTTAAGCTCATCTTTCAGAGAAAGGAAGAGAAATGATTGTTTTCAAGTGCAGACACTTAACTTTAGAACTTCAATTTTGGAAATGTGTAGTGAACACAATGATCATTGGGCAGAGAAAGTGAAGAGACAGATCAAAATAGTATATGATTTACCTGCTGCGGATGCATACTGCCACAAACAATGTCTAGTCAATTTTCGAAACGGAAAAGCTATTCCGGGGCAATTATGTAGTCTTCTTCATCCATCCGTAGGTTGCCCAGAAGATATGGTATTCCACGAAGCATTTCTTCAAGTTGCAATGTACATGGAAGACAGTGATGAAGAACAGGCAACTTTAAGAGAGCTTGTCGATAAAATGAAAGAATTTATACCAGAACATAGTACCTCAGAACCCTATACCTCAAAATTCATGAAGCAAAAGCTCATAGAACACTTTAAAAATAAAATTTTCATTGGGAAAGTTGCTGGCACTAGCGATGTCGTCACCTTCAAAAGAACAGCTGCTTATGTGTTACAAGACTACCACAGTTCCTGCCATGACAATATTGAAGAAGACAAAATGAATCTTATTCTAGCAGCTGCAGAGATCATTCAGAATTATGTAAAAGAGCTGCCAATTGATCCTTGTATTGAGAATATCAGTAACGTGGAATACAATGAAAATTATGTTCCTGAGATTTTAAGGCTGTTAATGGCAACCCTCTTCAGCGATAAAACAAATAAAGACAGGAAACTGGCTGCGATAGGGCAGGCAACCATGCAAACTGTTCATCCTCGAGTTTTAGTGACACCTTTACAGCTAGGACTTGCAGTTCAACTACATGAATACACTGGCTTAAGATCTGTGGTTGAGTCTGTGAATCATATGGGGTTTTTGGAGCTCGTATTCTGAAGTACAGAGTTTTGAACATTCAGCTGCATCAGAAAGAGGAACACAGCTGCCGGAGCTTTCCGAGATTTCAGAAACTCTTGAAAGATTTATTCAATATGCTGCTGACAACATTGATCACAATTTTATCACATTTGAATGCAAGAGGACATTTCATAGGATGGGAATCATTGCCACTGTAACACCAGCAGGGAAATTTTCAACTGTCATCAAGAAACATCAGGTTTCATTTGAGGATCTGAAGAAATTAGGACACATACCCATTATTACATACCATTCGCAGGCAAGTGGTATGAGGTTCCTGAAGTACAAAACTATTGAGAAAATTCAGTACCATGATCCAACTGAAAACCTCGACATCCTCTGGAACATTTCATTTTGAGGCAGAAAGTTCCTGGTTGGTAGGGCGTGTGTCAACTTCTCCACAAAGGTGAACATCCTGGACTATCATCTTTAGTCTTCCTGCCAATGATTGACATGGACCCAACAAGCGAGACTTGTATAATTTCAACGTTATCTTTTGTTGCAGATCATGCCAAAAGGTATGGTCAGATACCTATAGTGACTTTTGATCAGCCACTTTTCTACAAAGCTTTAGGAATCATCAGTACTGAACTAGAAAATAGTCCCTTGAAGAAGGGACTAGGGGGTCTGTACACAATAATGAGCATTCTTGGGTGCATTGGGGTTTGTGATGACTGGTACAGGATTGGCCGAGATACCTGAGGTCATTTATGCAGGTAATGCTTTAAAGCACATGCTGTCTGGAAAAGCTATTGCAATAGCTATCCGTGGTCACCTGATTATGTCATCTGTGCTGCACACAATTATTGCGAAGAAATCCTTGTGACAAGAAGAGGACAATTTTGTTTTAGCAACAGCTCAATCTTTGTTTGAGCAACTACTGATTGATTATATCTCTGTTGGTGAAGCTGACTTTGGTTTTATTGAAAATATCAAGATGAAGCTAAAGCAAACTGAAGAAGAACTCAAAACCTACAGAACACCTGTGCTTTGGCTAGTATACATGAAAATGATTGAGATTCTAAAAAAAATTCTGAAAGCAGAACGAACAGGTGATTGGCAACTGCATCATGCTATGGTCCAAGAAATGCTGCATGTGGCCATAATTTCTACGTAAGTTCTGCACACCTGTATTGGCGGAGTATGACTGAGCTTGAAACTATGGTCCCTGAAGTACACATTGCCTTTATGAATGGTCTATATGTCATCAGACAAAGCTACATGTTTTGGGGAGGCCTGTCAACAGACTTGTTAATTGAACAGTTTCATGAGAAACATCAAGGGGTGTGGTGGGATGACACATGGAAGAGGCATGACTGAACAACAACGCCTTTGGGTAATGTCATGCCCAATTTGTGCGCATGTGAATAATTGTATGCAAGTGTTTTCTGGGGTCAGGCATGCAGTTAATGAGCAACATGTAACTATGACAAGTTCTATAATTGAACGTGATAATGATGACACACACAAAGTTTTCCAATATGTAGAACAGCTGAATGTTTTTGAGCAAGATAGTAACTTGCGTAATGTAGTGACTGGAGTAACATACGGTAAAGATGTAAATCCAGAAATGGAGGAAGAAGTTGGGAGTAAAATAGTAAGTGAGATGACCAAGAAAACAATCACTGAGTTTTCGTTCAGAAAGAGCAAACAAGTGAAACCAATGAAATCAGTTAATGTAGTTATTCTCAAAGATGATACATATATAGTTGAGCCTGGTATACTATTCCAGTACCTATTGCTCTGCGCTCAGACTACTGATTTTGATTTGAAGGAGGTGTTCTGTTTACAAGCTCTGCACATACCCTGCTTCTTTATTTGATAAGTGCGGACACATCAGGGAATCTGGAAAATCTCAGCTTGCTAAGTATACATGTGAGCAAGTGACCACGGATATTATCATGCCTGATAATGTACATTTTGTTGTTGATGGGGGATGGTTGCTCCATCACCTACCTTGGAGTAAAAACCAAACCTTTGATGAGGTTTTTCTTGCCTACGAGAAATATGTACTTTCAATGTATGGCAAGGCAACCATTGTCTTTGATGGTTACGGAGACAAGCTCTCAACAAAGTCAGAAGTTCATCGGAAATGATCAGGAGTTTTTAAAGGTCTGAAGATCAATTTCTAACCTTCAATGGCCATCACCATGAAGAAAGACATTTTTCTTTCCAACAAAGAAAATAAACAATCCTTCATAATTTACATGTGTAACAAGTTGGAAGCTGTTGGGTGTACCACCAAACAAGCAGATGCAGATGTCACAATTGTCACAGAAGGAGTAGCATCAGCACAAAAGTATCCTACTGCAATTATTGGTGAAGACACTGATCTCTTTATCCTACTTATACATTATGTGAACATTCAGTGTTGTGATATTTTTATATTTCCAGAACCAAAGAAATCTTCAAGATATGTTACAGTTTATGATATCAAACAGATTAGACAAAGACTTGGCGAAGAAGTCTGTTCTCACATTCTTTTTGCTCATGCATTGCTAGGATGTGAGACAACGTCAAAACCCTGTGGGTTTGGAAAAACTGACACTATCAAATTATTAAAAAAAAATGATATTTTCAAGAAAAATGCTGCGGTCTTCAAAAGTGGAGGAAAATCAAAAGAAGAAATTCAGGCAGCAGGTCACGCAGCTATGGTCTCTGTACATTGGATCCACTGGGGAAACGCTGGATGAGATTCATCTTAGAATGTTTACATTAAAGGCAACAAAATTCAATGAGTCAAGTGAAACCAGAAGTATTGCCTCCCATGAAAGATACAAGCGCTCTTCACTCTCTACGAGTTTATCATCAGATCCAACAATGGATGGTTATTGACATCTATCCACTCAGCTGGGGTTGGGAATTGCATCATGAGAGACTGGCTCCAACGAAGATGAGACAAGCACCAGCGCCCGACCACTTGATGAGATTTTTGAAATGTGGTTACACCACAACTCAAATGTTCTACTAGACAATGTGTGTGCCAAAGACAAGGGGTTATGTGTACAAGTGCTTATACTACTTGTAAGGGTTTCAGCTGCTACAATTCTATGGAAGTGGACATGGATGATGATTAGGTATTAATCTGAAATGTTATTTAGTTTGTGTGACTATATATATATTTTCATTTTAGATGTAGTTCTATTCAGCCACAAAACAAATGCATATAAAGAAGTTAGCGTTCCTAAACTAAGGCAATATTGTATTGTATTACTATTTGTAAATGTAATTTTGTTTCATAATTTGTAAATACTGTTTACACTCATTGGAATTCACATATTCCATTAGTAAATCTTCAGTTTAGAATATTTTTACAAGAGAAAATACAATTGTAAGTCAACACAGTGATGATTTTAATAATTTGCATTGTATTTTGGGACACTTTTCACTTTTTTAATAAAATATCTTAATAAGCATCATATTAAAATGGTTCTTATCTCATCAGAAATATAATTTTATATAGAAAAAAAACATATGAGGGATTAAGTATAGTAATTTGTGATAGAACAGATAATATAGTCCAAAATGTGCATCTATGTCCCACTTGGGACCGCCATATTGGAAAAGCCACAATATTTGGCCTACGCACGCCCGTAGAGTGGTAGACTCTTCACTATCATTTTCAGCTGGATTTTTCAAGTAGGAAACTATTGACAGAAATTCTATTACCATTACTTCTAGGTTGTCCCTTTTTTCTCGTAATTTGACTAGACTAATACCAATCATGACGAGTGGAGGTAACTCAGATAATTTCACTACTTGTTTCAATTTAGAACAGAAATACATGACAAAAGTACAAATAAAATTTTTAACAAGGAGGCTTGAAGTCTTACCCGACCTACACCTCCAACTGCATAAGGAGGACCATAACAGTGGACAAATACACCACTAAACAGTAACTTCTTTTTATACTGTAATATTCACATAATAAATCAAATAGACAATCAAAATGGTAGGGATCTTAATATTTCTATAGATCTACCTGCGCTATAAAATATTACTGGACAATATAAAGGTATATTTTGTGGCATTTCGTAATAAACACAGTAGTATAAATGTCTAATGTCTTACATCAATAAATATTATTACATTACTTCATAAAATGGAATATGTTGTTGTACTGAGCTTGCAATACTGAGCTTCTTTTTAGAACAAAATAATGATAGTATCTACATTTGCTTTTGTTATTAATTTTTAATACTATAGTGATGATGTTATTTTGAAACGAGTTTGGGGGACATTATACTGATATATTTTGAACAACTATAATAGTTGTTTTTTGCATCACGTTTCATACCATTACTAAATTATAAGAATTGTTCCATCCTTGACTACAGAGTTTTCAATGAACTTCTGCATTTTATCACAAGTGTGAGTGTGTGTGTTTAAATATATATATACATATGCCTGAAATAATTATAATTGACTATGTCATTGCATCAAAACTTTATACGTTCAGTTTCTAACCATGCCATTTTACTCTAAGGAGGTTGACAAAATATTTATATAAGTCGACTATAAACCCTAAGACGATTCCGTGTTCAGGAACCCTAACATAATTATGAGCTATGCATCAATAGAATGCCGTTAGATTTTTCGGCATAGAAACAGCCAACTGTTGTTTTCATAATTCTGTATTAACAAAAGGCATTAAACTTTTTATAGGAAAGAGTTAACTACTGTAAAATAAATTTTATAGATTCCAAAACACTATTGTGTTACTTCAAAAAGTCTAACAGCTGTTTGTTGATATTTTATAATACTGCAAAGATATGCACATTACAGTGAGTTAGTTGTATATTGTTTCCAAGCCCTCTAAATTATAAAGCCACTGATAACTGCTGCTATAAAAAATCATTCTTAAACCCCTTTCTTCCCGGCAACAATAGGAGCTCTAGTTCTTATCAAAATGTGTTCTAGCTTTCACTGGCATCTTCGCAGTAGAACACAATGCATGTGTGTGGCTTGTCTTGGGCAGCCGAGCAGGTAGTTAATGACTGACCCGCCAGGCATGCGAGATGTGGCAGGCTGTCTGTATCACATGATGCGGTGTTAGTTGTGAAGTTTTCAATTACAAAATTACATGTGAATCCTTTGTTTTAAAAGCTACTGTGATAATGTAAAAGACTTTTTTTTTTGCAGCTTTTCATGGGCAAGACAGTGATTGTGCTTTAATTAATTTTACGTGCATAGCTTGAAATCTATTCCACTTTAAATATTTAAACACATGATGTCACATAAATTAAATCATTAAATGAAATTGTGCGCTTCAAAATTCCAATTTGTTTGATGTCAATATCACAAAAAGTACCAAAGCAGTGGCAATATTTGTTTAACATGTAAAAGCCTATCCTACAGTGGAGGTCATTATTTTTTTAAGCCTGGCCTTTAAGGCTGAGCTAAATCACCACATCATTAAGGTAAATCATTGTTCACCAAGCCATAATGTGACTACATGCTACATCTAAGTTTTAAAAGAATGTACCAAAATACCTCTAGGCTACCAAAAAAAGTACAACAAAACAACTTTTTTATGATTCAGTCTGGAGCACAAAAATCATAAGGCATGGGATAATGATAAAATTGATTATATATAATGGATAGTTCATCACAGTGATCATTCACAATAAAACAAAACATGGTATCTTTTTGTACATAACTAACTACTTGATAATTTGTCTGTCAAGGCTAACACGGCTGACAATGGCATCCACTAGCACAGGCGGGTACAACAAATTGTAGTCACCCATCTCCTCAATTCCTAATATCTTTTTTCTCTCTTGCTCTGTCCTTATTGATCTCCCTTACTCTTAACACTTTACTTTACGTCGCAATCCTTAGGATTAGGGCTTACAGGGGGTTAGTAACTACAGATGGGTATTCAATAACTAACATTCTTTCTACTAAACACATTTATTATATTAAACTCTATAATTGAACAGAACATGTATTTGACATAAATAGAACAATGATAGAATTACTTTATTTTAGTTTAACGACATCAATTACAAGATTATTACAATGCAGTTAATCCCTAACCTTGCCAGTGTATTATTTTGGTTTTTACTAGTGGGGCCTCGAGATCGGAGATGACACCCTCCTGCTTAGCCGGAGTTATGCTCACTGTATATTGTAGAACTGTAGTGTGCAGAGGGGCCTGGAGATCCTCCAGACCCTAGTATCGGTTGCCTTCGTCTTTGTGCCATTCTGGCACTATACGTCGTTGCTTCTCAATCACACTCTTGGTTCTTGGGCTTGGGGGGGGGGGGCGGTTGGTGTGGGGATGTACGGTGCGCTAACCTTTTATAGCCGGGTGACAGTGGGTCACCCAAGGTTTGTTGTATAAATAGGGGGCTCGCAAGGAATTTATAGTGCAGACAACCTTAACTGGTGTGTGTGTGTGTGGCCCCCTGGCGTCCGCCACACTACCCCCCAAGTTGAAATAGGAGTCCGTCCCGGCTGCTGTAAGGTATATGGTAAGTAGAAGTAATCCTGGTAAGGTTGGGTTAAAGTGGTGGGGCTGAGGAGCTCAGGCAAAAACGTTGTGTGGTAGTCGATTGGTGGCATGCGCAATTATACTTAAGGGCAGTGTCAAGGATGGAATACCAAATTCAAGGCATCGTTTTACACACAGTAAGAACTCTATTGGAGAGTGTTGAAAAAGTTGGCAAGGTAGGAAACTGTATTAACATTACATTGAGCAAAAAGAACAATTGAGATTTTAAATGTTGGAACCCTAAATAAAACAAATGGTCGAAGTACTTAATGTAGTGAGACCACGGGATAGACCATCACCACATTTAATGTTAAACATCCCCGATGACTAGACGGTGGATGTAGGTAAGAGGGAATTCATGTTTGTGCACGCACTTGTGGTACCAGTTCACTCACAACGTGCCAGGAAGTAACTTTGTATCAAGTTGTACAGTTTTAAGATTTTATGTGCCTGCAGGCTTAATATGGAATTGAAACTTTATAATTTGTATCATTTGTAATACTATAGACAAAGATAGCAATATTACACAAAGGGAAACTTATATTCTAATTAACCTACTACCTGTAGGATTGATAGTGTTGGTACGTTGTCTGTGCTGCATGGTTGAGCCATGTTTTGTTAACTCAGGTGCAGTCAAATTGCTGCTGAGCTTGATATTGCTGCTGAGCTGGCCGTGTGCCGTCTTGTGGCATGTGACATTTTTACAACTGGAAGATAATTTACCCCTCCGAGTGGTTATATAAAATTCTTATGCAGATAAGTACATTAAACACAGCTAAATTATTAAGGCCTGTATGTTACACTAGAAACATTTCAACATATGTGATGGCTTTTGCGTTTAGTCCATATGTGATGTAATAACCTCGTTAACAACTTATTTTAAGCGCAATGGAATGAAAAAGTTTACAATTTGAGCATTTATCTCTGGAAGCAATATTGTTAACAAGACAGTCGGTTTACAGATTAAAAAAAATTATTTTTCATATATATTTATGTTTGTCTTAGCACGTGGCATATAGTTGGAGGTGTTTTGCAATTTTGATAAAAGACTTCTTTATATAAGTTTGTAGCACTTTAACGATGCACAATTTTTCAGAGTGGCTTTGAGTGTAACGTGAAACACTGTTTGTATATTTGTGTGGACTTAACAATTGTCACCTTAGCAGGCACTCCTCACAGAGATAGTGTCCTTGCTGAAGTCCCACACTTAAGATTTAAATTTTACTCTATTAAGGTAATAAACATCATTAATAGTTGCATGCATTGTTTTACATAGTTGTGCACAAAAATCATTGAATATATATGAAATTAATTAAAAGCAAGTGTAAAGAAAAATATCTTACTAATATCTAATAATACATTTTATGTTAGTGAGAGCTCTCTTAGTTCTCTCTTTTGGTGGAAGCGTGTAGACACATCGTCCAGAAACTCACTGAGAACTCCGTGCTCAACATCCTGTAAATAGTCTTACAAGACCTTGGTGTTTTTGCACGAGTGTGACGTGCAATTCGCACATGCCACATGTAAATACTGGTCCAAACTTTCGGGGATTTTGAGAAACATCAAGGGAATAGTGTATACGAGTGGCAGGCTGTCCTCGTAGACTAAGTTTACTGCTGCCGGACTCCAGTACATGCCAGCGTGTACGCGGTACGTGACCGGTAGTGTCAACACAGCAGGCAGGAGAATGCCAAGGGCTGCCATGACTTTGACAACGGCGTGACTAGAGTGGCCTCCCCACTCCTCGTCACCAAGGCGGCCACTAGTTGGAGTTGTCATGGCAACTATTGTGCGCAAGGCGTGGCTCGTGAACACCGAGTGCCGCCAACGGCACTTGGCAGGGGTGGCAACTCACTGGTTAAGGACAGTTCGTTGCTCCACAAAGATAATGACATTTACTGTGACGTGTGTCCGATTAGCTAGGGCTGGATCATGGTCATGTGGCTTTGGTTGCACTTCGGTCGGTTGTGCTTACAGGTTGACTTACTCCTATTTGCAACTAGATATAGCGGTTGGGCATGTGGCCTTACATGATGGAACAAAGTTATCGACTTTATGATTCACAAGTCCCTTTGAATGATCAGGCTTACGACTCGTATCGCAGCTGGTCGTAGTTGACAACAGGCGGGAAGTGCTTGCGGTAGATGGATTGTTGTCTTGCGGGCTCGGGTTACCTAGATATATCTGATTGAGTCGTTCATCTTTGGCTCGAGCTGTAGCGAGGACACATTGTGATATGACACAGAACTCGCAGTTCCAGTCTGCTGAGGCACTGCTCCAGAAGTTACTGTTCGAGATGCCCAACCGGTTCTCGATCTAATTATTTAACGCTTTTGTAACTGGATGGCAGGTCGGATGCGTGCACATTGATGCTGATGGGAAAGAAACTGGATTGGCTACAGTAAACGTAGGTTGTGCCAATGATCGGAGTAAGGCGGCACAATCTCGTTTGGCTTGTCGACTAGCTGTGAGTGGTACGAGACCACCCGGCAGCAAGGCGTACAACCATTTGCTTCTCCCTCCTTGCGCCGTGCCTCACCTTAAATGGCATAGAGCGGGTTTAGCTACTGAGGACCTTGAATCGAGCACCACGGACATGGATAGCCCTAGTTTAGTGTTGCTTGGTAACAGTTTGCCAATGCACGTTCCGGTGCTTCAGAAGATCCCCTATGGTTGCGGGCTGATCAGAAGTGTTGGAGCCGTATGGATTGCCCAGACCATTACTGAGTGTGCAATCCCAACCAAGACCAGGCCGTAGCACCTAAGCATATACCCCCGCCAGCACCCAGGTGCTCCGGTAGGGATACAACTCAGATCTACTGTCTCTCCCTGGTTCAGAAGTGTTGCTAGTGGTCGGGGCTCCTCTATTCTACTCCTCCAGTACCTGTATACTTGGTAGGAATAAAATAGATGGTCATCTAATGGGGGAGTCTCCAGTTGTAGCTAATTCGTAATAGTAATAACTTCCCGTATACGGTCAGTGTTAGTCGACTCGAGGTCCTCGCAGAAGTTGGTTACGATGTACTCTATAAATGAGACTCGCAGTTAAGTGAAACAAAGTAGTGTTTATTAAGAGCTTATTAAACACGGTGACACGTACTCTCCTGCCAAGAAGACCGGTGGTAGGAAGTAATCCTACGGTAACCAGGTGTAGGTGACCTGGTTCTAGGCTAGTTGGGGAAGTGAAATACAAACTGTTGAAAATTACTTAATGCAAACCTAACTCTAAATGGGGTGTCTGTGGGAGACAAATAAATTACATGTGGTATGTACTGTAGCTATAGGAAGCTTACGGTATTTTGGCAATTGGCTTCGCTGGAGCATCTGGTAGCAGAGCTGCGAGCTCTTATGGCAACGTCAAGGATGGCAGCCTCTGGTGGCTGTTGAAGAGAAGACTGTTAAGTCATTGGCGAAAGCTTCTGGAAGGGCTGTTGAAGATCTAGCAGTAGTAGTAGGCTCCAGCACCCAGGTGCTCGGAGAAGACAGCAGGAACAACTGGCGAGGTCCGCCGCGGATTGCCTTATATAGCAGGGCAGTGCGTGTCATGGAGGCTGTGGGGAGGGCGTGTGATGTCCTTCAGGTGTAAGGCCGGAGTAGGGGTAGCACCTTCTGGTCATCTCTTGGCCTTCGCGTATCCTCGGCGACGCTCGTCCATGGCCCAAGGCGGCTGATAGCTTGTAGGCTCTCAGCAAGGGGAGGGGGGTGACGCGCCGCTGTCTTTCGCAATCTCTTGTATCCACGTATCCAGCCATCCTCCAGGATTGTGGCAGACCGTTACTTCCGTGTACGAGAGGGCGCTGGGTTTTAATCTGACGTGTAGTAGTACACTATCGTTGTAGTAAGATGAGTCGTAATCGTTGTTGATAAATGGTATAAGCGGTATTCGTCAACTGTAACACAAATTCCAAGACATTTAAAACACTGAACATAGAAACTTACAACAAATTGCGACAAAATACACTGATTAATGTATATAATTGGGTTTAGTGTGACGAGTTCACACCATATCGTATTTGGGTAAACCAGTTTTGTTGTTTCTTATGCGTATCATAGATTCGCCCAATATGTCATCGACTTGGTAGGGGCTACGATAAGGATGGGTAAGCGCATTCTGGCGGCCTCTGTTTCGTACCCAAACGTAATAATTTACGCAAATAGAACTTTTCTTATGCCAACGGTTGAACTGATTCGTCTGGCTTTCTTGTGTATGTATGAGATTCAATTCAGCAGTTTCATGGTTTTGCCTAAGTTTTTCACACCAATCGTGTGCAAGGGGCGAATGTTGACTAGCAACTACTTGTGCTGGAAGGGTGGCTTCAACAATATGAATCAAGTAAAAGGGAGTGAACATAGTGGTAGTATTAATACTTGTGTTGTAATTAAAATTAATGAAATCTACATACAGGTCCCAGTTAGCTTGATCTGTATTAGCACAGGCAGTAAGTTGCTCCCCAATTATGTGGTTCGAAGCTTCTACAAGCCCATTACATCTGGGATTGTGGGCTATAGTTGTCAATTTCTTAATACCAAGGGACTGTAAAAGGTGGCTAACCAATTCGTTTTGGAAGCTTGTGACTCTGTCGGATAAAAGTTGTTCAGTACAGCCAAATTGGAGAACAAGTTGTTTGATAAAGTCCGCACGCATGGCGGCGTCAATTAAGGGAACAGCTTTAGCAAGACGTAGCGAGTATCATGCTGAGTCATGACTAGAATATATTTATTTTTGCAGATAGTGGTGGGGAGGCGCCCTTTCGCATCCAAAGCCTAAGTTTTAAAAGTGGTTGGGGCTGTATGGATGCCATCTGACCCATTGTTTCAGAATTAATGGCCTTTGGCTTTTGACAAGTATAACATGACTTTACATACTTTTCGACGTCCACGTTCATATTATCCCAATAGTAAGATTGTTTAACTTTTTCAAGCGTTTTGAGTGTACCGAAGTGTCCGCCGCCAAATATAGCGTCGTGATGGGCCTCTATAATCTCGTTAACATACATTTGGGGAACGAGTGTTAGCTTGGATGGACCCTGGGGCGTATTAATTTTCAGAAATATTTCACAGTTTGCTGTGATTTCATATGTACAGCTTAAATGACGGTACTTAGTATCGGCATGTTCGGGATTCAATAGCGCTAATTTGAGCTTTTTTATGTAAGGGTCACAATCGTATTCACACCTACAAAAGGGGACATATTAACCATTATGTGACACAAGAGAACAATGGAATCACCATCAATTTTTATATACTCCTGGTCATGTGTATACAGAGGTAAAAATTGTGGTATATCTGACTTATTAACAATGAGTATTTTACATTTTAGCATGGGATATATCTTGCATATCTTAATTCGCTGGCACTTTGGCTATTTGATCCCTATCCTGTTCCTGGTATTGAGATTTAAAGTAATGCTTATTGTCCTCCCAGTGACCTTTATTGTATTTAGCAATAATGTTTCAAATCTCGTCCATCTTATTTGTATCCTGTAAGCTGGCTTCGCCCAAGTCTGTGTAGAGTGATGTGCAGTTCAACATGTTCTCTTTAATTTTGTAGGAGGCATCGTTAACTGTGACTATAAATCAGAATTTGAGCGGAGATAGTGATGCGGCTTAATGCAATGGGAAGGGTATTTAATTTTCCTCGTACGACATGAGCTTCAAAATCATACTCGCTGAGTGCGATAGCCATTTTCTGAATTCTAATATTGTGTTCTGCCATAGAACGTAAATACCTCAAGCTCGTGTGGTCTGTCTCAATTTTAAATTGTCTACCGTATACAGTCCATTCCTGATTGGAAGCGACTTATGAAAATCAACCTTTGAAATACACCCTAAGCATAACGTATCAACTTGTTTTCTCAATAACCTGTATTCCACAAATATATGACAGTGTGGTTAACTTGTATTATTGAATAAATGAAACTTTACCTTAATATCTTCTATAACTTGTAATATTTATTTCTTTTTAAATATTAATTAACAGCTGTGAGAGCAGCGACGTGTTGGCAACAGCCGGTGAGAAATTGTTCACAGTAAAAATATTATTTTAACCTTGTTTTTTAGAATACTATTTGTAAATTAAACGGTGCCTATTGAAAAATTTAAATATTTAGGTAGTCCAGATGGCAACATATATAATTTTTACAGTTTAAAGTAACAGCGGAAAATATTGTGAGTATGCCGTAATGGTACGGTGTTGTTTTATTGAGCGAGAAAGCATCTGAAAAACTGTCTGCTGGGCGAGGCTTGTCACTTTCTCTCTCTTTCTTCGTCTCTTTCAAACTCTCTAAAAATTCACTTCCCTAGTAAGCAATGAAAGTATACACTTTTTCAATTTTAGCATATTTCATACTTATTACAGCAAAATAATGATTTTTGAATTTGTAATTTTTAACTGGAAAGAGATTTAAATGTTTGAATATGTATTTCAATATATTTAGATATGATGGCGGGCAGTTACTTAGTGAAATTGGTAGACGTGGCGAGCCATGACATGGCGTGTTGCTTTTTGTTAAACGAAAAATAAATTATTCTTACTTCGAAAAATACTTGAGATTAATACATCACGTTTGTAGACGTGTTTTTTAAACCTACCTAGGCAAGTTACGATGTTGTGATAAATCTGTGTTTCCACGGCAGTAATAAATATACTGTGACGTGTGTTTCGTTAATCATTGCGTCTATGAAATGGCGTGACTTTGTGCATCGTAGTCAATATACTGGCCCTGTGTGTGCGTGATTTCAAATATTTGATTAGCACTATTTATACGTTTTAAATGTGAAATGTTTTTATGTCAAAGTTATTTATTTACATCTACGTCTGTATATTTATCACAACACTGTACCTTTGCCCTAAGGGGTTTGAAACACAGTCGTGTGATGTAATTTGCCACAATCCTAGCCCGATAAATTTCAATAAACCTAATAAACAGTAAGTAGCAATACATAGAAATATGAGCGGAATAAAAGTTATCGTAAGCTTATTTGTGTGCATGTTCACCTCTATCTTTTAAAGTTTGTATGCTGAAAATGAGCAACATGAGTTGCGTGCTTGAATTTAATATGCCTTTTTCACTGGCTGTTCCTTCGTTTTAATCATTATTCCAACTGAGGCCGTCGTTTTAGAGAAATGACCCAACACATATCAATAACAAAGGGATAATTACAATCAATACAACCATTTACCTCGCAGTTGAAACAATGTTAAACACAGTTGCTGCAAAATACTAACATGCATTACATGTATTGAGCTATGTTGTGGAAAACAAATATGTTAATTTAAAATAACCGTAAGAACTGTCGCTAATTCAGGCATTTTTAAATGTCATAAAGCTGACCTAAATAATGTTAGTTGCCTAAACTGTGAATATTTGTACGGAATGGTTTTTGGAATGTGACAGAATTATTTGAAAAGCTGTAAACAGTAAACAACACATTTGACAGGTATAAAAGAAGAAGTCAGATTTCAATGTTTAATTTTAGTTGTAGCGAAAGTATACAAACGTATGTACACTCACAATGGATTGTAAACATTGATTTTGACAGATGCTACATGGCAGTCACATTGCAGTGTTTGTTTAAATATGGCGGAAGGATATGAAATGGGCCTGCAAGTAGATATTTAGCGTGGCTCCGAGAAAGTTGCTTCCAATGGGGAATGGAATATATATACTGATTACATAGATATCTGATCGCCCGAAGTTCTCTTTCCGTAGTATTCCAGCTTGGTTATTGAGCTGACAGTTTTTTGATGCAAAGGCAATAATAGCACATTTCGATTGTGGGTCTACCTGTAGGAGAGCCCCGCTGATGGCGTCATTACTGGCGTCACAGGCTAGAATGATTTCTCTGTCCTCATTAAATTTTTGTAGTGTAGGGGCATGCAAAATGGCTTTTTAAAGTTAATGAATGCTTTTTGATGGACTTCAGTCCACTTAAATAGTATGTTGTGTTTGGTGAGTGCGATAAGTGGTTGCGCTAGTGTTGCATAATTAATGATATAGCGTCGCAAATACGAAGTCATAAAGAGAAATTTGTGAAGCTGCTTTAAGTTTGCTGAGGGTGTCATTTTTTCTATAGCCGCAACTTTTTTGGGATCTGTGGAAATACCGTTAGGGATGATTATGTCGGCGCGTACTGTGACAGTTTGCTCAGCAAACGTGCATTTTTTGGTGTTTACTTTCACATTAAACATGTGTAAATACTCAAAGACCTTTTTAATGTTAGATAAATGTTCTTCAAAAGTATTTCCCAGGATAAAAATATTGTCTATATAGGCTATGGCCGCTGTCTATCTCAGCAGACCTAATAGCTTATTAATGAACATTTGAAAATACTGGGGGGAGGTAGAGATGCCCATAGGCATTCTTTTATATTCAAATATGCCTACACTGTCAATTGTATCAGCCAATTTTAAATGATCCTGTTTTCTGACGGGGATGCTATTAAATCCTGGGAATAAGTGCAAACTTGTTATGTATAGGGAATTTTGTAGTGTGTTCAAAATGTCTTCGGTCCTTGGTAGTGGGTACTGTACCCTGGTTAAATATTGATTCAATTTTCAAAAGTCTGTCAAAAACCTTAGCCTGCCACTTTTCTTAGAAATGACCAAACTTGGCGCTGAATAGGGCGAGTCCGCTTCCTGGATAATCCCTGCATCTACCATATCTTTAATTTGTTTTAAAAGTTCATCTCATACTTTGGGGCTAATTCTGTAAGGATGGTTTGTAATTGGCTTGTCTGTTGTAAAGTCCAATTTCTTTTGAAATGTTTCACTTCTGTTAATTCTAAAATAGAATACACAAAATGATCCTTATAAGTCTTAATAATATAGACAATCATAGCTGTCTGTCTTTCTGATAAATTTTTTTGTTTGTATGGGGTATGTTAGTGCAATCAGTTTCAAAAGATTCTACCGCCTGCAAGCTCTGTTCAGGGGAAGTTCTGGAGTCGATTGTAGGTTATGCTAAATGCAGGGGAACCTGCACTATTTTGTTAGGATTATGTCCATGAATGTGCATGGTGTTGTATTTCAGTATTGGTATAACAATATAATGTTTTATGAAGTCAACTCCAATGATTAAATCCTGCTGTAGATTATGAACGACGAGGAATCGCTGAGGGTATGTGTGGCCTAATATATTGAGATTAACATTGGTTTCAAACTTAGGTGATGTCAAAACACTTGTCGCTCCAACTAAATTTGTGTGTTCCCGCAATGGAAAAAGATATTGATTTGATACCAGTGTTCTGGCTATACTGCTGCACAATCAGCCGGTATCCACTAAATCATAATATTTAGTCCCTTGATTGTAACTAGGACACAGGGTGTAGCTGTTGTGATACCCGCCTGTTGACATTCCGCCTTCAGTTTAGGATGCATATTTTTGTTTGGTAAAGTTTGAGGCGCAGGTTCGCTGAGTGTGTTTTTCAACAACAATTCATCATCGCGGGCCTTACTCGCAGTATTGTGAAAAAACTGTGTATTGGGTGTGACACAATTCTTATGGTATCTCTGTATGTAAACTGTTTGAGGTATTAGGCCAATCTTGTTTTTCAAGCTCTTGAAACAATCCCCAATGTCTGTAGCAATCTCGAACGTTTGTTGCGGAAACAATTTACAATGCCTTGCCTTGTGTCCGGCATAGAAACATAGTGTGCACGTGTGGTGCACAAGGCTACATGGGCCTACAACTTCGTGTTTGATTGTGGGTGACACTTTCGTCATGTTTGGCAACATCGCGAAGTGGGTCATGCTGTGGCGGAAGTGTGGCAATGTTGGTCGGCCACACGGGGAATGGGTGTGACGCACTCAAGTGTGTTGCCTTGGACCAGCTTGACTTGCGCAATGCACTGTGTCAACTGTTTACACGACCAAGCTTTTATTTCCGTGTTTATCATCGGCTGTCACAGTGTTTGTTTTGAAGTTACTTTGCCTGACCTAACTACAGCCTCTGACCTTGCCGGAGGTCCGAGAATGCCTTGGTTTTCGCTGCTGACTCTACCTGTGACGAAAAATGTATATGAGACCTGGAATGCTGTATTCTGTTTTGGTAGACGCGCCCACATTTATTTGTACTTTGGGTGCCGTTTTCTGTGGTAATAACTCACTGTACGAATTAAATTGCGCAATTTCCACATAAAGTAATGTGGAACAACTGTGTTGAAAAATGCTCTGCATGCCGCGCAAATTTGTTTGTTCTTGTCCTCTGGGCTTGCGGGCTTCACCCCCTCGTCTATTAATTTTTTGTCGTGTTGTTCCTTAGTGATGCATTATTGTACCCATGGCCCCTTGTGCTGACTTCACCTTCTCTGGTATAATAGGAATTTTTTACGTTTGGGTACTGGTAGGTGTGTGGTCAGGGAAATTAGAGTGGCCCCTTTGATTGTGTTGGTATCCCCGATATCCACTTTTTTGAGGGGAGTTCTCCTTAATAATGAGTATAGGCTGGTTATTATGTGAATATCCTTGGCGGATGAGTAATTATTATAATATCCACGGTGCAGTGTGAGGTGCCCATGTTGTTTTTGGCGTTGAAATGGCCGATTCTAGCCTTGTTTTACAGTTTGTGCAGCCCGTGTGGCTGTGTGTTTCTGTTGTTGGAGGGTGAGCTGCGCAACTTCCTGTTCGAGTTTAGTAATTTCTGCTTCTAATTTTTCTGACTCAGGATTTGGGTGAGATTGTGTGAGTGTCTGACTGTAGCTGTACATTCCGACATCTATGCATTTTAAGGTGATCATGTCAGTTAGGGTGTCTGTAGGGAGCCCAATGAGCTTGTCAGCAATTGAGGGGAGAAGCCATTTCCACAGTACATTAAGGAATTCAAGGTCGGACATGTGTGAATTGTACTTCTTGCGGTAGTACTTCATTGTTTCCACGTGTCTGAGTGTATTTTCTCCTGCTGATTGGCGTTTGTTGTATAGTATGTGCTTAAATTGTTCCATGTCCGCAGTTGTTGTGACAGTGTCCTTTAGTATTTGTTGTTGTTCATTCCAAGTAATAGGCTGTTGTCGATTGTGATAATATGGTCAAGTGTACACTTTGCGGGACCTTGGAGATACAACTTTTAGTCTTCTGCACCTTTCAGGTTCATACCAGTGGTTTATTTTGGATACTGCCTGAAATTCCTCAAGGAATATTGAAATATTTTTATTCTGAGTGCTCGAAAATGATAGAGGTTTCTTAGGTTGGGAAAAGATAATTTGTAAGGGTTGTTGGCTAGCCATAGGGTGTGTTGTGTGGTTTGCTGTGGTGTTGATGTAATTGTGGGTGGAGGGTGATGGAAATGAACATGTTAGTAGTGATTCTAATGCACTATTAGTTGAGTTTTCTGTAGTCTGTAAGAATGCTCGTAGCCTATCACGCTCGTATAATGCATTTTCAACGTCAGTGGTGTCAAGAATGACTCTCTTAAAAAGTTTTGTGACTGATGACGGTTGACTTTTGCTACGTAGTTCCATAAACTAAAGGGTGTGGTATGTAGTGAGGTTTAATGCACACTGTGTAAGACAATAACTTATAAATAAAAGCAGAAAGAGTAGAGAAAATCTCCGAAAAACACACAACACCCGTGGAGATTTCTTGCTTACAAGGGAGTAGAGTGTCCCATATGCAAAGACAAGCTAGGTTCATGCATTAAAAGTAAGAAAGCAAAAGCACAACTAAATTAGTGGAGGGGGATTGCTGTGACATTACTGCTGCGCTGGTGTGGCAAGGCATGCTACGTTTAATGCTGATGCGCGCACGTGGTGACCTGACCTGTCACACTATTGCCTTCTGCGTGTTCCTTGTTTGCAAGACCAACAGCTGTTACGTGCTCGCGCTGGTTTGCTGTGTTCTACACATAACTGACGAACATTATTGACAAGAAAGGAATACTGTAATAAGATTGTAATAACAAAATGAAAGAACAAGGAAATACAATAGCAAAACCGGAAGACTTTAGTTGGTAATTAATGATTACGCCTATGTGCATCATGGTTGGCTGTGCGGCCATGTGTCATTCCAGCTGTGTACACTTCTCTACACAAAGTGCAAGTGGAAATTCTAAATGAAATGAGCTTACTCGTCTAAGCATGAGGTGGAATCGTGAGGCGCTCCACCAGTGTAGTAACCCCTCACCTCAATTCCTAATATCTCGTTTCTCTCTTACTCTGTCCTTATTGATCTCCCTTACTCTCAGCACTTTACTTTGCATCGCAACTCCTAGGATTGGGGCCTACATGGGGTTAGTAACTATAGATGGCTATTCAATAACTAAGATTCTTTCTACTAAACACATTTATTATATTAAACTCTATAATTGGACAGAACATGTATTTGACATAATTAGAATAAGGATACAATTTATTTACTTTAGTTTAACGACATAATTTACAAGATTACTAAAACACAGTTATTACGTAATCTTGCCAGCATATTATTTAGGTAATTACTAATGGGGCCTTGAGATCGGGGATAACACCCTACTGCTTAGCCAGAGTTATGCTCACCGTATGTTGTAGAACTGTAGTGTGCAGAAAGGCCTGGAGCTCCTCTAGGCCCTAGTATTGGTTGCTTTCGTCTTCGTGCCGCTCTGGCACTATACATCGTCGCTTCTCAATCACACTCTGGGTTCTTGGGGGGGGGGGGGTATGGTGCACTAACCTTTTATAGCCGGGTGACAGTGGGTCACCCAAGGTTTGTTGTATAAACAGGGGGCAGACAACCTTAACTGGTGTGTGAGGCGCCCTGGTGTCCGTCACAAAATTTATAAGTATGTCTACAATGCACGTAGAATACATTTAAGCAATTTACAAAATTAAATGGAAGGTGGAAAAAATAGGCAGGTTGCACCTTATTAAATGTCACTGCAGCTAGACTGTGTAATAGTGGTTTTTACTAAAAATTTTAGAAAATAAATGTTCATTTTTCCTTTCAATATGTTTAAATGTTGGTCAAAAATAGTTGTGAATCAATTGTATCTCTTTAAAAGTTTTTGGATTGGAAAATAATATGTGGCATGTTTGTTTTAATTTGCCTTGAATTTTGTTTAAAAAATTTCCTTTTACATAAACAATTTAATGTATATTTTACATAACTAACTTAGCAGTGTAGGATTTGTGATATTTAAAAAATTTTTAACAGCGTACAGGAATTCAAGGAATGTTTCAGTAATTAGAGTTGATTCTATACAGATTTTTATTGATTATGGTATGAACCATTATTTCCTTGGAGATGGAGCAAATATCCAATACAGATATACCAATATTATGGACTCCACAAAGTGAAATGAGCAAATACAATGAAAATCGTTTTGGTCACCATTATTGTTATTTCCTTAGGTTGTTTGTGCAAAGGATTTAAAAGAACATGTTTCTTTGATATAACTTGAACATGAATTTATGTTTTACATTACAGGTTTTCACTTGAAGTTGAAGCTTCTGCTGACTGCCCCAAAACTTCAAAGATATTGCACATTTGTTTGGAACATTAAGCCCTGCTTTTTTTAAAGACCTGAATGTAAAGGTGGCACATGAAGTTAGAAGTGGAGAGGTGGACTGCCATTCTTACACCAAAACATGAGTCATTTGTGAATATTATTTCTCAATGTTTTATTTTCAATTCTGGTGGTAACTGTAAAGAAATCCCACACATCACTTCTTCCTATTTATGCTTAATTATTTTCTACTTAAAATTAGATTAAATCTTGGTCATAGATTGAGGATTAATTAAAATTCATCTCGACCTAACATTTTCATTAAAATGTAAACTTTGTGCCAAAACATAAAACAAATAGGGAAAACTGGACGGCCAACAGATAGTAGCACCTGTTTTCATTCAATTTTATACTATGTTGTCAAACCAAAGGAATTCAAAGAACCAAATTCTTTTCTTCTGTACCAAACCAAAAGAAAACATTTTTATTAATTCATGCCCATCGCAAATGGGAAAGGAAAAAAAAATTAATTTAAAATAAAATATTGGTTTCCAGTAATGGAAAAAAAAAATATTGGTTCAGTAGGTTCTGATATTTTGAATACTGGAAAGTTTTTAATATCAGTTTTCGGTACTGACTAAGCACTATAATAATGTTGTTGACATACTGCATTAAGATTTTTTTTTTTTTATTTTTATTTTTTTTTTAATTTTTTTTTTTTAAGTCAGATTTGTTGAATGAAGTAAAATGTATTCTTTGTTGCAGATTTGTCAGGTGGATGCAGAGTGTATATCATCTTTGCTTACCTTTGAACAGCTCAGTCTAATGTGTTCCAGTGCTCAAGTGCAATCTCCACTTGCAGATTTAGATGATAAAAGATTAGAAGATGTGTTCCATACTTTTAATCAAAGGTGTGTTTTTCATTAGTTCAAGATATTTAGTAATGCCCTTACATCTGGGCTTGTTAATGCATTGTAGATTAATTCTATGTATTATTGCAGTAATTTTTTGCATATGTTTTTTATAGTTTCAAATAATATTCCAAAATAGTATTGTGTGTGCCTTTTTTTAGGACTGTAATTATATGTGTATACCAAAGTACTTATAAGAAAATTATAACTTTCAGAGTTGATTATTAATAACAGCATTAATTTAGTATCATAATGGTATACAGGTTCAGTTTATTAGAATTTTGGTTTATTTGTACCTCATGGTATTAAACTGTTCTTTTAACAAAAGTTGTTTAGCACAAGGGAGGGTAAGGACATAATTAGCATTTACATGAAATTCTCCATCTCCTCTGTGTGAGTTAACCTTGAAATGTGTCAAAAACCTTTTTTCATAAATAAATCTTTTATAGGAGTTTATTACAGCATTCATCTCTTCATTTTACAGTACAGTAAGGCCTCTATTTACTGGACTAATTAGGGGACGGTATAGTCTGGTAGAACAGAAAGTCAGTATAGTCTGGTAGAGCAGAAAATCTGGTAAATTGCAAAGTACCAAAATAATGTATAGGTGTGAATATTTAAGTGGGTCACTTCAGCATTAATATTTTCAATTTGGCGAAGATGATTGTGCAGTTAGGAGGGATGATTAGTCACAAGTATTTCTGGTAATTTACAAATAACCGTTAACTGTCAAAGGAATAGGAAGGAACAACATGAGCTTGTGTAGCAGACATATTTTCTGGGTCTTGGCTGAGCAATCCATATTTGCGGTGATCATGTCAACTTGCATTGTGACATTATTATTTGGTTTTTATTATTTTGCATCCCCGACTTGTCAACATTTCCACTCCTGTGCCTTTCTTTTCTATTCTTTATAACTTCCTCGGGCTTAGATGATAATCTGGAAATTGAACCAGGAGGCGTACTGTCTCTTCGTGTGCTGTGAATGTCTGTATGTGTGACAGTTAAATTCCGTATTTACGGTGTACTACTTGCACATTTTTCTCAGAAATTAGAAACGTATATAGGTTTTGGTCGCCTTTCAATAGAAAAAATATGATAATATAGGCATACCGTATACATACATGATATGAACAGTGGTACCATCTGCTGTGTAACAGGTCGTATCACATTTGTCCACACTCTTTAAGCTAAGACTGTACGTGCTAACCACAATGTTCCTGTCGTGTTATCGATCGCCCGTCTTGAAGCGGACTCCAGGGGGCCTGTACATGACAAACTAAACTTGGATGGGATATAGATTCCTGAGCGAGCCCCCTGTTTTACAAACAAGCCTTGCCAACCTATTGAAGCCAGGACTATTTAAGCGAGGAACACACACACCCCTCCCCCCAGGCTGTCGGCAGAGTGTGAAGTGTCAACGTCAGTGTCAGAGAGACACGGAAGAACACTAGGGTACGAGGAGCTCTGGCCCATCTGCAAGATATTCAATGTCTTCATTAGTGAGCATAATTCCAACTGGCCGGTAGGGCAGCATTCCCGATATTGAGGTCCCGTCTCAAAGAATTAATAATCATTTGCAAGACTAGGGTCTTTGATTAATCGTATTCTCTTATTCTTATAATTAACTTATCTTTCCTTGTATGTTAGTATAATCAACTCACAGTTTCTTGTATATCTGCATTCCTTTATGTTCTCATACATATCTTGTCAGTTAAGAGTTAAGTAAAGATAGTGTTTTGTGTAGAATCTTATTGTTGTATTGTGTTAGCATATTGTTATATATATAAGCTATTGTAATAAATGAGTGTAGTTGAATTCCCCTCTTTCATTGAATAGCAGTTAGTATGAACTACCCCCTATGTAGGCCTCTACCTTACTAGATGTATCGTGACTAGGAGAAAGAGTGGTAAGAGAGATCAGCTGTTATAGAAGTAGACACAGTGTTGGTTAGGCAGGTTGTTACACTGGTGGAGGTGCTGTGTTCCCTTCTCTCTTACTGCCAAGCAGAAAACTCCACCATGCACGTAAATTATTATCTAAAATATACGTTAGCAGAGAAAAACACATGGCAGCACCTCACGCTGACCACAACGTGCATAGGTATTGCGCATCCCCCTTTTGCAGTATTCAAATTACAATTAATTAAAGTGTGTATCCCTCTATATCAATTTTACTAAACCCAGTAGCATCGAATAGTGTATAACGCAATGTAGATGTGCAAGCAAGCGACCAGCTGTTAGCTTCCCGCAGCCAAGACTAGCGCACAGCACATGTCAATTGTGGTAGGTCAATACGAGCTACATGCGTCAGTCAGCGTAATCGCGCAGCAGACCTTGTCACAGCGCAGCAATGTTTTTGCCACCCGCCTTCCCCTCTTAGTGCTTCTGCTTTAGTGTGTGAAATCAATGCATGTGTAATTGCTTGTTATTTCATGTTGGGACACCTGTTCCCTTTTATGGCAGGAAACACCCCACTTGTTTTTGTGTGATTTCGGGGTGTTTTCACAATGTTTCTTTCTCTTATAGTTAGAAGTAATTATAGGCTTATACAAAGAGTGCAGCACCACCCTTACTACACTACCGACACTAACATGCCATCATGAACACAGAAACTGCAACTACAACACAAAACATATGCAAACTAGTTAAAACCCTGTTGTTAGACTTAGGCGATGCGAAACATGCTGTAGAAGTTCACGAACAATTGAGAACTCAAATAATAACTGATAACACGAACACACAACACCTATTGAACACATTTCCCCTACACAGCAAAACACATCATTAGATTACACATTTCACGACACACATGCACCCAGTACCAGTGGATATCTCTCGACCCCGCCCACTTTCAACACTATAGACAACACGTACATGTTCAGTTTCCATTCCCATCACGAATCTTCACATTCCTGAATACGAGTACACAAACAAATTATGCAACACAACACCAGTCTGTCAAGGCCACTAACGACACAATTCAAATCCCACAGCCACCCAACATTCCAGCGCCCACACAAGTCATCTTACAATCCTCACAACCTATTCCTACCTTCTCAGGGGAAAAGCACGAAAGTGTTGAGGAATTTTTGGAAACATTCAATGCCGCAAGTGAACTCGATAACCTGACAGAATTAGACAAAATGTGGCGTTTAAAGTTTTAGCTCACAGGGACAGCCAAAAGGGCATACGAGAATTTATATTATGCCTGTGCGCAAGAAATCTCATGGCAACAGATTGAAGATAAACTTTTAAACACATTCAGAAAACTAGAAACGCAAGATTACTGCAAGCACCTATTACAAACTACAAAACAATACCGGGATCAGAGTACACTAACACACATAGAAAACTTTACATTTTTTTAAGAACAAATGTAAAACACAATTACTAGAGTCTGAGTTTGTGAACATAATTTGGACCTTCCTAACACCCGCCATTGTAGACAAACTGGTGCCATTAGCAAACGATACACTGCAGCAGTTAATCAACAATATCAAGAGTATTGAGGTGGGCATGTATAAACACCAACAAACTATACAACAGAAATCACAGACCACACATCATGTCAAGCTCCAAGCAGAGATACAGTTATTTAAACAAAAAATACACTCTCAAAAACTAAAACAACTATACTGCACCATCCTCACGTCCAGTCAGGAACACTCACACAACAACATTTCCAACCCCACCCTCCATCCACACATACACATACACGCACGCGCACACACACACAAACACAATCAGACACGGTACAACAGCCCAACAATGATACAGTGGACACATCATAGGGGACCTTACAGACAAACAACACACCAAGGGCTCTATAAACATCACACATGCCCCCAGATAGGCTCCTTCAGGGCAGAACATAGAAAATATGGTCAGGTACGGAAGCACATGTCCGAATATCAGTACCAGCAAACATGCCCCTCCCCACACAGGAGAGTAATGTACGGATCTGCGATGCCTGTAGGGCTTTGCTCAACAAAGTTGTGCCGCAGCGCACCTAAGCCAAAATTGGGACCTCAATTCCCACAGTAACCTGCCCCCAGCATGCAACCCCTCCCCCCCCAATACAAAGGAATGTGAGTCCCGCTACACACATTTCTACACAACGTACCACGTCTTAAATACATTTTACACAGCTGGCGGAGCCAGCTCGGGCGGATCATATATGGCTAGATTGGGTACACCAAAAATAATATACATCCAAGGACAACAGACATCACAAGGCCACACTGCAAAGCATATCCGCATTGTCTGTGCAACTTCACACAAGCAGTAGGTCAGGCGACTAGGCATCCAAACAAATAACATGGAACCAGCTGGAATTTACAAGGACACGTCACGTTCTGCAACTGCAAAAACTACGCACGCAGCCGGCGATGCCAGTTACTGCAGTTGCCATATGCAATGTTTCTAAACACCAACCGCCAACATTGCCAAACCACTGCAGCTGCGTGACCTTCAAGGCACCATTGCCACATACAACGCAAGACACTTACAACATAAACAGGAAATCGCCAGGCCACGCGGCCTCAAGCAAGCCACCTGTGCCCTATGCATGTACGTCTGACACAAGGCCAAACACTGCTCCTCTTCCCCAACCAACACTTTCAATTTGCAACAGATATTGAGGATCGTTTTAGGAATCTTAAACTTAAAATTGGGCTCATATCACACATAGTCGAAATACACACACCAACAAAAAACTGCATGGCACCCAATAATGACTCCTTTCAAAACACACTGCTGCCAGTTTGCGATTATGAAAATGTGTTGCAGAATAACACACTGAGCATGCTTCTGCCCTGCGTCACACCCAACACTTACATGCACAGTACATACCACTCACCTCACCAACAGGCGGCAAGTATAGCTACAACACCCCGCGTTTTGGTCAAAATCAAAGGAATTAATTACTATGCACTACTGAACACAGGCTGCTCACGGAGCAGCATAGCCAGCACACTTGTTTTGGATCAGAACGTTCTCCCCCTCCGGGAGAAAATCATATTAGTTGGAGCAACAAGTATTCTAACATCCCCAAAATTCGAAACAAATGTAAGATTAAACATTGCAGGCAACACGTATCACCAAAAATTTTTAGTAGTAGACTATTTACAACAGGAATTCATACTTGGCGTAGATTTCATCAAGCATTACGATGTAATTCAAATCTTAAAATATGACACAATGCTGATACACGGTCATAACCCCAATAAGACAGTACAAGTCCCGCTACACCTCACACCACTCAATACAGAATTCCTAACATCAGTAGAACATAGTACAACAACACTAGAAACATTTGACAACAAAACTATCAAAACACCCCAAATAAACAAAAACCTAACACACGATCAGGCAGCAGCCATCCAAAATGTTATAGACTCGTACAAGGACAGATTTGCCAATTCCATTTTGAAGCTCACAGTATCCAAGAACTTTGAAATAAAATTAGATCTCACCACAGACAAACCAGTAACCACACGCCCTTATAGGATTAATCCCAATATAAGGGATGATCTCTTAAAACAAATAAAGGACATGGTAGATTCGGGAATTATACAAGTAGCTGACTCACCCTATTCGGCACTTTCCCTTGTAATAGCCAAGAAATCTGGAGGCCTACGATTTTTAACCAATTTCAGGAAGTTAAACCAATATTTAACTAGGGTACAATATCTGTTACTGAGAACAGACGATATTCTAAACGCCCTTTTAAATTCTGCATACATTACTAGTTTGGATTCATTTTCTGGATTTTACTGTATCCCAGTCAGGGCACAAGAACTACACAAATTAGCATTTACAGTTGATGGGGTAGGCCTTTTCCAGTATCAAAGAATGCCAATGGGGTTAAGCAGAAGCCCCAATAATTCCAGATTTTTACTAATAAACTTCTCGGACCTCTCAGATGGACTGTGACAATCGCGTACATAGATGATATCATTATCCATGGAAACACATTCAAAGAACTTTTAGAGAACGTACGAAAGGCTCCGCTTATTTAATGTTAAGGCCAACACAAAAAAAGTACGTTTGCAGAGCAAACAGTTAAGGTCCTTGGCCATATCATCACACCTAGCGGAATATCTACAGACCCCGACAAGGTAACATCTATTGTCAAAATGTAACGTGCTCCCCCTCCCCTAATAATGTGAAAAAGTTAAGAACTTACCTGGGTATGGCGTCGTACTTACGCCAATACATTAGAAACTATGCCTCAGTAGCTCAACCACTTATTGAACTCACAGAAAACAACACCCCCTTTAAATGGACAGAACAACACGAAACTGTATTTACACAATTACAGACAGCAATTTCTCAAGCCCCCATTCTTCGTAAATTCCACGAGGAATAATCCTAGCATATGACACTAGCAACGAGGCAGCTGGTGGGGCCCTTATATAAGTAGATCCCCAAACTAAAGAATGAAATATAATCGCATTTGCATCCAAAAAACTTTCACCCCAGGAGGGAAGATGGAATACGACGAACAAGAGCTTGTGGCAATTAGATATTTATGTACACACTTCAGGAAATACTTATACGGCCAACGTTTCACCATCGAAACAGATTGTGTCAGTTTTCGTTATCTCCAGTCCATGGCTGATCACAAGGTGCACATACAGAAAATGGCTATCACAATTAGCGAATATGATTTTGACGCACAAATAGTAAAAGGTAAATTAAACATTCTCCCTGACACCCTTAGTTGCATGCCACACGCACCCCCAAGACCCATTCATCATATCATTGTCAACGAAGAAGCGTACCAAATCAAAGAAACCATGCTGACATGTACTTTCCCTATTCACAGCTTTTGCAGAAGCCATTTTACAAAACCCCAGCAAAGCAGACAAAATCAGGAATGCGGTGGCCAAATATGTCAAAAATCATTTAGGCGAAATTAAATATAATTTTAGTGAACAGACTCCAAAGAAAAGGACCGAATCGCCACAGAAATAGCGCAAGAAAATATTTTTCCTATGGCCACTATCTGTAAAATCATTACCACATTGTATAAAGTCAATATCAAAATTATTAAACAGGACTATCAAACCCCACTCTAAACAACATGCATCGAGCCCGTGTTAAAATGTACCATTCTAATCCTTCTTCATTCGGACAAATTACATTACCTACCAGTTTACTCCCACGCCCAAGAATACATTGAAATTGATGACGATTCTATTTTTTTTTTTGCTCTGCCCTATTCCAGTTGATGCCTCCCCTTTCACCGGCGAGTATGATCGTGATCCACATTCCATTAAACTTAAACAAGCCCTGCTACATCTAGAACAAGCTGACACAAAATACAGTTGTTTAAGCCGTATATTTGAACTCACAGCGAACTGGGAAATATTTTTAAAAGTCATACAAGCCCACCATGATGCCATATTTGGGGGGGGGGGGGTCACTTCGGGACTTTAAAAACCCTTGAGAAAATAAAACAGTCATATTACTGGGATAATATGTCCACATACATAAAGAATTACATAAAGTCATGCCCCACATGCCAGAAACCAAAGCGAGTAACACGCAACCACCAGGGCAGATGACTTCTATCCCACCTCAATCCTTCCTCAAAACTTGGGCACTGGATGCGAAAGGTTCCCTCCCCACGACGGCACGGTAAAACAAGTATATCCTCGTAATGACAGAAAATGCAACTCGTTATGTGGTGGCCAAAATCGTTCCATCAATAGACACGGCTATAATCACAGAATATATCAAACAAGTAATTTTTCAATTTAGCTGCCCTGAACAGATCCCTACCGATAGGGAAACAAGCTTCCAAAACAAATTGGTAAATCAACTGTTAAAATCACTCAACATAAAAAAATTTACCACCACTGCATATAACCCACCTTTTAATGGCCTTGTAGAATCAGCCAACCGAATTCTTGGGGAACAACTTACTGCCTGGGCTAACCAGGATCAAGTAAACTGGGACCTCTATGTCGATTTTATTTGTTTTGATTTCAACACGAGTATCACCACAAAATTTACACCCTTTTTTTTAATGCATGGAGTAGAGGCTACCCTCTCAGCGCAGGTGGTAAGCAAACAACATTTGCCACAGGCACACAATTGGTGTAAAAAACTCCAACAAAACAGATACACGCCCAGAGTAAATTTAATTCAAGGCCAGGAATACCAAACATGCCAACTCAACAATTCTCACATGAAAAACATAATTAAAGATAACGACCTGGTACGGGTACGAAACAGGGGTCGCCAAAAGGTGTTAACACACCGTTACGGTGGACTCTATAAAGTGATACAGGTACTAGGGGGATCCACAATTCGCATCCAAACAAACGAAACGGATGCGCCCAAGACTGACACTATTTGCACCTGGCATACAAATCCGGCCTATGTCCGTTAGTATAGTATTTGTATGTGTATTAGTTATAAGTTTTACTTCTAGAAATTAACATTGTATGAAAGTGTGTTACAGATTTATTATTGTATGTGGAAAGTAGCCAAGAGTCCCACCACCAGTACTAGTTCTGTGTTCTCATTGCTTCGCCAAGCTGTAAAGGGAACGTGCGCCAGCAGACTCGTCTCAATGAGAGAGTGTGTAGCGGAGGCAGGCTACGCGTAGCACTACCAGCCTTCTCTTCCACTATCACGCCACTCAACGCTTACAGCCTGCACACGAGCCAGAGAAGGGGAACCTGCTGCCAACCACACAACGTGCCTGGGGTCTCAATAAAGGTGACGTGCAGCTACCGGAGCTGCCTGATGATGTTGGCAGCACTGCTTACTCACACGATGGTTGCTAGGGCAACTGCCACTACGGACCACCTAAAAGGCGGAGACTAGGAATGGGAACCACTCCGGTCTCAGGGCTGCCATCTTCATGTCCCGAGTGGCGCGACCACAACAGCAGTGAGCCGCTGTTCCCACAATCAGACTCTGTTGGTAACACGAAGACATGCGCCGGCACGAGTTATGCCTTGCGTATGCGCCAGCCATCGTAATTGCAACTGGACCAGTGCTGACAAATACTACTGAGCAATATTAAAACACTTAAACTTCTATACAAGCTAAAGTTAGTTGAGAAACTATTGAATTAAAATTCATGAAATACATATGCTATACAGTCACATTTTCTCGCTAGTGGTGTATAATTTAAAAGAACACTATTGTTTGACTGGTATTGAAAACCACATTGGTTGCAAGTTTGATTTAAACCAATAGCTGGATACCTTTTAATCCCATGAAATTCTTAAAAGGTTAAATGTGATGCAAATTTACATTATTTTAGCAAGCAGACACCAACAACGTTATTATATTGAATTAATATCCACACTTTTGTCAGTGTATCCTATGTTTGTCCCTCCCAGATAAAAGCCCCCCTCCTTTTGTTACAGCAGAAGAGTACGAGAGCAGGTAAACACGAACGTACAAATATTGAAAACACCCATAGTCGTTTTAATTTTGTCTTACTTCAATATTAATTTTCAACAACTTTATACGAAATGCTAATGCAGTCAAGTATTTAAGCAATGTTAAAGTTCATGAGGCATTATGATAGCCTACAGGCAATAAGTCAATAATTTTAGTACAGTGATAACTCAATATATACAGAAATTATTTCAAAACATGCTACAACAGTCATGTTAACAAACAGGTCATTTCAATTAATTTATGAAAATTTTCCGCAAATATATTCTGCTGATCGATGTAACAGAACATTGACTGCATGTACAGCCATATTAACTTTTAGAATTCAAAAAGAAACTTAAATAAGTTAGGTTAATGCTTTTCAGAAATGATTAGAAAAAAGTAAAGTTTCTACAGAATTGCAAATGACTGCTACAATACTCACAGATTCTGCAACTTTTCAAAACCTCACCATATATAGATATTACTGTTCAATTAATACATAAACTATTAAATAGCTAATTATACAACATGATATAGTGTACAAGTATAATAAGTCAAAATATAACTTTAGAATAATATAATTTTGTGTAAATACGGCCAAAGAAATAACTTAAATGATAGCCAAGCAGTAAGGCAGTACATGCTACAAATTTAACTTCTTCCCACCTGGAATTGTAACTGCACAGTCAGTACAAGCAAGATAAACCTATTAATATTTATTAAAGGGCATCCCCAGCAGAGTGATGAAATATATCTGTAATGAAGTTAAACCAGCCAAGGGTTGTAGGTATAATATAAGTTAATTCAAATTTTACCACAAGTGTACTGCAATCAAAGATTATTTAATTTCAAACTGTTACAGATGTTACTACCCAGGTGTAGTTGGTGAATTAAAAATATTTCAGTTTTATAAAAAGTGCGACCTAGGCCTATGAGGATCGAGGAGTAGGATTAGTTTATTGAGCATTTTTCATATTTGCATATTACTCTCAGTGTAGCCTATCAAGTAAACGAAGTATAGGTCATGTCATTAACAATGCTATCAGTAAATTCAAGCAAAGCTAAGTGCCTCTTATAAAATGATCACCAAATCAGTATATTTTTCATTAATTAAGCATGCAAAACTGCATGGTATTGTCAATTCCTTAAGTCATTGGTATTGTGTATGTGTCAATTAATTTTCCTATTCCCTAGTTATAAAAGATTTTGTTTAAAGTTCACTGATAATTAATTGAGAATTGAATATAAAATGCAGAGAAAATATAAATTCTCATTGTCTTGAATATATGTATTGACGCATGCAACTTATACCATTAATCTTCAAACGATTATGACTCATCTCACTGCAACCCTAGTTTACTACTTCTACACACATGAGATTCAAACCCCCGTGCCATCTCGTACACGGAAGTAACGGTCTGCCACAATCCTGGATGGCAGCCGGACATGCGGATACGAGGGATTGCGAAAGACAGCGGGATGTCACCCTCCCCTTGACAGCCTACAAGCCATCAGCCACCTCGGGCCATGCACGAGCGTCACCGATGATACGCAAAGGCCGAGAGATGACCAGAGGGTGCTACCCCCATTCCGGCCTCACACCTGAAGGACATCACACGACTCTCCCTGCGGCCACTATGACACGTGTTGCCCCGCTATATAAGGCCGTGCGCTGTGGACCTCGCCAGTTGTTACTGCTGTCTTCTCTGAGCACCTGAGTGCTGGAGCCTACTACTACTGCTAGAGCTTCAACAGACCTTCCAGAGGCTGTTGCCAACGACTTAACAGTCTTCAGCAGCCACCACAGGCTGCCATCCTTGACGTCGCCATAAGAGCTCGTAGCTCTGCTACCAGACACTCCAGCGACGCCAATAGCTACCGGAAGCTTTCTGTAGCTACAGTATGTACCACACGTAATTTCTTTGTCTCCTACAGACATCCCATTTAGAGTTAGGTTTGCATTAAGTAATATCCGACAGTTTTATATTTCACTTCCCCAACTAGCCTAGGACCAGGTCACCTTCACCTGTCTACCGTAGGTTTACTTCCAACCACCTGTCTTCTTGGCAGGAGAGCATGTCTCGCCATGTTAAATAAGCTTTTAATAACCCTGGCTTTGTTTCTGTTAACCTCAAGTCTCATTCATAGAGTACTTTGTCACCAACTGCTGGGAGACCTCGAGCTGAGTACCGCTGACCAGAAATGGGAAGTTATTACTATTACGAATTAGCTACAACTGGAGACTCCCCCTCAGGCAGCACCAAGTTGAATACACACCCATTAGATGACCATCTATTTTATTCCTACCAAGTATACAGGTACTGGAGGAGTAGAATAGAGGAGCCCCAACCACTAGCAACACTTCTCAACCAAGGAGAGAGAGTACATCTGAGTTGTATCCCTACCGGAGCACCTGGGTGCTGGCGGGGGTATTTGCTGAGGTGCTACGGCCTGGCCTTGGTTGGGATCGCACACCCAGTAATAGTCTTGGCAACCCATACGACTCTAACGCTTCTGATCAACCCACAACCGTGGGGTATCTTCTGATGCACCGGAGCTCGCGTTGTCAAAACTGTTACCAGGCAACTCTAATCTTGGGCTATCCATGTCCGTGGTGCTGAATTCAAGGTCCTCAGTAGCTAAACCCACTCTATGCCATTTAAGTTGAGACACTGCACAAGGAGGGAGGAGCAAAGGGTTGTGTGCCTTGCTGTCAGGTCACCTGCTGGTCTTGTACCACTCACAGCTAATCGACGAGCTGAATGAGATTGTGCATCCTTACTCCGATCACTGACACCACTGACACAAACTGTTACCTATCCAGCTTTTTTCCCATCAGCACCGCTGTATATTCATCTGACCTGCCATCCAGTTGTAAGAGGGTTACTTATTCAGACCGAGAACCAGTTGGGCATCTCGAACAGTAACTTCTGGAGCAGGGCCTCAGAAGACTGGAACTGCGATTTCTGTGTTGTATCATGTTGCGCCCTCACTACTGCACGAGCCGAAGACAAATGACTCAATTAGCTGTATCCAGCTATCCCTCACCTGCAAGATGACAAGGCACCTTCTGCTAGCATTTCTCGCCCATCATCAACTACGACCAGCTCCGATACGAGTTGTAAACCCGATCAATCAAAGGGACTTGTGACTCATAAAGGCGATACCTTTGTACTATCCCGTAAGGCCACGTGCGTGGCCGCTATATCTAGCCGCAAATAAGAGTAAGTCAACTGTAAGCACAACCGACCGAAGTGCAACCATTGCCACACGACCGTGATCCAGCCCTAACAATTCAGACACGCGTCAGTATGTACTGTAAATGAATTAAAGAATTCAAACCTTGTGGGTTACGCCAGCTTGTTAGGTTAAGTCATGTCTTAGATATAAGTAATATGTTTCATATATGTCTTTAAATTGTAATTTCATTTAACATTACCTTCCACAGTAAAACACGTATATGTTCTTGCTAAATGATGAAGTCTAAAACTGAGAAATAAAGTGTAAGTGTGGTACTTAAATTAAGGACCCCCCATCTGCGATGAGTGCCTAATTATAAAATCCACGCCAATCAAAATAAACAGTGAATTCTATGTGATAGCACAAAATCAATCTCCCAAACTCAGTGCGACGTAAATTGAACTAACATTATATGACGACTTACAAAGTGCTAAGACATTTCAACGTAAAAATGCCAACCACATGATACCAATAACTAATACATTTTATGAAATCTAATTTGTTCAAGTGAAGTCTGATACCCTACTATTGTATCATAAATATATTATTCAACTATGTTTTCATGTAAAATTTTAAGTTCCTTTTTACTTAAATTTGACAATTTTATCAATGCTAATGTACATAGGTTAATAGTTCCCATAGGGAACATACAAAACTCACACCACATGTTATCTGTTAAGTGTTAATTACATGTCTCAAATATTATTAATGTCACTAGTTAATACTTAGCTGTACAATTAGCATGTAATCCAATAGATTGAGTAAGTTTATTTCAAATCACAACAAGCTGACTTGCGGCAAAAAGGCCAGCCATTTCAATGATGCTGTGTCTAATAATGCACATTTTCCTTTCTAACAGGAAAATATTAAATGTACAAACTTACTTCTTTTACATAAAACAAATTGTGTTAATCTTTGTTAAAATGTAATGTAACCTTCTAACTTAAGCCAGCAGGCACTTGCAGGTACTAGGTTAAATTATTTGAAAATTAACATCCTAGCTCGTGGTGGGTGAAAATACCACACGTGCACGAAAATTTCCCACTCCCGCTTACCCACATCCACCGCCTAGAATTTGAGGGGACTTTTTAAACATGATATGTGGTGATGGATGTACCTCCCTCCAATCCGTGGTTTCTGTACATCACGAGCATAGGTATTGGCCATAATTTATTACTTTGTAAAATCTTTTAACTGTAATATTAATTAATCTTCCAGCCTTGCCACAAAATTTTTTTAAAGTTCAATAATTCTTCCATGTTCAGTTTAAATGCCACGGGGCCTCAAATTGGGTACTCCACCCTTGATACTGCCTTAACGTATAACTCACGAATGCCAACACTTGTCTACAAGAAATGTTATAACCTATAACCACATCAAGACTTGTCTCAGCTCCGGGACCTCTACATTGCGAACATAATCTCTAACTGTGGAACTATTGGTCCAGCTACCCTATATCAACCTGGAAGGGCTGCTTGTTCGACCTGGGGGGTAGTGTGGTGGGCTCCATGGGGCCTGCACATGACGAGCTAAATTTGGATGGGATATTGATTCCTGAGTGAGCCCTCTGTTTTACAAACAAGCCTGGCCAACCTATTTAGGCCAAGACTATTTAAGCGAGGAGTGCACACCCCTCTTCCCCCAGGCTGTCGGCAGAGTGTGAAGTGTCAACGTCAGTGTTGGAGCGACACAGAAAAACACAAGGATCCTGGGAGCTCCGGCCCAACTGCAAAATATTTAACATATTCATTGGTGAGCATAATTCCAGTCAGGCGGTAAGGCAGCATTCCCAATATTGAGGTCCCATTTTAAAGAATTAATAATCACATGGCAAGGCTAGGGTCTTTTTGTGTAATCATATTCTCTTATTCTTATAATTTGCTTATCTTTCCGTGTATGTCAGTATAATCAACTCTCAGTTTCTTGTATATCTGTATTCCGTTATGTTCTCTTGCATATCTTGTCAGTTCAGAATAAAGTAAAGTCAGTGTTTTGTGGAGAATTTTATTGTTGTATTGTGTTAACGTATTGTTTTATATATATAAAAAGTATTGTAATAAATGAGTGTAGTTGACTTCTCCTCTTTCATTGAATTGCAGTTATTATGAACTACCCTCTACGTAAGCTCCTACCTAACTAGATAAATTTTGACTTGGAGAAAGAGTGGTAAGAGGGATCAGCTGTTATAGAAGTAGGCACAGTGTTGGGTAGGCAGGTTGTTACAGCCTGCTTGTTCTTTCTCACACCTCACACAGCTGCCAGATGTTTAGAAATGCATCACAACAGTTAGATATATTGTCTATATCATCTTTCCCTCTAAAATGCATTTTAAGCAATTTTTTCACTATTCAATCAATTGTGGCAATTCAAGTGCTGTGTTGTGGCTTGTTACTTTGAACTGAAACACATGGTTCTATTTTTCTTTCTTTTCAGAGGGAAGCAATTTTACACAGCAAATGCTGCACAATCTTTAACTTAAATGTAGGATTGATTATAATAAAAATTGAAAGTAGGCCACTACGCCACCAAAAATATATAAAAGGACAGGCATTCAAGTACTGACAGTGTAATACTCGTCGAGAGGGACGAGAAAGACAATACATTTTCCACGTGGTTGTGCGATCGCAATGTTTTATTGGCTAAGCCAGCTTCATCAGGCGGTGAGTTGTAGGACACTACAGTATGGTGGAAGGGGGCTGATAGTAGTAAACATAGTGGCCGGGTGGCGAACTAGAGTGTGGTGGAAAAATTGAAAAATTGCAGGTATAGCTTAATGCGTGCCAGATTAAGTAGAAGCTGGCACAGTCGTCGTGGCTTTGAGTTGCATTAGATCAAACATGCAGCATTACGGGTTTACTGGTTCAATTTTCTACAGTCGGTCTGACTACGGAGGTAATAAGCTGGCGGGAGGTGTCTGGGATACCTGGCTTACTTATACTGTCTTCTGCCGAAAGTGGTGCTGCTGGTCGCTACTGGCTGGAACTGGAGGTGCAGACAACTGGCTGTGGGTCAGTGATACCATGCTGGACAACACGGTACCGTAGATTCCAGGTGGCTGCTTCCGGACATTAAAATCTGGGGTGGGAAACCTCGTGTCTCACCCCGGTGTACTTGTATATGGGAGAGGCCGTCACTCTAATAGTCGAGTTAAAACAGCGTGGTCTCGTTACACTTGCCTACTCAAAGTAGGAGGGGATAATACAGACTGCTGCTTAGCAGCAAGGTATGCTGTCCTTTGTTCCTCTTTCTTTGAGTCGTGCCATTTCCCAAAAGGCATATAGGTTATCACACCACTGAACAATATAGGTGGTGCACCACAGACATGATACAAATCCCTATCTTAGTGTTCTACCATCAGTGGCTGCCGGCACAAGCTTGGTGCTCCAGAAGCTCCCCCCGCCACCGGTGGGCAGACTAGAAGCGTTGAGTTGTATGGGCGGCCTTCCTGCCATTACTGGTTGTAGGTCGCAACAAAGGCCAGTCCGTAACCCTCGAGCAAATACCCTCACCAGCACCTAGATGCTCCGGTTGGGATACATCTCAAGAGTACAGTCTCTCTCTGGTTGGGTGCGTTACTAGTGGTTGGGACTCTGGTGTTCTATCCCCGGAGATCTAGAACAGGTGGCCTTCGAGTGATGAGTGTGTGTTAGACTGATGGATTCCTGATGGGGATCCACAGTCCTAATCTAATTTGTATAATCAAACGTCCGGTCTCGGTCGGCAATGAACAACGCATACTTTTCCCAGCAGTCGTGGTGAAGAATGCTCTAAAAAGAATACCCTCAGTTAAAGGAACAATGCTGTATTTATTAATGGCGTAATAAATACCGTGACACGTGCTATCTCCTAACCAAGCAGACGGTATTTAAGGAAGTAACCTACACTATACAGGTGTAGGTGACCTGGTCCTAGGCTGTACAAGAAAGCAAATGATATTGACGGCTAATTAAGAATACTTAGCTTACCTAACTAAACTTCGGGATGTCTAGACGAGACAATTAATACAAGGGATCCACTGCTCTAGTAGCAGGGATTAAAGTTGCCCCCTACCTGCAAGTAGAGGCGGCTAATGTTCAGGAGGAATCAGTAGCGGAGGGTGTTGTAATGTTGGAAGATGAAGACCCTCTGGTATATAAAGGCTATCTGCAATGAAGAGCCTCTGGTAAATGGTGGTGGTTATGCAGAAGCCTGTAGTAACTGTTGCTGCAGAAGAGCCTCTGGTGACAGCAATGGGAGCAGCCTCTGGTTGCTGCTGAGTACTTGGTGACTCATTGAAGGCCCCAGTACAAGAAGTGGTGGAGCGAGCTCAAGAATCAGGACAAATGACGCGTGAGCCATGCTGTGCACGGATTTATATCATTCGAAAGGCAGCAGCGGCGGATCGTGGAGGGGATGTGTGACGTCGCCTCATGACGTCCACTGGCATAAGGCCAGGGGTGGGGGTAGCTTCTCTGTCTATCTCCCAGCTTCATGCATGTTTGGTGGCGCTTGGTTGTGCCCCGAGGTGGCTGACAGCTTGTAGGCTCTCAGCGCTGGGGAGGGGAGGGCGGTGTGTTCACTGGCTTCCACTACATCAGTTTCCACGTGTTTGGAAGCACCGTGCAGGGTTGTGGCGATCTGCAACGTCTGTGTACTATATGGCAGGGTTTGACTCTTACTTGGGTGTGGTAAGAATACTAGTTGGATGAGTTGTAATCGTTTGTATGAAAAGTACGTGGGAGCGGCACGTATCAAGCTGATGAGTGTGGTTAGAAGCTGTGATTATCTTTTGTTGAGGCCTGGTGACTGCTTGGATTTTGTTGTAAAGTGGTGAGCTAATTCCCAGCGACTAAGTTCTGAGCTATTGTTTGAAGGTGGTAGGGCTCTCGCAAGTTTGGTACTGTGGCAGGAATCAAAATCTTTATTGTTTGATGCTGCATATGCTGCATCTGGTTTGTTTTGTAGGTTATTGATGTGACCAGCTATGGATTTTTTGGTATCTGTTCTGTGGCCATTCAATCTCTGCCTGAATATGTTAGTGGTGAGGCCGATGTATTCTGCATTATAGTGTTGACACTGTAGCTGCTAAATCTGATTTTCTGTGGCACATATGTAGTTACCTAGGATGGGGTATGTACGGTAAGTGAGTCTTCTATTGAAAGAAGTTGAGGGTTGGTGAATGGCATAGGTGCCACAGCGTGAGCTATTGCAGGGGTGGGATCCTTTAGGGGTGATAGTTTGGTTGGCATCTGTGGTAGGCTGCAGCTTTGGATGAACCAGTTTGTTGCAGATGTTAGGTGGCCTTTTGAAGACCAATCTTCGCGGTTTGGAAAGCAGGTGTTGTGTTTGTGGTGACAATGCCAGAATTTTGTATCCAGATTGGAGAAGGTTTCTGTGTTTACTTAGGCCATCATGATTTGGGACCTCCAGGCATATATCAGAATTGTTGACCTTGATTTGTGTTTCGGTATTTGAGATGGTATGCTGAATCTGTTTGTGGATGTGGTGCCTGGGGTAGCCGCTGTCGAGGAATGCTCTGGCTATTTGTTCACACTGTTTGTTGAGATCATTATTGGTTGAGCAGATACGTTTGGCTCTTGTGATGAGACTGTAGGGTAGGGATTTTTAGGCATAACATGGGTTGTAGCTGTCAAAATACAAGTACTGAAGGATATTGGTGGGTTTGATGTGTACAGCAATTTGAATTGTTCTATTGTAGAGAGAGAGTTCAACATATACTTATTTACACATGAGCAACACCATGCTGAATAACCATATATAAATGCTGTTATATGATTCTAAAAATAAAGCCCTTCCCTTTGACTTTCAAGTAAGTATGCTTATCTCGCTGATGTACAGTAAGAATGCATGCCAGGACCTACAAGCGGCAAGTAGATACATTTATAAAAACCATTTAAAGTGTAGAATAAAATCCCGTATATTCTTCTTCGTGATTTCAAAGAGCAATGCGAGAAAACAAAATAATTTATTTGACTTTCAAAAAATGTTACAGTTATGTGTAGTTAAGTACGATTCTGTTGGAAATGAACGTCATCTTGTGAAAGGCAACAAATGACAACAACACATACATTTCTTTCTGGGAATATACGCATTAAGGGATTTTTTAATTTATTTTTGTACACTGTTTTTTATGACAACTTCCACCTTGCTGTAAAGTAGCAAAGTCATGTAAAAACATATTAAAACACCCTGGACCAAAACACTTGCCCATGTTTATTACCTCAAGTTTGTTGTAGACATAATAAAAAAGACCAGAGCGAATCACTAATGGCAACACCAATGTATAAAAATGATATGGAAATGCAGCAATTCACAGGAATGTGCTTTGTAAAACATACAAAATTGCTACACTAAAGAGAAACCAAGATATTTGGCAGGGCACATTTGCGAGTTATGCACACACGCGGAGAGAGCACATTCTACACAGGAAATGTTAGGTGTGTCACGAATTATGGTCACTGATGTAGTAGATGCCCGCAGCTGAGCCATTGCAAGATTCTAAAAACAACTTACACCCACCTGTCCAACACAGCTGTTCACACATGCGCATATCTTACAGCTGAACAACACTTTTCACGACGTACAAGCGGTAAGTGAACACAGCAATAAAAAAATAATTGTGGCTACAGATTTTGTCCGGTAAATATGAGGTCTGCTGATTGGAGGTCAGATAAACTGAGGCATTACTGTTTTTTTATGTCGCTTATTTGTAATTAGTGCTGAACGGAAATGTTTATGGCATAGCGTCCTACTGTATTAGCATTGAATATACTATAGTCCAGTCCCGATTGGAAGCAAGTTATGAAAATCAACCTTTGAAAAAACACTCTAGGCATAACATGTCAACCTGTTTTTTCAATAACATGTATTCCACAAATATATAAAACTGTGGTTAGCTTTAGAGTACTGTATTATTGAATAAATGAAACGTTACCTTAATATCCTCTATAACTTGTAATATTATTTGTTTTTAAATATGAATTAACAACAGCAAGAGCAGCGACGTGTTGGCAACAGCTGGTAAGAAATAGTTCACAGTTAAAATATTATTTTAACCTCAGTTTTTAGTATACTATTTGTAAATTAAACGGTGCCTATTGAAATATTTAAATATTTAGGCAGCCCAGATGGCAACATATCTCATTTTTACAGTTTAAAATAACAGCGGAAAATATTGTGAGTAGGCCGTAATGGTACGGTGTTGTGCTATCCAGTGAAAGTAATTTTGAAGCAGCTGTCTGGTGAGCGAGGTTTGTCGCACACAATCTCTCTCTCCCTCCCTCTCTCTCTCCCTTTCCCCCCTATCACCCTCTCTCCCTCTCCTCGCTCCCCCTCTCCCCCTCTCTCTCTGCTAGTACACGGTAACAATTGTACATGTTTTCCGTTGTAGCATATTTCATACTTATTACAGCAAAACAATGATTTTTGAATTTGTAATTTACAACTGAAAGAGATTTTAATGTTTGAATACTTATTTTAATATATTTAGATACGATGGTGGGGCGAAACAAAGCGAAGTTGGCAGACATGGCAAGCCATGACATGGTGTGTTGCTGTTTTACCAAACGAAGCGTAAATTATACTTACTCCAAAAAATACTTCAAATTACCACATCATGTTTGTAGACGTGTTTTTTTAATCCTACCTAAGCAAGTTACGATGTTCTGTGTTTCCGTGGCAGTAAAGAATATACTGTTATGGTGTATTTCGTTAACTGCTGCGTGTGAAATAGCGTGGCGTGTCTGGTGATAATTACTCTGGATCTGTGTGTGCATGATTTCAAATATTTGATGTGAAGTATTTATACATTGTAAATGTGAACTGTTTTTATGACTAAGTTATTTATTTACATTCACGTATGTTTTTTTTATTACAACGTTGTACCTTTGCCCGGGGGGTCGTGTAATGTGATTTACTACCAATCCCATCAAAATAACCAAGCCCAGTCCCAATAAATTTCAATAAACCTAATACACAGTAAGTAGCAATATATATAAATATGAATGGAATAAAATTTACGTTAGGCTTATTTGTGTGCATGTTGACCGCTATAGTTTAAGTTTCTATAACGAAAAATGAGCGACATGAGTTGCGTGCTCTATTTTAATGTTGCTTTTTTGTTATACTGTCTATTCCTTCATTATTTGAACTGAGGCAGTCCTTTTAAGGAAATAACCCAACACATATCAGTAACAAAAAGTTCATTGCCCTGCAGTTGTAACAGTGTTTAACACAGTCGCAGCAAAATATTAACGTGTATTACGTGTAATGTGCTATGTCGTGGAAAACAAATATGTTAGTGTAATTTAACCGTAAGAACTATCGTTAATTCAGGTATTTTAAAAATGTTATAAAGCTGACCTAAATAATGTTATAGGCATAAACTGATTATTCATACGAAATAGTTTTTGAAATAAACCTAAGACAGAATTCTTTGAAAAGCTGTAAACAGTAAACAACACATTTGACAGGTATAAAAGTAGAAGTCACAATTCAATGTTTATTTTTAGGTGTAGCAAAAGTATACGAACACATGTACACACAATGGTATGTAAACATTGATTTTGACAGATGCTACATGGCAGTCACATGGCAATGTTGTTTACATTTGGCGGAATGATACGAACCGGGCCTGCAAGTAGATATTTAGCAGGGCTCCGAGAAAGTTGCTTCCAATGGGGAATGGACTATATAATAGATCTGCAATTTCATGAGGCACCACAGTTGTCAAGAATGATGTCCTTGTTTGAGAACCGGGTTCTATGCCTAGCCGGGTCACTGTATTTTCGCAAGTAGGCATCGGACCCGGACGATGCCGTTGGTCGACTGGTTTTATCGGTTTTATCGGGGATCTCTAGTTTCCCCCACCCCTTCATTCTGGTACTGCTCCATACTCACCTCAATCGCCGTCATTGGCTCTCAAGACACTGCTCTTAAGAGCCGCGCAAATCCCTTCACTCACTCACTCACTCCTTGTTTGATTTGTACATAAAAGGAGGTCAGTGTTAGACACAGTAAAGAACCACTTTATCGAACTTCACATTTAACAAACATTTCATAACAAAGAACTGTTTTGGTTCCGACAAAAGCATACTCAATATAATAATTTTATTTTCACTTTGACAAGTTTTTACATTACGACTTCAGATATATTAATAAAATATTCCACTTAATGACCACTTTATTACCCTAATTCTGTACTAACGTCATAAATTCAGATTTTTTTTTCCTCTCCTTAGGTAATCAAACATTTGGTAAAATATTGCAATGTTTACAAAAAAATGTGTTGTAGGCACGTCGTAGCTATTCCACATGTTAACATGACTGTAGATGATAAAACTGTGGAAAATTGTTACAGAAAATGGTGTCTCAGTACACGAAGTACTAGTGGTGCATCAGGTGTGCGAACTACTTAGTGTCTTTCTCTTGCACTGCAGCGAGATCATTTTCTCGTGTACGTCATCTATGATCTGTGTGAGGACATTTGTTTATGATCAACACATGGTCATGTTGTTTTCGAATGCAAATAAATTACAGCACCTCTGATGTGCCATTTAAACTGCTTCAGTATGCTGCGAAATTAGATAAAATCTGAGTGAAATATTATTTTGTGATGCCATATGGGTTATGTTGCTTTTTAATTCATATAAATAATTGTCTGTTGAAGATATATAATCTCCAGAAATCATAGTCAAAAGAAATCTTGGCAATTTTTTGTTGGTGAGAAGAATTACTTTGTGGTGTTTATGACTTTACATAACCTGAAATACTTATCCCTAGATGTTTTTAGAATGACTTAGTTCAATGAAACCCTGTTAAGAAGTTCCCACTTAAGAAGTTTTCCTGCCTAATATGTTGAATAATTGTGCACTTTATCTATATAATTTGACCCTTTTAAGAAGTTTTTCGGGTTAATACACATTATTTTTTCAGTCCCTTCAGAAACATCTTAACAGAGTTTTACTGTATATTGTAGTAGAATATAGTTATGCTTTTAAAACTGTAAACAATTTACTTGCTGAAATGGATGGTGTAAGTGATAATAAACATGCAAGAAGTAATGAAAAAATCAATGCACTGAATTTTTACGAGTGACTGGCCCATTGTGTGATATAATTACAAAACTATTGAAAGTTCTTTTATTGAAAATCAAACCAAAAAAATGTTTTTGATATGTAATTATATTCCGTATGTTTAAATAAATTAGTTAATACAATAATGATGAGCAGTGTAGCCATAATTGTCATACAGTAGAGGTTCCCGAGAATAGGGTCGTAATAGTGTGGGGGGGGGGATGTTAGCTGGCTATCCCTTCCATTCTATATGAGCGATCAATACCGCTTGGTCAGCACTTGTAGTTGTGACTCGACTTTGCTTCTGCCTGGCAACAGAACACACAGGTCGACTGCCGTATTAATGCATTTTATTTTCTGGCGGATGACATAACATTTTGCTACACATCCATTTAGGCCTATATGGAAGTATACGGCAAAGATTAAAAACCTTTCTGTACGGTGATTATGCGTTGCCTTTTTATTTTTGGGTAAAGACAGCAAACACTTGTGACATTAACTGAACTTGAGTGGCAATGTTTGTATTGGCTTGAGGCATGTGAAAAGACATGCAAACGGTAACAACAATAAAATACAAGGACTTTCACATGTGATTACTTTACAGTACAGTATGATGCAAAATGTTTTTCAAATTCTCAAACATTATTATATGTTTCATCACAAATAATACTGTATGAACTACGAAGTGCTGATTAACGTAAATTATACATTGCATAAATAAGTTCCAAATATTTCAAGAGTTCGTTACACAAACAGAGATAGATACATGCAAGCATATCTGTACATATAAAAACAACCAGCATAAACAACAGTTTTAGACAATATGACAACTCACCAGATAATAATTATCCAACAACGTGATAGATATGACAGCTGCAAACACACAGAAGTGCAGTTATTATATTGTATTAGGCACGGGTGCACCACTTGTAAACACACAAAGCTGAGTTATTTTGTCGCGGATGTTTTTCAACACAGTACATAACAATTAATTGGATGAAACAGTTTATCAGCACAGAATTTTTGAATAAATATGAAAATAATTATACATCGCAAAATTCATTAAAATCCCGTGACAAATCTACCAGTATTTTTTACATTACATTACAATAAAAAAAAATACAATCTGTTTACTTCTTGAAGAAGTCTTTTATTTTGGTCTGCTTCTTTTCGACTAGAGTTTGCTGCATAAACTCTCAAATGCATGAAGTGCGACCACATTTCTTTATTCGCACCATGCCGCCTTAACACTACGGCGTAGACATCCCCGGCCTTGAGTAGTTTCAGGTCATGGTAACTTGCGCAGGTTCTTCTGCTTCACCCTCCCCATCTTCTTCACAACTCTACTCGTGCTGCCCCTGGATATCATCACCATAGTCGAGGATACTCCAGACTGTGATGTTATCATCTGCCGTGACAAACTCCTCAAACGTGCAGTCTGGGGCCAATTGCTGCCACGTTTCCTCATCACATGGTCGTGTGACAGTCAGACGAACAGACAGAAGCTCTGTTGAGGGCCCAGGTTTGGGGCTCTGTGTCCATAGGTGGGGGTCGTCCGGGTCTTCAGAGCTGGCTGCAGCAAGAAACACATGGACGGCAGTCTCTTCGTCGACTGGTGTGACGAAATGGGCATGATGGAAACAGTTGGCGATGGTTTTTTTGCTGCACTGCCCTCCAACTGGCAACAATTGCTTCCATTGCCCTAAATACATCCCATTTCTTCATATCCTTCCCTATTTCCATTTTCAGCACCACACTCCGCACAAGCATTTCCCAGAACTTCAGCTTCACCTGCTGAATTATTTCCCAGTCCAGAGGCTGAAGCATGCTGGTGGTGTTCTTTGGCAGGAACACCAGTTCGATGTTCCTGAGGTTATCGAGCTCAGGATGTGCAAGACAATTGTCGACGAAAAGGACGACTTTTCTGTTGGCAGCACCCATTTTTGCATCAAAGCACCGAAGCCACCTTGTAAATACTGCAGAGGTCATCCATGCCTTCTTGTTAAAGTTGTAGACACATGGAAGAATGTTCTCCCTGAAGCCTCTGGGTTTTTTAATTTGCAGATTACGAGGGACTTCATGTCGCTGCTGTCCATGTTACAGCACAGAAGGACAGTGAGGCGCTTCTTGCTGCTCTTCGTGCCCTTGCACACATCTCCTTTCACTGCAAGAGTGCGATCTGGCATGAGATTATAGAAAATCCCCAGCTCGTCGGCATTGTACACGCCGCGAGGCTGGTAGCGGCTGAGGATGTTCTGGAGCAAGGGCAACCACTCACTCACCGATTGTGGATCGACTGATACAATTTCGCCGACGATCTTGTGACATGATATTCTGTGGTGCACTTTGAAACTATCTAGCCACCCACTTGAACATTTCAAGTCATCAATACCTAACCTCAGGGCAAGTTCGTCAGCCTTTTGCACCATTGGACCGCTTACAGGTAGGTTTTGCGCTCTCACCTGGCCGAACCATTCTAGCAAAGCTTCTTCTAAATATCCATGAGTCATGCGTTGCAAATTTTTCAACTGCACATTGCTGCCTTCCTTCTTTACTGCATTTACTCTCTCTTCTCTCATCTTCAGGATAGTGAAGAGAGTAGACTTTGGGATGCCATGCTGCCGCGCAATCTCAGACTTCGGAGTCTTTTGTTTGTCCACTTCCATGATAATTTCGTACTTCTTCATGAGTGACAAGCTGGTTCTCGAAAGTCGTAAATCCGTATAAGATAAAAAAACAGTGTCAGTTATCGACAAATGCCCATAAAATCAAGTCAAAAATGTAACCAAATCTAAATCCAAAATAATTGCATGGGTCGACAACAAACAGTAATAAAAACCAAGAGAAATTCAAAAACTGTGCACAAATCCAATTTGTAATAAGAGAAACAAAGAGAGAGAGAGAGTACTGTATCCATGAACAAGCGAGAGATAACAATGACAAAACAGACAGCTGCCACGCGTGCATGAAAAACATTCCAATGCTTGAGGGGAAGGGGGTTAGTATAGGCTGGTGCTGACAGCCGAGAAGGGAAGGTATCAATTGTTAGGCGTGCCTCAAATTTTTTACTTTTTCGACCCAAAATTTTCACGGTTCCTTGGGATTGGGTCGTAATAGAGAGGTGGTCATAATAAATAGGGTCATAATAGAGGGTGTTACTGTATACACCATGCTCAAAATGTGTGTGTGTAGGTACTTTTACTACAAAGAACTTCATTGAAACAAACAAGAAACATTTCTGGTTACTTCAAGTTTGTTATAGTGAAGTTTTACTCAATTTCAAAAACAAACTGGTGCAGTGTAATAGACAACACAATGCAGGGCTCAATTATAAGATTATTTTTTTTAATGCTTCCAATTTTTTTTAAAAGTGAAAGCAAAAAACTGCACTCTCAAATGCAAGAAATAGTTAACAATGTTTTGTGGGAGGAAATTTTTTCTCAGTTATCTGTAGACAAATACAGCTTTAAAGCAGTAATGCATCATAAAATCTTGTTAACAAAATTATCACTTAGTATGAAACTCCCATTTGTGTGAAGAATTTTTATGGTCCCAAGAATTGAAGTAAGTTTCATACTGTTATATTTTATTTTAGTGAATTTTATACTGCAAGTCTAGTACAAAATGTGCTGGCGGAAACAGCACACATGTTCATAATATTTTTCACCAAAATGGAAACAATAGCATTATTAACAACATAGATGTGGAGTATTAGGTTGTTTTCTCTGTGGACTTCCTGAATCTGGAAGAGAAGAGAAGGTAGGGAAATGGACTTGGGCAGGCAGAGGGGTATTAGGAGAGAGAAACACAGACAGACACAGAGAAAAGTCATCTGGCAAAACAAACGAAACAAGACTCCACTGCCAGTGGCAAACCAGCCTGGCCCAGCAATACTTACCTACAATTAGGCTACGCATGTGTCGCGACTCTTTCTAATAGTGAACAAGGCTAGCCAACATAGGTGGTCAGAAGTTCCACATCAACACTCTAAACATTATAGGTATGCAAGTCCTTGTAAATTGAACTCGAGCCAAATACCTGCTTGTGGCTCGAGCTTGGCTCAAAATAATTTTCAGACTGAAAAAATTTGAGCTTCAATATCAGTGTTGGGTCATTAAGTTGGAAATCAATCAGACTGTGATTATCATATATCATTAAAAATACATAGACCATAAATGTGACAATACTGATGCATGACTTCATGTTCAATTATACTAAACGAATGCTATTCATCAGCGCAACTGTATTTCTGACAGCTTGTCCATGTGTCAAGTGTTGTTGGCTATGTTTCATCGCAATTTGATATCTCGAAAATATGGCAGCGCTGTTTCTTATGGTTGCTGGTTGTTACCATTATGGGTGCTGCTTTAATGATTGCAATTACTTGCTGAACGTCTAATAAAACTTCTACAGTACATATTTCATACACATATGTATTCTATTTCCATATTTATCAGGTTTTTTTTTTGTTTTTCATGCTCTCTAAATACATCTGAGATGTCTATTATTCTTGTTTATTAATTTTTGTTACAATGTACGAGTTAAGTGTGACATTATGATGAAAACAACAGGTTATTTCGGAAGTGGAGTGCGACATTGTTACAAAAACAAAAACAAGTTATTTCATGGCAGTGAGATGTAAGCGAAAAAAATGAGTGTTGTAAATTTATTTTGTGTTAACTAATAGTATTACTTGTGCATGTGTATATATTGTTCTGTATATTTTCATGTATAAGTTGATACTTACACTTTTTTGTTAATGCTTTGTTGGTAAATGTTCAGAGCATGTAATTTTCAGCGATGCTACAGAAATTTTTGTTAGATCGATGGTGTAAAAATTATATTTTAAGTATGGCAAATATTTACTTTTTAGAATTATTTACATAAGAATTTGGTCAGGACCACAGAAAGTTTTCTGTGGACACGGACTTTTGATCCATCCGTATTCGATGGGTAGAGTTTCCAATGTATTAATGAAAAAAAGTATGACAAAAATTTGTGGTAATACTAAATTGAAAGGGACTATGTGGCAGGCAGGTGTGGCTCTCACAATTGCAAAAAAAAAAAAAAAATGATTTGTTACAAATTCTGTATAGCAACAGCATAATTTATTCTTTTTTTTTCTTTTTAAGGTTTGGTCAGAATGGAATTACGTTGGCAGAACATAGGATTCTGTATTTCCCCTTTGCATTCAACCTCATGAACATTTTGCCTCGGTGTCAGCAAGTTGAGATACTTTTGTCAATGTTCATACAAGGTAAGAGGTAATTTGTAAATTCTTTATAGATAATAAATATACTAGTAGTGGACTGATCTCCGAAAACCCAATACCAATATTTCAGAATTTTACAATCTGATACCTGGTAATAAATACTAATAATTTCCAATTTAGAAATCTTAATTTTTAAAAACTTTTTTAACAGTACTTCTGACAATTGAAAATGCAATACAAAATTTTATGAGTATTATTTTTACTAAATTTAAACATTATGATAAATCATTTTCGGTGGAACCGACTTCAATTTAAAAAAGAACTTTAAGTCGCAGTTATAAAGATGTATTAATATTTAGCTAAAATTGGTAGCTCTTCAAACTAAAACATTATTCACCAAGTATAAAACTACTGAATTTAATTCAATGGAAAGGTATAATCAAAATTAAAAAGATACCTGAGAAGCCCTGGGGATAGTTCTAAGTTTCTCTTCCTGACAAAAAAAATTGCTACTTTACAACTATTGGCTTTCACTTTTCAGGAAAGATGTGACATCATAAAAGAGGGTAGGCCGACAACTGAACTTACGATCAAGACAACATGCAAGAAAGGTTATTTTGTATGTCATTTCCAAAAAAAATGTTTATCAGAAACACTCGTGGTTAGCTGGATGTGACAAAACTGTTTTGCTGGCTATGTTTATGGTTTTCAAAGGATGTTAACACGTGGACTGCAACTGGGTATTTTGACCTTAACAATCTGTGCAATGCTGTTCAAAAATACAAGCGTTCTAAAGTTCACATAAATTCATTTTTGTCTCTTTACAAGTTTGGTAAAAATAGAGTTGATTTTGGTCTAGATAGATCCAAACAATTAAGCACACAGCGACATAAAAAAGTTAAAAGAAACAGAGAAATTTTGAAGCATTTAGTATTGTTGGTTTATTGGGTGTACAGGAACTGCCTTTCCGTGGTCATGATGAGACAAAAGAATCAGAAAACCGTGGCAATTATGCTAGGTTACTTGCTTTAATTGCTTTAATTGGACTATGTTCCGGGTTTAATGAAGGTATCTGTGTAATATTTTTCACTCGGGCAAATGCTATGTTAAAAAATAATAATATTTTTACAAGCAGTGTATTTAATTTTTAGGTACAAAAAATTTTTTAATGGAACCATTTTGCACATTGAAATCCAAATTTTTGCGGGGAGGACCCCCGGACCCCCCCCCCCCCCCTATTGGGGACATCAACACCAGTACTGCCCCCTGCAGACATTAGCTTGCCCATGAAATTATAACGTGCATCACCACTGTTCAGAACTGTTTTTATGTCGTTAATCTGTTGCAGGAAGCACACACATCTTAGTATCTTGAATATTTATTTGACATTGAAAAAAATTAGAACTGATCATTCATTTACTGAATTAGGTGATGATTTTGGTATCTTTGAGTCAAATGCTAGCAAACGATTTGCAAAGAGTATCCCTGTCATAAGTTGTGCATTAAAACAAATTATAATATGGTCACCACAAATTACAGTTAAAAAACTGCTACCAATTCAGTTTAGAGCTTCCCATGTTCAATAAATCATTGATTGCATGGAACTAGAAATAGAAAAACCAAACAACCCCCTTAACCAAGTACTGACTTGGTCTGAATATAAAAAGTGTAACACTGCCAAATATCATATTTCATCCACTCTAGATGGTGTAGTCAATTTTGTATCGTAGGGTTATGATGGACGGATGAGATATGCTTCTATTTTTTAAGACTGTGGCATAGTAAATAAACTTTCACCTGGGTCAGTATTTATGGCTGATAGGGGTTTCAAACATATTGAACAGTTTTTAGTAGCTAAAGGCTGTGCTCTCATTCGACCACCCAGTATTGTGTCGAGTAAAAAAAAGCTCAAAATCATATGTCTAGCTAACAAGATACGAATTCATGTTGAAAGTGTTATTAGAAGAATATGTGAATTTAAATTTCTCAGACCCCAGCTTGTGTGAATAAAAAACTTGTTAGTTTGTTAGATGATGCTGTTGTTGTTGCTTGTGGACTTGTTAATTTACAAGGCTAGTTGATAAAATAATGAAATATTGGCAGTTGTGGATACAAGGGTGCAAAAAATATATATACAAAAAAGAGAGAGGAGCTAAATAGGCTTCAACACAATAGTCAAATGCTTTTAAAAGTGACTAAATATTTTTTTAAATATACTTTTTTTCTCTCTCTCTCTCTCTCTCTCTCCTCTCTCTCCTCTCCTCTCCCTCTCTCTCTCTCTCTCTCTCTCCTCTCTCCTCTCTCTCTCCTCTCTCTCTCTCTCTCTCTCCCTCTCTCTCTCTCCTCTCCTCTCTCTCTCCTCTCTCTCTCTCTCTCCCTCTCTCTCCCTCTCTCCTCTCCCCTCTCCCCTCTCTCTCCCTCCTCTCTCTCCTTCTCTCTCTCTCTCTCCTCTCCTCCTCTCTCTCTCTCTCTCTCTCCTCCTCTCCTCCTCTCTCTCTCTCTCTCTCTCTCTCTCTCTCCTCTCTCTCTCTCTCTCTCTCTCTCTCTCTCCTCTCTCTCTCTCTCCTCTCTCTCTCTCTCTCTCTCTCCTCTCTCTCCTCTCTCCTCTCTCTCTCTCTCCTCTTCTCTCCCTCTCTCTCTCCTCTCCTCCTCTCTCTCCTCTCTCTCTCTCTCTCTCTCCTCTCTCTCCTCTCTCTCTCTCCTCTCTCTCTCTCTCTCCTCTCTCTCTCTCTCTCTCTCTCTCCTCTCTCTCTCTCTCTCTCCTCTCTCTCTCTCTCTCTCTCTCTCTCTCTCTCTCTCTCTCTCTCTCCTCTCTCTCTCTCCTCCTTCTCTCTCTCTCTCTCCTCTCTCCTCTCTCTCTCCTCTCTCTCTCCTTCTCTCTCTCCTCTCTCTCTCTCTCTCTCCTCCTCTCTCTCTCTCTCTCTCTCTCTCTCTCTCTCTCTCTCTCTCTCTCTCTCCTCTCTCTCTCTCTCTCTCTCTCCTCTCTCTCTCCTCTCTCTCCTCTCTCTCTCTCTCTCTCTCTCCCCTCTCTCTCTCTCTCTCCTCTCTCTCCTCTCTCTCTCTCTCTCTCCTCTCTCTCTCTCTCTCTCTCTCTCTCTCTCTCTCTCTCTCTCTCTCTCTCTCTCTCTCTCTCTCTCTCTCTCTCTCTCTACCTCTCCTTCTCTCTCTTCTCTCTCTACAAATGTTTATTTTATTGACCACTGAAAAATACCAGTGGGAACCAATATTTTCAGACAGGTGCAGCGAGAAAGTTGCGAAACCACCAACCCATAGCATATCAATTTTATAAACAAAAAATAAGTACCTATAGAGGACAAAATATTGTTATATATAAATTTTTCTAATAGTTATGCTCCCCTAGCATACCTCTCGAGGTGCAGCAGTCACTTTGTGTTACTTTTAGATTGATTGCCCAGGAAAATACACCATTACCTTAATAGCACTGGTGGTTATAATTTATTAGTTGGTTGGGTTTACTTGTGTCCCCTCCACTTTATTTTAAGAAATCAATTCACAGCTGAATATGAGTACGATCAAAGGAGAGAAAAGTAAAAAGTGTGGAATAATATTACCTGGTGCTCAGTGAAACAGAAAAACTTAAGAAATATAGTCAAGAGATTTCTAGGCTAATATTGCTTTTGTTGCATAGTTCTAAGCTATGTATTTTGCATCATATATTAAGGTAAATTATTATGTCTAAATACAGTCATCTACATTTTCATTTTAAATAAATTGCATTATTTTATGTGATAGGTTATCACATGTATCAGTGTGTTACAAAAATAGTTGCGTAAAATATTAGTAAAATACTATTAGGTTGCTTTTATAGGGTAAACTTGGGGTCAGAAGTGGAACAAAAAATCTAGGGTACTGGACAAGTGATCTGTTGTACAAATACAATAACACAGAAAATATTTGCAGCACAGAATTCTTTATGAACTTGCTAATTATGTATAATATTTGTTAGGACTTATTCGTGTAGGACTCATCCTAATTATTAGGGTTTCTAGAGAAATCTAAGTAACTTACCTAAATATGGTTATTTTTAATTTTGCGTGGTTTTAGATTTACAATATATCTTCATTTTCAAAATATATGGTTACTTTTGTAAACTATTTACTTCAAAATACTTTAAAAGATCGTGTTGAAAAAAATGGTTACCTTAGAATTAGGAACAAAATTGTGGAAATCACATTGTTTCCTTTGCCATTGGGGAAATAATTGTACAGGGTGGGTTACATATTGGATACTGTGCTGGGGAAAGTTGATAATACCAATTGTATAGTATGCATGAAGAGTAATATTTATTTTTGATAATTTTCACACATAACCATTATGTTACCTGCATACTTTTATTTTCTGGTATTTTTGTAACAATAATATTTCTAATCTAGTTGGGTATTTTTGGCTAAATTTAAGAGAATTTATGTTGTTGAAGTTACATTTCACTCAATTCAACTAATGTTTTTAATTGTTAAGTTGTTATTGTACCATGGGGTAAAGTATGTATACTTTAAGGCTTACAATGTGTCAAATTAGAAACTTGCAGTATACTACATTTTTATTCTAATTTATTTTCACAGACAAGTTTGAAATTGTGCAAGTGGAATGTGTTTATATAGGCCAGTTGAAACCACTTCACTGGATCCAGTTCACATTCCCTGCAATGAGGAAGAGAAACTAACACACTATAACCTACAAAAAGCTCTGCAGTGAACTGTTTCCATATAATTCTCCACAGCTCAACTTTTCCCCATAGTAGGTGCTCAGCAGAAAGGCTGAAACTCACTGGAGTTTACTGTCCAACTTTCAACTCAGAGCCTGGGAAACAGTTACATACATTCTCTGTATTTTTATAGCACAGCACTTTGAAATCATAAAAAGCTGATTTGATGTGTATCAACTGATAGCAAAGAACAAACTAGGGTTGAATGCCTTAACAATTACAAAAGTGGTAGCGAAGATGTTTATCCAATTTTTACCCCATGTCACCCTACCAAAACCAGCATAGATGATATTGCAAATCATAAGCAGTATCGAACAATGCGCATTTAAAAACATTGTATTGTTTATATTTTGTAACTAGGTTACTGGAAGGAACATTTTTGTAACCATGTGAAATATACATATATTGACATATTTTGTGTTGGGAAAAATTCATAAAATTTTGTTGTTTACAAAATTTAAATTGCATTGAACTTTTGACATTTAAACTTAGTTTTCAGAATGCAAAAAGTGATAGTTAAAACTTTTGATACAGTTTGGGAAATATGTTATTGTTCCAAAAATTCATAGCCAAATCAATGACCTCTTGTATGAAATGTGTATCATAATCAACCCAAATAAAAGTTACATTATTACTTTCTTCAAAGTCAGGGCTTACAATACAAAATAAACCTTTTGATTTCTGAATTAGATGCATTTGCAACTGAATTTGTCCAAAGTATTTCGGTGCAAGTCTACCATCTTTGAGTGCATAATTTTTCTAACTCTTTTTGTGACATTGGGCATTTTACCTCAACAACAAAATCATTGCAGATACCATCAGGAGTTGCTGCTAGGATGAGGTTTGTGCTGCTAATACATAGGCCACAAGCATCAAATTTAATTTTGCAGTGGTGACTTGCTGCCTTCAATACCCTACTTTTGAACAATTTACCCTTTGCATAGCCTTTGTAGCTCTTAATTTTACTGCACCTAACAATACATCTACAAGTGTGCCATTATTGTTTGAAAGTGGGTTACTTCAACAACTTTTGATGCAGTTATTCGGCCATATCTGAGTACATGCCACATTGATCATTTACTCTTGTTTTTTTATGGAATTGTAGGCATCTGTGCAAAGTTTGCTGCTTACTGAAGCTGCACAAAATTCTAAAAATTCAGTAACGTTTCCTCCACCCGACAATTTAAACCTATACATTAGCTCATGCAAAGATAATACATTTTCTGTACTCGACTAATAATGTTTCAAAATGTGGCTGTTACAGTTTAAATTGCAACCTTCAGCAACAACTTCACTTAAAAACTATGAGATGTGTTTTGTAGGTGATTATTTGCAGATATATTTTTGTACAGATCTTTCATTTTTGCAAAAAAAATTTTGTAGTACCAACCCTTGATAAAGTAGGTTTCTTCCAATAACATGCAACAGAAGTAGGAGCTGGTGCCTCACTCCTACGATGCAGCCACATAATGAATGCAATAGCATGTTTGCAGTTTCCTACAAAATTATAAACAATTGTTTTAGTAGAGTTACCGAAATTAAGTACATCAGTACTTATTCACATTGAAAAGTGTAAGGCCAATAACTTTAATCCTGTGCATAATAATTGATTGATTATGTTGCTCTACAATATAAAGATGACTGTGTGCATATTTTGTTTGGGATTACCTGCAGAAGCTGCACAATCTTGATATTCAACACAAACCACCTCTTGATCGGCTTCATTTACTGTAGCATTGACAGTGTACATTTTGGAATGTATTTTGTTTTCAGGGCAGATTTTACCAATAACATAGCAGAAATTGCTATCTCTTAGCAATTTCACATAACCTATCACTGCATCTCCATAGCTTTCCTTAGCTGATCTGTAAAATAATTTCACCTAATATAATAAAACAAATATAACCAAAATTTACATGCCGTCACTTTTTGGTTATTTTTTTCAGCAGAAAAGTTATAAACCATAAGAGCCTATAAAACAAGTAAGGGCATGGGAGGCAGGGTGAGACTGAGACTCCATCTTACAAAATTTGGTTTATTTATATGGTATATATTTAAAACACTGCAATCTGTAATATATTCAAGGTGCTTCGATTGGTGTCTAGTTAGCTTTCATAACCTAATAATTTAAGTTAAATAGAAACTTAATTTTTACTTTCAAAGCACTAAAATACATGTGTTTAACAACGTTTACCGAGGATGACGTTTCTTTTATATTCTGGACTTACCCCTCTCCTTTTTTCTTAGGTTACTAAAGATGGGCGTTACAAAAATACACTAAACAGGCCTACCCACGTTACACGGGTGGACAAAATTAAGCACTTCAAGGCCCTGCTAAGTTTTTCATTTCAGCTGAGTTCTAAATTTCTGCTGCTTTTTAAGATAAACATTGCCATGTGACTAATAAACACAGTGCATAGGTCTACATTTCACAACTCTCAAAAGTTATGTCTGAGGCTGCAATAATATATATTTATTAGTGGTTTAGAGCCTGTTGGTAGGGCCTAAAATTGTGCTCAGTTAACAGTGAATAATCTCAAATAAACAGAAAGTCAACCACTTTTGAGAAATAAAACAAGTTTTTAAGCTTCTGTTTTAAATGTTTTTACTGTATTTAATATCATCCCAAATGTTAAGAAGTATTTCTCAAACTACCATATGCATATTTTCAGCTGATGAATATAGTTCCTATATTTTATAAAGTAATGGTAAACACTGCTATTGTAACCTTAGAATAATATACAATTATGTTAGGTACACAAAATATAAGAAACGGTGAGTTAAGCCAACTATTATTTTATAATTTTTTTGTTTCCAAGCACTATATTTGAGGCCTAGTATTCCAGAGGCTTAACACGGTAGCACCGGTTAGCCAGCCTGTAGCGCGGTGTGTTGCCGGCCACCGCCATGCCGCTGACATACAGCTGCTTCAGATTTTGAGCGGTATCGATCGGGCAGTGACTGGCGTTGCCAGCTTTAGGCCTGGTGTTGCCATACGACTCGTTCTCGAACATAAAGCCAGAAAGTGTTTTAGAATACTGAAACGTGCTTTAAAATCCGAACATGTGTGTAACCTTCTTTGTCAACATTATGTTCTATTACGACATACATAATGTAGTTAATTTATCACTGAAATCAAGCATTACGCACGACAACACAATATGCTCACTGCCCTCACCTTCATTACAATTTTGTTGTTTTTTTTTTTTTTTTTTTTTTCAAATATAATACTTCTTCCATACTATCATTTCCTACTTTGAAACTTAGCAATCGTAAACATAAACGCACGTACCTAAATAAAACCCACAAACAAATAAGTTTTTTAACATGTGATGTACTGTTGCTTTGAAGATCACGACTGTGCGACATGACACACGTTCTTACCTTTGTAATTTCACACCTCTTATTTCAGGTTCCACAAAACAATGGGAATTAATGTAGTTAAGTACCATATTGGTATCTACTCATGGCAGATTATCTGACTGTGCTTTTACAAAGTTGCCTTCAATTTTAGTGTTGTGTGTTTGCATTAATGTGCCCGGGGCCGGCCGCCGGCGTATGACTAGTGTCGTCAAACCAATGAAAGCGTGTTCCGCAATCACGTGACACCGGCCGCGAATCTTACTGTTTTAAAACTAAAATAACTTTGTCAAAACCGATTTTTATGCAACAAATGTCATATTTTCATGTTCATATGCATATACAAATGTGTTCCTATAATTTTCATTTATATTTATGAAATTTGCATGTTGCCTATTATTGCACATTTCAAGTGATGCGTGATGCATTTCTGTGCTTTTAGGAAGCACACTCTACTGAATGTCCTTCCCCCATCCTGGGGCTCACTTATCCTTATAGGGCAAGTCATGCCACTTAAAAAGTAATTGAGGCGGGACATGTGCTTGCAGGGTACATTGGCACACCCAACTGATACTACAGACATGTGCTCCTAGATTTTACCATTCGCCAAATATACCCAGAAGCCATCATGTCAACACCCCTCTCCGAAAATGTTACTATCTACTGAGCTGCTGACACCCTCCTTGAAGGTTGTGCCAGTTCTACAGCGTGCCACTGGAAGGCAGCATGCATTCTGCTGGAGCGCCACAGCCTCCAGGCGAGGCGATAAGATATATCAATGCCTCAGGCACAGGCGATAAGAAAAGGCACTCTTTAAAAACTTTGAATTTTTCAACCCCTGTGAAGCAATGATAGCTTCTCCCGTGCCCTTCTGAGGTCCTACAAGCTCTGAAATTTAGTATAAAATGACTACCAGAGCAGGCTTCAGGGCAGGCTGCTGCACTTCCGCCGCTGTTATTGCCGGAGTTTATATACAGGATGGGCTAGCCACTAGGCCCTAGAGTCCCATACTTTCCATGGCCGAGGACTCTGTGTGTCGGTAATCCAGCGTTCACCAGAGAGTCCTCAACATCTTCAGCAGCCACCAGCTCTGGAGGATCACCACCATCCAGAGAGACCCATCCTCTTCAGCGACCTCCAGCATCAGTGGTCCTTGGTTGCAGATGCCAACCAGAGGGTCCTGCAGCCGTTGCTCTTGTCAACCCAGCCCTTCATCCATGGTCAGTCACCTCGAGGTAACCAGGCCACGACGACAACGTTCCCGTTGGCTCTAGCCAAGTCATTTCCTCTTTTACCTTCTGGTAATGAGCTCCCATTAGTTTAGGTTCCTTCTTAACATGCTTAATATTCAATTAGGGTTTTTAATTAAATTTGGCTATTAATTAAGCCTATCTCGCCAAATTCACTATGTAACATAAAAGAAATAGGTTTGCATTCAGGTTACCTTTGCCTGATTTTCAATAGGGGATGCCTTTTGTTATTTCTTTATTATTATTGTTAATATTATTATTATTGTTATTGTTATGGCATCGGCACTCGTTATTATGGCATCGGCGCTCGTCTGAGAAGGAAGTGCAGTGGTTTCGCTCCTGTGTTTCTCTGTACTTCTTCAAGTAAATTGTAAGAAAAGTGTCGGAAACACTGATTTGTTTGGATTTTAGGGGCATCTACATGCCTCCGAGTCAAGATCTATGTAATTTATGTGGCAAACCGTTTTTTGGCAGACAGAAGTGCAGGCCCATGCGGAACAAGGTTTCACTGCAGCTGCGCTGGTACCAGCAACAAACACGAATATGTTTGTCAAAAATGTTCCAAGAGCAAAGACAATGCATTTGGTTTTTCACGTAAAAAGAAGGTAAACAACAGTGGGGAAAATAAACATAGTGACATAAACGTAGTAATATCTTCATGGGACCAAGACTCGTCCATATCTTCTGAGGCTGAAACATCTACTCAAATGTCGTCTAAAATAGCGGAATCGATAGATTCCATTTTTTTTTTCTATGTTTGATAAACTATGTAGCAAGATTCACCATCTCTCTAAAGAAGTCAAGAAATTGAAAGAGGACAAGTCTCTCCTGTGAGCAATGTTTGAAAGCCTTCAAACGGCTTGTGAAAATAATTTTGAATATACTAAATCATCTGTTCCTTCACAAAATTCTGTACAGAAAAAATTGTATTGTGAGGCTATAGGCAAGAAGATCGACGCTTCAGGCATTGGCGACAAGAGTAATAAATTCCAGCAGGGTAAAGTCCAGTTGGCAGCACGCGTGAATGTCAAGGAGTCTTATTACTCTGATCAGCAAGAACCACAGAAGCCAGCTGCTGATGACAAGGGTTTCATCACACTCAGCATGTGTGGCACGAAGGCCTCAACAATGAGCAACTCATCTTCAACCAGAACTGCGGCACCCAGAAAACAAGTACAGCTAGGTGTCCGTCACAACATCAACATTAAAACTATACCAAAGGTAGCTGGACAATGCATGAAGGTGCTTCATGTGTCACGTTTTGTCCCAGAAGTGCAGGACAGTGACATAATTACATACATCAATGAAGAAATTAAAGTAACTAATTTAAAGGTGGCCAAACTTAAAACTAAATATGACTCTTACTCCTCTTTCTAGGTTGCAGTAGCAAAGAAGGATTTTGAACACAGTTTCAATACTATTTTTTGGCCTTTGGGCTGCCTTATCAACCCGTTCAACAGGAGATTATTGAATGATCAAATATTTACTCCAGATAAGGATTCCTTCTCTGCTCCTTCTGAACAAAGAGTAGAAATAGCAGGAGGAGCTGAATCCCTTCTTAAATAATGTTTATAAAAACGGAGGTGCTTTTAAAATTCAGTGATCCTGATGCGGGATTTGGAATTGTATTATCAAAATGTAAGGGGTCTTAGAACCAAAGCACTAGATTTTTCCCAGAACATTTTAAGTACTAATTATTCAGAAATTTGCGTGACAGAAACTTGGTTTAACGAATTTAGTATAAATGTGCATTATTTTCGTGAGAATTTTACTGTATTTGGTAACAATCATGATGCCAATATAATTGACCTCAATAGAGGAGGTGGTGTATTAAAAGCGGTAAACCGAAAGCATTTTCCCATGTTTGAACAAAAATTTGATTTTTCCCTTGAAAATATTGAATCAGTTTGGATCAAACTTTGTATTAATAGTACCAATAAATTTCATATTGGAAATATTTATTTCCCTCTGCAATTACCTGTAGAGATGTTTAGAAATGATTTCACTATAATAGAATCTAAATTTAATAACTGTCTTTATTAAATAATAATTGTAGGTAATTTTAATCTCTCTGGCTTGATTAGAACACTTTTCATGCACTAAATATCCCTTATTATTATAATAAACTGAAATGTCAATCTTTATTACAGTCAGTTAGTTTACTTAACTAAGAACAATACAGTTTTACAAAACTGTTTTCTGAAATATTTGATATAATACTAGGTAATTTTTATGTTACTGTTTGTAAATCCTTAGATCCACTTGTGGAGGAAGATAAATATCATCCTGCTTTATGTTGCGAAGTTTCTTTTGACGTTGAGAAATTTTATAACAACACGTCAACATATTATAGAAATTATCAAAAGGGTGATTATTTATCCCTATATTTGGCAGATAATAGTTTTGATTTGGGCCCTATTTTTTCAATGGAGAATGTGAATATTATTGTTGATGTCTTGACCAACAATTTACAAAGTATAATTAATGCTTTTATACCAAAATCCAAAATTTACAAAAAATAAATACCCAGTTTGGTTTACAAAAGACATCATTAACTTAATTAAAAAGAATGAACACTGTTGCAGACTTTTTAAAAAACTGAAAACGAGATATTTGTCTTCATTTTTCCGAACTAATGAAACTGATTACTGATAGAATGAAAATGGCAAAAAAAGCTGGGCAAACGAAAATTAATGATAATTTGAAATGTGAACCAAATAATCTTTGGAAATATTATCACTGGGAGCGGTAGAAGGTGTGATCTCCAGTGGTAACCAACCAAGGAAACTACCCGGAGACTATACCAAACGTTACAGGACAGGAGAGGGATGTGTGAGGTAGGGTTAGGAAAGGATAAAATCTAGACTTACAAAAATAGAAAAAATAGCCAACACCAAAATCTAACCTGCGAAGCCTCCACCATGTGCTGTAAATTTTTCTCAGCAGGGCCAGTATGATACCCTGTACCCTAACCACTTACTTTAATACCAGAAAAGGCTCATTTAAAACAAAAGTGAACAAGGGTAGGGAAAAGAAAGAGATGGGAGGTTAAGGGGAAAGAAAGGGGGTGGGGGGTTATACTCGCTCAGGGAGCAACAGGATGCCGCGATGAATTCATGGGTTTGACTCTGACACTTAGCAACTAGCAAAAACAAATAAGACTTTAAAAAATAGAAGGGTTTTATTAAAGTATACACTAATACACTTTAAATTGCAAAAACAGAAGTATTAAACACCTGAAATTTTACTTAAGGGAGGAACCTGTCAAAAGAAAATATCGGGAAACATAACCTAGACCTCGGTTTCGGTCAGTGCAGTAGTACAAACTCAACTCCTCCACAGAAAAACCCAACAACCAGCGGAGCCATCTACAAACCAGGCACTACTGATACCCATAACCTTACACTAATATCTTTCCTAAAAGGTCTGAAAAACAACTGTACTGCAAGAATGTAGGTTCCTTCCCGAGTAGTTGTTAGTTTATTTATAACATAGGAAATCTAATCCTGATGGCCCCTCGGCCAGTGCTGATAGATAAAACATATTTACCTTTAAATTTGCAGCCCTGGTCTCTCGACACCTCCTGTACCCTCGCACCTTGCATGTAGTTTTGAACCATCATCTTCAAGCAACTGACTTCTACAACTCATTTATTAAATTACTAACTATCAACTTAAACCTACTGAAAATCATGGCCAGGGCCATTCTTGCAGGGAAGAATGTCTCGACCATTTACCTCACCACATTTTTTCCCCACACTTTATATCATCATGACCACATACTTCCGCGGCAGCCTGCCAGGCCGTCCACCAGCCTCACCGCATGTGACTGCTCGCACCAGCTGCTCCCACTCAACTGCTGCTGTCCCACTCCCGACTCTCCTAGTAAACCCGTCCATCGCCTACGACCTTGTCACACACAACTGATAATAACAGCTGCTTCCCCTGACATTATGAGCAAGGTAGATGTCATGGCTGGCCAATCAGAACCCGCCACCCCCACGATCGATACATCGATAACTCGGTGCCAACCTCTCCTTTCCCCTTACAAGCCTTATGACTGATCTGCACAACATCCCAGCTATTACCAGGGAAATCGTCGACACAGTTCACAGCTGCACCCGGTGCTTTGAAGGAGCATAAGATAACAATTGTTCCCAACTGCTGGAAAAGGTTTTAAAACTTGCACCTAAGTCGAGAAAAGTACGGCAAGCTGCCGTCACTTCAGAAGAAGAGCCAAGAGGTGACGAAACGTTTTCAAGATTAAAAATAACGAGTGACCTCAGTTCCTTAAGAACCTGGGCAGTAAAAAAAAGTCAAAAGCCTTTATTCTAAATTTAAAATGGTAAAGTAATTGTTTCCTAATTCAATTCCACCATAACTTAAATGATCTAACCTTAAAATAAAAATAAAACAAAAATGAAACAAACAAAGTCGGCAAATTAAGAATATCTGTTCAAACAAGCAAAATGATTTAAATTTAAAAGAATGAATTCTAAAAGAGTAACTATCAGTTATCTTTCCAACCAAAGCCTCGACATCTAGCTTAAGGCTACAACTTTTGAAACAGACTTCCCCAAAAACGCAATTTGAAATAATTAAAAAATAATTATGAATGTATCTATCACCACCTTACTTATAAGTAAAAAGAAAAAGAAGACATGTGTTTTTTATAAAACAAAATGAACAAGTGATAAGGAGGGCTTACACCATCCCAAAACAGCCTAATTTTCTAAACTAACCTCCAAGGAAGAAAACGCCATATGAAAATTCTAAAAGCACAATCATTTAGGGGTAGGCCTAGATCTTAACAAAAAAACTAAGTGATAGGAAACTTCCCGCTGGCATAAAATCCAGGGCATCTGGACAAAAATAAGAGAGCAAGCCAAAAATCCCACTCCAAACATTGCGCTTAACAAAAAAGCTTAATTTAACTCAAAAAAAAAAAAATGTTCCCCCAAAAAATTTGTTTCGTAACATTATGTTAAGCTTATGAAATCTAGGTACAATGAATCCCTTACATTAAATATGGATGGAAGTACAATTCAAGATCGCACAGGTTGGGTAAACATTTTTGCACAGCATTTTGCTAAAGAATATGTGCCTTCTAATGTCATTCCCCAAGAGCTCCTTAATGATAGAACAAATAATATTAACATTGATACCCTGGTCATAACTCAAGCATTAATACTCTGGGCCATTAAAATGCTCAAAAGCTACAAGTCTACTGTCTGTGATGAAATCCCTAATTTCATTATTAAAGGTTGCTCGCTTATTCTTACTCCTATATTAACTTAATTGTCCACAATTTTTTTAATTCTTGCAAAAGTTTATAGATATTTTGCCAGTGAAAACTATGTAGAAATCTTCGGTGCAGGCAGGCACACAAAATGGTACAGGTGATATCTGGCATGTTTACCAGGACAAAAAGGGAATTTAGTAGAAAATGAGACCACCTGTCTCACCGGGTCCAGTGCTCTAATCTGTACGTTACCAACTGTGATGCTGCGATTGGCAATTGTCATTAAAATATGGTGTGTGAACTGTTGACAGAAGCACAGCCGCCACAAACCCTGTAGAATATTGCTGGGTAATTTTTACATCCAACAAAACATTCCTGGACATGCATTTGAAAAGTAATTATGAAGTTCTTACTTGGAAGTAAATTTTCTGTCGACGTTTGAATGCTGGTAAATGGTTGTTGTTGCCATAACGTTGATCATCGCAGGGGTTGACTACAATGTAGGCAATATTCCACTACCCTTTGTATGAAATATTGCCAAAGAATTCAAACAATATTGTTTTCTGGTGACTGAATGGTCGCAAATAATTTTGATCAGTTGGCAGCAGCATTATGTGCTCAATTGCCGTATCCAGGTCTGGTGAGCTGAGCCTTGTAAACAAAGATGCACATGAACCTCTGTGTTGGTATGCCGTGTGTGTTATTCAGATTTTACGACTCACAATTTATAAGAATACTATAGCAGGTAATGTTTTTGCATTAGTACTTGTGTTTAATTTTTGTTTAAAATACAATGTGGGTTTTTTTTTATTAAAGTGTAATTTTTATTCTCCCCTTTCGTTTAATATAGTGGTGTGTAAGAAACAACTCAAAATCATGTCATGTTAAACTTTGCTGGATATCTATTACTGTTGTAATGAATATTTTGCTAACTAATTGTCATTACTGCCATGTCGCTAATAGTGCTGTTAGACACTATTCTGCAAGTGTTGTCCCAGGAAAATAGTATGGTGCTAGGCAACAGGATTTTCCTTAGCCAGACTGCATTGTTAGACCTGTTGGCCAGCTTGATTTCTTGTTTTCATTACATGCTATATCTTGCCTTCTCTTTAAGGAAGAGTGAATCATATTGTGTGGAATGCAGCAGTTACCTACACTGCTACAACTGTGGGGTATATAAAGAAACTGGTATAGTTCTTAGTTGCATCATACAACAGTAATCTAAATATACAAGATGATTCACGAAAAGTTACCACCACTCACAGGGCTTATTCCTTTCATCATTTGGAGCAAAATATGTCGTATAAATGTGGGTCCTATTCCCAATATTTACATAATGATTCAACAAATTCGAAATACCTAGATTATTGCGCATTGGGATTGATGAAGGATATTGTTTAACAAAGGACTGCACAAACACATGAGGAATTATTTATATGTATCATGCATGCCGCTACAGAAATCAAAGACAGCAATTTGCAGCTACGTATAGCAACACATGCACTTCTTAAGAATGTGGCCAAGTGTATAGAAGTAGATGGAAACATTTTTGAATATATTTTGTAAGCTTGTTAGATGCAATTGTGATACTTAACTGTAAACAATACAGTCTGATAATACATCACTGTATTTACTTCTGAAAGGGTTATTATTTTATTCGTCATTTTTCAACTGTTTCGAATTACTCTGTTAATATTGGGAATAGGACCCACATGTATGACATATTTTGCTCCAAATGATGTAAGGAATAAGCCCTATGAGTGGTGGTAACTCCTCTTGAATCTTTCTGTATAGCTCCTGGAATACTACTTTGCATCAAAGAACATGATATGGTATGTTTTGTTAAACTTTGTATATTGAAAACATTTTTCTTGAGTGCTGGTCATAATATACAGCGTAGGTTTTAAACAATGGAGGAGGTACATATTTCAATATGGTTTACTTCATTGGGTTTAATTTTCTGAGAACTCATAATTTGGTACATATTTTCTTCTGTTTTTATTTTAATTTGTATGTCTGTATCTTGCATGGAAAGAGGTTTATCCTGTTCCCTCCCCCAGTTCAGTTGTAACCATGATGTCACATGAATGGGTCAAGCAAATTATACTAAATTAAATTTATACAGTCCAGTCCAGTAGATTCTCTGGATTTTTAAGTTTTTTATGTAGGGAAATTGTTTATTAGAGTTGGCATTACTTATTGTTTGAAGTAATTAGAGATGGATTGTAATGTTTTTTGTGTGATAGATCTGGGGACTTGTGACGTGGAAGAGAGCTACCACAAAGTGGGTGCTGCGGATGCACCCAATATTCTCCTCATGGACATGCTGTATGAACACTTGAAGAAGCTTCATGACCGTGAGCTTTCACTATCACCAGAGAACTCTGCAGCCTTCATGCAGCTGCTGAAGGGACGGGAACGTGACAATGGTTCCCAATTCCTGCCCATTCCATTTGTGGTTGATAACATTGCACATGGTAAGCCAACTGACATTACAGTAGAACCATGTCGAAACATTCTGGAATGCTATAATAGGGTATTTTCTACTGCAGTTATTTTTTTGTACCAAGTGCAGGTAACTTTTTAACTGGGAAAATTTTACAAGCATAAATGTGATAGAAGAACTCTACTGACTATAAATGAGTTTTGTAATTAAATGCCAATAATGTACAAGGTGTGGTAGCAAACAAAATATTATAATAGAAATGTATCTGCTTAACCTGTAGCATCACATTTTACTTATTTTTACCTATTCATAAAGAGTTTTTAGAGGTAAATTATATTCAAATATACCTGTGTAATTTAATTATCTTTGTAAAGCTTTTAGCTTTCAGATTGTTTACAATGTACGGCATTTTGAAGATACACTATTATTTAACACTAAAAATATAATTTTTCTAGTTATTTAACAATATTAAATTGTAATATGTACAGTACAGCCCCAAATTTACAAATCTCTGTTGTTACCAGTGATGACTTCATATAATTGACACAGATGGAATTTGACCACCATAACTGAAAAATTGTGATAAGTGTAATTTTTCATATGAAGTCTTGAGTTTCATCATCACCTGTGATGCAAATATTACTTGTTTTCAATGATGTGAAAATTTTAATTAATAGGCAAATATTTTTTCCAAAACAAATGACACAGCACGTATAAGACTTCCAGTGGGCTCAATGGTTAAACAATTTGTTGTGACAAGGAGAGGTAAATTATATACCTCTGGGGTACCACGTTATTCAAAATATGTCTACCAATTGAATTAAATTAATATTTCAGTTAAAAATCATGTTGGGTTTGCACCAGGGATGACTGAAGACAAATTTCAATAGGGAAATGCCTTTTTAAAATGCAATTTGGGAAAATTTTTAGAATAAAATTTGGTTTGTTTTGATTTTATAGAATTTTTCTCGGGAATCGTGGCACTTCGTAAAATTGGGGGTCTATTATATTTACATATACCACAAACTTTCTATTAATATGCAATGTTTATGTCAGTTCCAGTGTAAACTTTAAATGTTTTTCTAATCTGACTACCAGAATTGTGGCAATGTACCACATGTTCCATGCTATTTCCCTCATAAACTTTTTCAGTGTCATCAGAAGTTGTCTTACATGCTTTGTGCTCAGAAGCACCATACCAGTGTCTGTATTCAATAATGTATCATGATGCAAAACATATCAAGTGTTTTGCTACAGAATAATAGCAACAGTGCTTAAAAGGTAATACCTTTGATAAAAAAAAAATTACTTCTTCAGTTTAATTGCTTTACATTTACATTTGAAACCATTTGCTTTAATGCCATATTGATGGTGAAACTTTTTGAACAACGGATAATCTTGATAAAATTTCTGCTGTGTAGGACAGAGCTGGAAAAAAATAACAGCGGTATAGTATAGGCTGTTCATGGTAAAGTAATCGTTTTTAAACTCAACCTCTGAAAAATGTCACTGCCCTTATCTGCGTATATTTTAACTGATACGCTGACTTGCGATTCCTCCGTAAATTGGATAATAACTGATGGAAACTAGTTCAGTGATATAATATTGAATTAAGTTTTAGGTGAAGGTTTGTGATAACTGAAATAATATGTTTTGCTCTCTTTTTTTGTAATGCATAAAGTGTAAGGAATATCACATTTGTAAAATATTTACTTTTCTCATAATTTCAGTTTCACTTGACTGACACATAAATAAAGTCACCCCACTGTAATGTTAATTTTGTATATGATGGAAGACTACACAATGTGCATACAAGTAAATCTTAAACAGGGCTGCACACAAGTAAATCTTAAGCAGGGATTTCAGAAATTCTAAATTTACTGTGAACAGCAGTTATTGTAGTGAACTACCATCCCATCACGTACTCCATGAAATCTGTGACCGTGTTAGAAGTAAAACCTGGTGGAACAGTTGGGCGCAACCATAGCTGGTTAATGAAACATCCACTTTAGTTAGTGTGCGGATGGAAATAGCTAGTTGTGTGTAAAAGTTACAGATGGTACAGCTCAGATTAGCATAGTTTTTTTTAAGTTTATGTGTGTGCTATGTATTACAGGAGTGGTATACAGCAGCTCTGTGGTATGAAATATCATTAGAAGCTAATTGTTTGAGGAAGAATGTAGGGAAGTTTTGTATAGCTTATTCACGGTAAAGTGAGCACTTTTGAAGTCCCTCTCGTTTGGAATAATAGTCAACAAATATATTTAATTTTAGCAGTAGATGTTAAATTCCGAGTGTGGTGGAATACACACAGTGTGTTAATTACTAACATGACAATATTTATTTTAAAAAGTGGTTAAAGGATAAAATATGGCTGAAAGGAAAAAGTAACTAGGACCTCAGAAGTGCTCACTTTCCCGTGAACAGGCTATAGCTGTAATTAATTATGTTTAGCTGTTAAAGTGGCTGTCTTAGTGTATCATACTCTGTGCATTTTCAGACCAGAGTACAGCATCACAGTCATCTGCTTCATCCAGGAAGTTGGACACAGCTTTGTTTCCAAAGTGGAGATGTTTCTTGAAAGGAGTCAGCATCACCCACATTATGCTCACATTCATTCCAGCAAGTTATGTTGACCTGAAGCAGCTCATGATCACCAGAGATTCACTGAGTGGAAAATATCCTGTTTCCATTCACCTGGTGACAGACCAAGATGACCTGCACAGATCTTCAGAAACTGGTGTTTGTGATGCAGAAATGGACTCGTGCATGCATATGCCATGTCAGAGCAGCCCATGGCAGGTGCAGGCTGGCCCAGCATCTGATGCTGAGCTCGTCCACAGTCTTTCTCAAGACCAATCAGCAGAACTCCCATTTCGTGTGCGGGCCAGCTCGTGGGACACTGTAATGAGGAGCAACATTCCACTAGAAACTCAGTTCAGAGCAGACTTGAACCGTTTACGGACCAGTTCCATGGATTCCAAATTGAAACATTTCCGCCCCCTTTTGGCAGCTACAAAAAGTAGAGGAAGCACTTTTTCTATTGCACAGCATGCAGGGCAGCATGATATGAATCTTGATGATGAAGCCCCCGTTATTGAAGAAGTACCAGGTGATGCAAATGAACTAAAGGAATGTGGACTAAATATGGGGCATCATTGTAAGCATAGGTTTGGTGCTCTTGCATTGCCAGTCTACGTGTATGATTGCTCTCTGTCAGTGCTTATGGACATACTGATTTATGGAGATACAGAGCCTCATGCAGCCAAAGATATTTACGAAGATTTTACCTACAAATTCAAGTTATCAACAAAGCAGAGTAAAAATGAAAAGTCAGATTGCAAACAAACAGAGAATTCAAAGACCAAAATTGATGATTCACAAAGTTTAACAGGTAATGAACTCTTTATTTGGCAATACAAATTTGCTGAGAATTTTTCATTCTTAATATTTTATTCAGAAAGCAGTTATAATGGCAGATATACATTCTAAAATTTATCTGTTTAATTTATATTGTTAATCAAATGGTAGTTTCGTTTTAATTTTATGAATTTTGTTGTTACAGGGAAACAGTCTCTTCAGCAGCATTGTGAAGTTATCAGCTTGATTCACTCCAAGTGCTTTGTGTTTTCTCTATTCAAATCTTTGCATGTTGGTCAAACTATTTGTTCCCAAGATGTACAAGCAGCAGTTAACCAGTGTGAAGAATCTGTGGTTGAGATCAATATTTCAAGTTTTCTTAAGGTATGCCAACATTCCATATGTTTTAAGCTGAAACAATCCTTCAATAAAAAAATGGACAAATAATTCTGTAATGATTTAGAAATAAAAATGTACCACAACTCCTCACAGGTTGGTATATGCACATAAACACACATATATATTTGAAGGATATTTTCAAAATGGATTTTTGAAAATGCAACTTTTGGTTAGACAGGTTACTTCAGGTGGCAAGAGTTTATGGCATACTGTGTTTTGCAAGATGATGATGTTATTAGTAAACCTAGCTATTGCAGTGTGTACTAAGATGCAGAAATTTTAATCATAAAGGCTGATGTTCATTTGAGATATGGCAGGAAGTTCATTTGTTATGTAGGAGTGGAGTATAGAGGTTTGGGTAACTCTTAACATCGAGGTCTTGAGAGCCGATGTCAGGTAGGTACTGTGCAAGATGTGAAGGTGCGAGAAGGGAGTTAAGACTTTGGGACTCTCTGTATTAGTGTTGGTTATGATATATTGCTACACCATTAGATGTGGTATGGGTTTCAGATAATAACAGAATTAAGATCCTTGTAGAGTGTATTCTTGAAAATTGATTTTTCAGTGGACCAGCAAAAAAATTTAAACATGTGAAAACAATAAGTGCGGACATGAAGTTTAGACCCTGAGAAATAATGTACATAACTTCAAAATTCAAATTGTTTAAATCAACAGCCTAAAGATGTAATTAAAAACAACTTATCCAAGTAAATTTACGGTTAAATATTAAATTTAAATTTAACATTTCTATTCTTGAAATTGAGTAAAATTTAAATGTTATTTATTCTTATGTTTTTGTCCAGTGTTCCTTAATCGGCTGAGCCATGCTCAATTTTTTGGCCAATATTCCCATAACTTATTTATGTGCAATAATTTTTGTCAACCATTACCTGCCGAGCCATTTTCAAACCGTTACTATACTAACCAAACCCTCACCCTATAGTTTCCAATAATAATCACGCAATTAAAATACTGCATCTATACCTTACACCAATTCCAGTTTACAATAACAATATTATAGATAGTTCCATACAGTGTCAGAGATTGTGAGATTCATTCTCATTGTTCCCAACCTATGAGTGCAGTAATTGTGTAAGAAGAATAAGAATAAAAGATGCTTCTTTACTGTTACAAAACTATGGGTGCAGTAAACACGTAAGAAGAAGAATAAGCATAGTCAATAGAACATAAATATATGCTGTGGAATGTAAACAATACTATCAATAATACCAGTTGTCGACTATCCACGTTGTTTTCCATTCACATAGTGTTAAAAAACTATCAATGCGCACAATCTTTGGCGAACGTTATGTCTGTCTTGAACGGATGTCATGGGAAAACAAACATTTGGCAATCGTTGAATGCGGTCTGCAATCAGCTTAGTTTATATGGAATTTTTTACGGGACCGAAGTAAGTAAATGGAAAATATGGTAAAACGTAAGTAAGGAGAATCAATAATTGATAATCCACTGTAATTAACAGGCAGTATCCAGGCCTGAACCTAAGGTAACTCCATTTGACAAGTTTCTGCTCTTTTGGATGCAGTAGTTAGCATATATTCTGGATAATTACAGAATAAGAAGAAGAAAAAAAATTTTTACTTGTTGTATCTGTGATGAATTGGCACCCGATGGACAGTAATTAGTATCTTTATAGTGCAATATGAGGTTCTTTTGAATTTAAGTTGGTTTGATAGCACACATACATGTTTTCCAACAAACTTAGTATAATTTTGTACATAAAATAGTTATTCAAGAGAATTTAAAAGGGTGTAGTCTTAAGGGACATAAAAAAATATCCATTGTACCACAAGTCGATAATGCCACTGATATTTCTTTTTAACATTAGGCACTATAATAAGATAGTAACCTGTTCATAGTAGCATACATACATACATACATCTTAAAAATAAAAATTTAATTAATTATATATTTTGGAATAGTCTGATTTGTGACCCTCCTCCCACCACAACCCAAAAGTTGGGGTAAAAGTACTGGTTTTTTTTTTTTTTTTTTTTTTGCTTGAAGTCTCATGTTTTATCTACACAAAAATAATGTTTTTTTGAAAATTAAATATTTATTTTCTTCAATTGTCTTTACTTTTCAATATTGGAAAATCCCCCACAAATATACAAGATGTTCAGAAACTACGTGTCGAAATTCAAACCACAGCATCTGTGGGCGAATAGAAACAAGAAACTCTAGCCAAAAAATGTTTGGAATGGCCATTTAGTATGTTTAAATAGAAGTTGAATTTCAACAAACAACGCCGGGTGTCCACAGCTATATGTACCTGCATGCACGACAAGTTGCATGACACGAAGGTGAACGGCAGTGGTGCCACGTGCAGCCAGCACCTGTACGTAGGCCACCATGAAAATGCAAACTCACCTGCCACTGTGGTGACGCCTGTGAGTGGGACAGTGGCTACCTATTTGACCGACAGGTGGTGCCTAGAGCTGTGTGCTTCACTGCCTTAGATCAGTTCGCCTTGGTGTCATGCAACTTGTTGTGCACGCAGGTACGTACGGGTGCGGACAGCCGGCATCCTTTGCTGAAGTTAAACCTCAATTTAAACGTACTAAATGGCCTTTCCAAACAAATTGTGTCTAGAGTTTCCTGTTTCTGTTCACCCACAGATGCTGTGGTTTGAACTTTGACAGGTAGTTTCCAGATATATTGTATATATGACTGCCTTTGTCACTAACTTTCAGCAACCATATAATTAATTTTTAATTGCTTCTGTTAAGAAAATAAGAGATTTAATTTAAATTATTTTATTTTATTTCATTTCAATATTTCTGCATCTTTATAATATAAAACAATATATCATGTGTTTCCGAACAACCATTTGCAGACATTAAAAATAAAGTTTAAACAGAGCACTGTATAACTATTAATGACTGCAGAGTCCATATTCAACAGCTTCTTGCGAGAAAATCAGAAGTAGCACAGTCGTAAACAACTTGACTCACATTTAAGAGGACCTGAATTTGATTTTTGTTCCGGCCATCCTGATTTTGTTTTTGGGTGTTATCCTATATCACTCCCAAGTGAATTCTGGAATGGTTCCTTAACCCTTTCACTGCTGCATGTTTATCAGTATTAAAATATGTATAGTGCTGCTACCTGTATAATACACATTCACCCCCTGTGCTGAATGCTTTTTTCTTGCCAATGCTGTTGGAAATGTTAGAGATCACTTTTAAACATATTTCATTACTTCTTTTTCATAAATTTTTTTCGATGATTTTATCAAATTTTTACTAAATAAATTTTATATACAGACATTCTAATGAATTCGTTAATTTGACACTTCAATAAGCATTATGAAACTGACATTGATGGATTTATTATACAGACTTCATTATCCTGATATTTCCTAGACTTTCTATACTGGTTTTAAAAAATTTTCAAAACCAAAACCCTATTTACAATATATTTTTTAGTAAATTTCAATGTTACAAAGCAATAATAATGATACAACATTACTCATATTATTCTGGCATTATTACATCATTACACCAAGATGATAATGAAATAGTACTAAGTATTCTATACTAATTATTTTATAATGATGGTCTAACAATTAGATACTTTACATTATAATGATTACCACATTATTGCACAGATACCAAGAAACCTCATTTTAGTGTCTGAATGTACATTGATCATAAAATGTTAATTGCTTTATTGCATTAACGACACACTCTAATAGTGTTACTGTAAATTTATTATATAACATTACACTAGTTCATTTATTTTGGTACTGAATCAGTAATTTAATTGCATTACTGATATTTGAATTTATTTACGAATGTGTACTTTGTTTTGTGGCAACACTGTATACTTTTTACACAGTTTACAATGAAAGACTTTGAAATTCTTTTTACTGTGATAATTCTCAAAGCATGGAGTCACACAGAGCACGACTTCACAGTCCCTGCACCAATATCTTGTTCTCTGCAAATTTTGTGTTTCATACACACAACACATTTTTTGGGTAGGAAACTTTTTCACCCCAGTTGCTTCAATGACAGTAGAGAAATGTGTCTGTGATAAGCGCAGGGGAGTGTCTTCATCTGATCTCCTTCCTCCTCCAGACCTTTTCTTGGGTTTTGTAAATTATTCCAAAATTTATCTGATTTTAAGTTAGCATTAGATGGAATATAGCAAGAGGTAGTTTTGTGCCAGTAACAGTTGTGTGAAAAGTGTGGGCATTCAGAACTGTCAAATCTAATACGTGGAAAAAAAAGTTTCTTAATACCATTTTACAGTTTTTCTCACTGATTCTATGGAGCTGATTACCATGTCAGCTCTAGCTACAGATCCCATGTACCTGTTGTAGTCCAGAACACGTGCAGGGTTCAATATTTTATGTCCACGTTTCCTGTTAATCTTTTCACTTTCTGCCATGTCCGCACTATGGCAGGTGCTTGGCATCCATACTTCGCGCTTATCACACCACTTCATTGGCAATAACTCACCTGATAACCTAAAAGAAACTCTCCTTTCTTCAACTTGTTGTGAATTTTTGGCATATTGTGATTTTTTCGCACTGTACCACAAGCATTTGTTGTGCCAGTATGAAGCCAATGAAACAGGCCAGGACTGGAATACCAATTGTCAGCAATACAGTGTGACCTTTGTTCAAGTATGGTTTCAGCAAAGTAGCCACAATGTCTCCAGACATTCCCAAAGCTACATCATCAATGTCACTTTTTGCACCAGTGTACACTACAAAGTCAAGAACATATCCAGTCTGACAGTTGCATAACACAAATGTTTTTATCCCAAACCTGCTCCTCTTCGATAGTATGTATTGTTTGAAAATCAAACGTCCTTTGAAGAGGAGCAAGCTTTTGTCAGTACACAGTTTCCTGTATGTCACAAATGAATTTCAAAAAGCATTTTGAGTTCTGACTACTCTACCTTGAATTTTGAAAAGTCTATCACCACCATTACCCGCACTGTTGTCACAGAAATGAAGCATTCGCAGCAGAAGTAAAAATGTCTCTTGACATGATTTCCCCGAACACTGGTGTTCGCAAAAGTGCATCTTTTGACGAATATTCGCTTTCTTTTAGTTTTGTCGCACGTGACATCAGCAAACACACTGCCAAAAAGCAAAATAATTCTTCGAAATTAGTGTCCTTCCATTGCTTGATATGCGAATGGGACTGCAAAATGTGTGGCATATTTTTAACAGCATAATCATAGTATCTGTTACGTACGTCGGCTATTACCATCATCAATGGAACATCAAAGAAGACTAGGAAAAAGTCAATTATAAGTCTTCCATTATTCACATTTGCATTACATCCTGCATGTGCATCATTGAATGGATGATTAGTAGGAGACAAGTTATTAGATGACAATTCTAATGTGTCGCACTTCCTTTTCTTGGTAGGGTTTTCATTATCTTCATCATCACTGCTATCATCCTCAGATTCTGATGACACTTCAACAAATCTTATACTTGAAGGACTGAGTAATTCCCGCCAACGAAGATGGCTGGGGAGATTTGTTCTCCCTCTGGTGTGGAACGCATCCATCCTCTTCTTCACTAGATGAAAACACCTCTTCCTCACTGTCACTCCTTGTGAGGATCAGCTCCAGTGCTTCTTGGTCGGTGAGAAATTGTTTTCTCTTCATAATTTTTATATACAAATTACTTGTTATATAGTAATTAACAAGTTAGCCACTGGCAAATGCACATTTGAAAGTACCACATTACACTGAAAAACTGGTCCCCCAGCGCAATCTGTGGCAACCCTCCCCCCCCCCCCCCCCCTCAAGCTAAACCCTCACGCACCTGCCACACCAGCAGGGCACAAGAAAAAGTCTTATCAGCAACATATTTCAACCAGAAACGTGGTGTCAGTATCATATAATGAAGTGGCAGCCGTGTTTGTTTATGTAACTCGTGGCAGGGGCGGGTGACTATCTTATCTCATGTTACCTCTGTAGCAAGCTGGAGGCGGCAAAGTGTGTGTGTAACAAGCTGGAGGCGGCAATGTGTGTGCGTGCGCCCTTGAGCCACCTTGGCAGGCCATTCATAGATAGCTGCAGGCAGAGGGTCTGGACGAGAGATCTCGTCCTTCGCACTGGCGGTACATAAAGTTGAAGACGAGTTATCTTGTAATTAGCACAAATAACTTATAAAATAAACACGAGATCTCGTCCATAGCAGCGAAAGCGTTAATACAATCCCTGGTCGATTCCTTCCCAATTCATCAATAAAAGTGTTCCCTTGTAAGGCCTCTTCGCTGTTCAAGGGCACTTAAAAACAACAAATAATAAAGAAATGACAAATATTTAGAAATCTTTAGCATAAAATACAGTGGATTCTCTATCCATAGTTTCTCAGGGGACTGACAAAAATGTCAATAAATGTGGACTTTCAATGAATGTGGTCTTGAAATGCAGATAAATTGAAAATGGGACCACAGAATATGTTCCATGGATGTAGACTGTCAATCCATCTGGGTTCCACTGCAATACCCGTAAATGTTACATACAACCAATTATTGATAAAAATTATTTTTAAACAGAGTGTCTGGTAATGTTTAGCAAATGCAAAATCTATTTTCTGCTGCTTCTTACGAAATAATGTGTTGTGTGGACTAAACTGGTGCCTTACACCCAGTTAGTGACTTCTGGTGGAGTTTAGTTTTATTTAGTGACTTTGGATCTTACTAGTTTTGTATTACCACCTCTGCCTACGAAGTAACATCTTGGTTCTGTTTTTAACTTCAAGGCAGTGCTCAGCTCACTTTGATAGATGTGTTTCATCTATGTTCATAATAAACTCTGTAGCATCAGTTTGGGTGCATTTTGGACAGTTACAGTTCACTTTTCAAGTCCCTGAATTTCTCTATTATGAGTATTTTGAAGTGACTCAACATTTTGGTTCTCCAGGCCCAATCTATGTGTTTTTGTGTGATGATGTGCGCTTTTTGTTTTGTGCTGTTCACGTTTCTTTGTTCGGTATTCCCATCTGTTATTTGAGGCAGCAAGTTTACGGATGCAGTTTCCAATTTGCTTCAGCTCCATGTAGTCTTCCTTCACTCTGCGCTTCACGTAAATCTTTTCTGTGATTCGGTATCTTGACATGGGAGTGACAAAATTGCTACATGTTTTCAACACTCTTTGTGGTTCTCAAGGGAAGACTGTGATATCTTTGGTGTGTGTTTAAATTTACAAACTTCCAGATGACTCTCAACAATGAACTTTTCACCTGTCACTGCCAGTTACAAAGAACAGAGGATCAACTTCAGTGTGCTGTTACTAATTGGTATGATTGAAAGAGATTCCATTAAATTAAAGTATTTTTGTTGCCACATGCCGGGACCGTGAGCAGTTGAAGATCAGCTATGACAACTATGCCATTTTGTTTGGCATCTTTCCTTTTCCACTTTTTGTATATTCTTGGTCATATTTATATATTGACGCTTTTAGCGACTAAACTCTTTTTTTCCCCTATTGATTCCTTTATTCATTTTAATAAATTTTGTGCCGGTAAGAAAATTACTTTGTCAACTTAATGTCTATATATTTTCATTTGTGACAGTGTTGTTGGCACTTACTATGTAAATGGTAAATTTAATTAATGTTTCCTTTTGACAGTATATTTTTTTTGTCAGCTTATTGAAATGATCAATCCGTGTGTGACTCGTTATAGCTATGTATGTGGTAAATACTGGTTGGCATATTCATACTATCAATATGGCAATCTAGAAAGAGTGTTCCATCGCGTGGTTTAAGAATGTATCCACTTCCTCCTTCTTCAATAATCTCAACATGGCTTGAAGTGCTAAGTTTTTGGGCTAACTTATGAATTTGCTGCAATCATGAGCTAGAATCCTCTTTTAACACTGCTATGGAAGTAACTTTTTACTGTTTATTTTCCCGATCGTGTTTTGCACCAATTAGTTAATGCTTTGAATGAGTGGTTCACTATAAATTTTAAAGTTAGCGGTAGCAGCATTATGCCTGCCTTTCATGATGCTGTGCCTGGTAACTGTGGATGGCAATTGATGTTGTAGTGTCCAAAGCCAACATTTTAAGGCAAAGATAAGAATTTACTTGTTTTCCATTTCATGCACATGGAACACCACCTCAATGTGGCAAGAATAGTGTTCTACTAATTATGTAGTACGAAACTGCAGTTACCAAATTTCTGTCACCTTGTGGACTTATCCCTATCAAAATTGAAACTTTGACACGTGTCCAATTAGACTGACTGGACACGGTAGTTACAGATTTTACTCGCTAGACCAAAAGCGACGTAGGTAGCGGGGATGAGGTGAGGAGTGTGGGCTAGTTCTGCACACCCTTACCTCTAGTTAGGTAGTTGAGGTAAGTTTATTCTTAGGCGGGGTGAATGCCTGGATGAATGTTCCAAAGTCATGCTTTTTTCATCCAGAAGACCAAGTTGTTCCTACCTAGGTGAACGCCCACTTCGGTTAAGAAGCCATAGACAACAGAATAATTCTTGTAGCTGGTACAAACACATGGCGTAAACTCAATTAATATTACCGGTGCAGGTGTGACTGCTTGACGTCTGAGTTCAGCGGCACGGACCCGTTCCTCCTGTCTGCTAGCTGGTTGCTGTGGGATATGTGCTGGCGTGTTGCCCGATCAATTAGGTGGAGTGATGGTTCCCTCTGGTTTTCGCGGACAGTCTTTGTTCCAATGATTCTCCAGGCAGAACCAGCACTTGGGTACAAAGGCCATGCGTGGGATTGTGGTTGTTATGCCTTTATGAGGCACCACAGGTGGTGTTCGCATGTCAGGGGCCTTGGTGGTGACAGGTTTCTGAAGGCTTGCCTGAGCGGCAAAAGTTTGCTCAGCTTCTCGAGCTCAGTTGACCAAATCATCCACAATCGTGGGCTCACTGTCAAAAGTACGTTACGGAGATTGGGTAATAACATGCGCCTGATTGAACGATCGGCGGTAGCCTCATTGACACCTGGAAATACTCGTCAGAACATTTGCTCTTTTCTTCGTATGATGATTTCCATTTCCTCATCGAGTACCTGGGTCTGGCTGTAGAACTGGGTGGTTAACCTAGCCAACACTTCCTCGCCCGTAAATTCCATTGCTATGCGGTCGCACAACTGTTTTTTAATCTGTTAAGAATTCCCTGTAACACTCCCACCAGGAGAGGGTAATGCCCTTTAATTGTAGTTGAGTCCGCTCAACCCATTGTTTTGGCAGCAGATTTGTTTCCTTAAATACCTTCTGGCACTCCTGTGTGAATACAACAGGGTCTTCGTGTGGGCGGCCTACAAAGTCTGTTATTTGTATGTCATCATCTCTTACCCATAGCTGGATGGCCAGGTGCCGTTCCTGGTTGCATGTATATTCAGGAAGGCCTGGATCAGCAGGAGAAAGAGATGTGTCTCCTCCAACATCTTTTGTACTGGTAGGCCATCCCGGGGAATGGAGATGCGTTTGTCGGGCCACCCTATACACAGTTGGTGGTAGGGATCACTACACATGGTGCACCTGATGCGGTTTATGCCCCGCCCAGGGCAGGTTACCTCATTACAGAAGCTCATGGGCTGTTGTCGGCATGCTGTACAGCGTTACTCTCAGCTGTCAGTAACCCTGGTTTCTTCGGGCCAATCTATACAGGCGTAATGGAAGAGTTTTGTGCAGTAGGTGCATTCGGCTCTTAGTGTGCCATTGCCTGTGCTGTGGGCATGACTACATAGTACGTTAGATACGTCGTCATTGTCAGGGTGTTTCCCGGTGACAACGTTGGCCTCGGCGTCTGACATGGCCGTGGTTAAGGTCACCACGGGGGCTTTCAAAGACTCCCCGAAGTCTGCGTGTTTAATTGTATTGTCCCTTGGCTCTCGAGGTATGGTTGGTCTATTCGTGCTTTTCACTGCACACAGCTATTTGTGTGACGCCCTACATTGGGCGCCAGAAAATCTCTTGACACATGTCCGATTAGACTGACAGGACACGGTAGTTACATATTTTACTCATTAGAGCAAAACTGACTTGACTTGGTAGCGGGGATGAGGTGGGGAGTGTTGGCTAGTTCTAATACACTCTCACCTCTAGTTAGGTAGTTGAGGTAAGTTCAGTCTTAAGCAGGGTGAATGCCTGCACGAATGTTCCAAAGTCGTGCTTCTTTCGTCCAGAAGACCAAGTTGTCCCAACATAGGCGAACTTCCCCTCCGGTTAAAAAGCTGTAAACAACAGGGTAATACTTATAGCTGGTACAAACACATGGCGGAAACTCAATTAATATTACCGGTGTACCGGTGCAGGCGCGACTGCTTGACGTCTGAGTTCAGCGGCACGGATCCGTTCCGCGTATCTATTTTGGGTAGGATAGGGTGATACTATCCTCAGCTAGGCAGCAGAGTGAGTCAGGTGATGCTTCTCTACGTTTCCTACCACTCCTTACCTCATGAGGCATAGGGTAACAGTTCTATAAATCACGCAGTGCACTGAAACGGAAATACTAACAGTGTACCCCAATAGTGAATTGTCGGTTGGCTCAATAAGAGTCCCCACTGATCCCCCACCGTAGGCGGACTGATCAGGGACGTTGAGCCGGAGTCGCGCCAAGCCTCTACTGGTTGTGCGTCCACCCAGAATACCCGGCAGCACTGCAGGTCACAGTCACCGCGCAGTAATAGTGCAAATGGTGCGAAGTAACCCAAGTGTGTCGTGTCTCCTGGTGTGAAGGTGTTACTAGTGGTTGGGGCATTACTTTTTCTTCCCCACGAACACTAATAGTGCTGTGTGTTTGATGGAGTGAAATGGGTAGCCGTCTAATGTGTATGTCTTTGTTCGGTTTAATAACTTCCCCGGATTCTGTTGGCAGTCCGCAGCGTAATCTACCTCCAACTGTGAATACAGATATATACCCAGGAAATGAAAGTGGCAAAGTAGAAAGCAACGTGTGTTTATTGAAAGTTCAATAGACATATGACCTGTGTCACTGCCTACCAAGTCAAGGATAGCTGAAGGTAATTGCGTGGTTCCAGGTGTAGGTGACCTGGTTCTAAATAAATTGGAAAAGCTCATTCTACATGAAAATAAGAGTTACAGTTAAATTACTGATTAAAGGTGTCTACAGGAGACAAATAAAGTTAAAAAAAGAAAGTTTGTGTTTGTATGTTGCCGGGTTGACTGGTCGTCGATGTATGTAGTTGGTTGCCGCGAAGGCATACTTGTAGGCTTTGAACTTCTCTAGAGCTCCAGAGTAATAAGAGTGCTGGGGGCGGTGCAATAGATGAGAAAGAATGACTCCAGAGATCGGCTGCGGCCGGACTTATATAGTGGTAGCTTGTAGGCAGCGGGAGCGGGGGAGGCTTGACATCCTCTGGCTCTGGGTGTCATCAGAATTATCTTGTCAGCGATTCTGGCTTCGTGCCTTGTCAGATCTGCTCAGCCGTGCGTGATGTCTGGGCAGCTTTTGGTGTTGATCATGGGGGGGGGGGGGGGGGGGTTCTGCCAGGATGCATGCCTTCCAGGTGAGAAGGAAAAAGACAGAAGTTCCCATTGCCTGTAGTGATAGGCAATGTGTTGCTCACGTCTGTAGAGATGGAAGCAGTACTCTTACGCGATGAGACAGAGTCGTGTTATAATAGGTGTGAAAGCAGTACAAGTCAACTTTTTGAAATAATACTAAAGTACTGAAAAGGTTAAATTAAATGATAATATGACATAATATCTTAAGATATATTATTTCAATTAATGTGTTAATATGTAAAACAATTTTTTTTTTTCTCTGTCAGGGAGCATCCATATTAATGTTAAAATATTAATTTAATGACATCTTTTTTTATTGGCTTGTCGTGTGCAAGATAAAAAATTACATCTGACAAATAGTCCTGTTACTGTTTTCCTGTTGAAAATACAGCTATATATTTTTAAAGTAACTATGAAGAATAAATCAAGATGAAACTATACTTTAGGTTGTCATTTCTTGTTTTAAAATGTTAAAAAAGAAACATGTGAAATTCCTTTTCATATTTAAAATTTTATTGACTGACTTTCCATAGGTGTTTTGATGATTGAAAGGATTTTGGGAGGTTGTAAATCCTTTTGTTTTTGCTTGTGTCTTACACCTGGCAACCCAAAATTAAGATCCATGTAGCACATGGTCTTTGAGTGGTTATGTGGGCACACCGCATAGGTTATCTTTTGTGATGTCCCGCTGCACCTGCTTGGACTGGTGGCACATGGTTGGTAGTAGAGGGTGGTTTTAGATGTCTGTTGTATTGTATGCTTTCTGCATGTATATTTTGGCCGCCATTTGGAACTCATCATGTGAGTGGTGGTGATTGTATGTTAGTTGTATTTGTTTGTTTTATCTGAGTGTCCATGCATATTCTCTCTTTATGTTTTTTTGTTATGTACTTTACCCTCTGTTCTATAGGGTAAATTTGGCATTTGTTTCATTTGTGTTTTGCACATTTTTAACCTGCTTGGTCATTGCCCTGTTATTTTACAGCTGCCAGTGCACCAATTTGAAATATAACTATGGATTCTATAGTCCCAGAATGTCTTCTAAAATATGAACTTGTTTACGAGTATGCCTTAATAGGTGCGCAAGTTTCTGAAAATACCACTACTGCACTCTGTAAAGTACTGCGTGCTGCGGATGTAGCCAATTTGAATAATATTAATGATCTCGATGTTATGGCAGAATTTAGTTGTTGTGCTGCCAAATTAGTGACAATTCAGGAAATCTTTGATAATATTTAGGATGAAGTAAGTGCACATTCTTATTCTAGGTTAAAGAATCATTGGCGCACCTCCGCAAGCACTCACAGAATTGGCTTGACCATTGTTCTAGCCAACTCAATGACATTCAAGTGTAATCTTTGGAAAATATTCTTGCTCAGGCTCAGGCCCTGCTGGATAGTGTTTGTAAATCTGACCAGCAGCTCCAGGCTAGTGGTCCTAGTAATGTGCCTGATATTACTGTGCCTTCTTTCATTGCACAGTTTCCCTCTCTAGACATTAGTGCACCTTCCTTCTTTGTGCAAACTTTACCACCTCGGACTGTGCACTTTCCTAGTGGTAATTTCATATCTTTATAGTGTACCACATCTCAACACAACACCTGAGGGCAATGTTTCACTTCACTTCCAAATGTCAACCCTGGAACCATTTTTAGTGCTTCTGTCCAGATGACCACCTGAGTGTTACCTTCCATGTCACATTCACACCTCTTTTTTTTTTTGTAAAATTGCTCACCTGCTTTGATGTATATTGAGGCATTTCCTGGCCACCAATGGCCTCAATGTCCCACAGTTTTTTAGAGTTCTTGAAGGTTAATTTAAAGTTGCAGCAAAGTAAAACTATTGTTGAACTATACCTATTAGAGGTAATTTACCCATTTACCTACAGCCCCTTGAGTGAAAGGACACACAGTGCTATTGCGAATCAATTCACATTTGATGCCTATCATGAGGACATACTAAATGTTTTTATTCCACCCAGGCTGCGTACTCAACTTCAACTAAGAATGTTTAATAGCTTGGAGGAACAGAGAAATCTTGCCATTGTATGTTAACACTTTTAAGGAGGCTGCAGCTGTTTTGAGACTTCTAGTCCCTGAAATTGAAGTGGTGGATACTATTCTAGAAGGTTTGTCACCACAACAACATTCTTAATTAGTGTTTATTGGCAAGCCCTGTTCATTTGCAGATCTTGATAGGATGTGTATTCACTCCCAAAATATCAGGTACGCGGACACTAAGTGTAAGCGCTCCATCCAGAAAAATAAAACAGGGTCTTTGAATACTTTCACCTGTCACCTTTGGGAGGTCACCTAGGTATACATAAAACCATTCGGCCATATGAAGTAAATTCATTAGCAAAGTAATGGATTCGGACATTCCTGAAAGAGTCAAAGTTTGTAAGCTGTGTGCTCTCAGTAACCCTGCCCAGAACACACATTTAGGTCTCCTTGCTTCCGAAGTGATTGAAAAGCCTATGTAGAAAATGTTAATTGATTTTGTGAGACCTTCTGAGTAAGACATACCCGGTCAGTCGTTGGAATGGTCCCTACTGGATGCAGTGTTTCTATACTCCGGTCACAGCTGCTTTGGCGTACCTCAAAATGGGTGCTTATCTCACTAGACCCCACATTACTCATTTCAAAAATTTATTTTCCAACCTCTGACTAGTTATGGTACTGTAGAACCTAACTATGTATTTTGTTTTATGTTATTTGGCCAACCCTTTTCGTTAGTGGTCCTAACTGGTCTTACTGGAGGTCTGATCACACACCACTTGTCATTAGATTCCACTCAATTTATCTGAAAAATCAGTAGTACTAGGTTAAGGTCATATGTCATGTGTTTTGTTGTTTTGCATTTTGTGGTTTGAATTAGATTTGTAGTGACCTGGTCATTAGTTCAAATCTGTTATTTATTTTGGGTTGTTTTGTAGGATAGGTGTCCCATTGCCTAATTTCATATATTGAGAAATTTTGGGTAAGTATTATTTTTTTTTACCATAGTATAACATGTTATAGTTAAAGGTAAAAGATTTTAGTCCCATATTGTTGTGTTTTATCACATTGTGACAGTGGTAGAATTTGGAAGAGCCCAAATCACAAGGAACTTATCTGCTAGGCGAATCAGTGACTCAGGGTGTTCCATACTCCGCCACTGCTCTCTTGCAGGGCCGGAAGGGGCTGCAACTACCACTGACAAACTGACCTGCGGAAACCATATCTGGGTAGTTGGGTCAGGAAGTAACTTGAGCTATCCAATGTTCTGTCCACTGTTCTCCTATAGTTCCGGACGAAAGGAACACAGGGTGCCGCCTCTCGTTACAAGACTGGTATATTCAGAAGTATACACTAGGGATAGTAGATGTATATTGCCGATTCTGGACCGCCACTTGTTTTTCATTGAAAATCAAGCAGTTTTTGCCCAAAAGCAAGCAAATTTAAGCCAAAACCAAGCAATATTCTCAACTGCTAGAAGCAGCAATTCCACATCCTCAAAAAGCAAGCAAATTAAGCCAAAATCATGCAAAAACAAGCAAATTATTCAAGTTTGCAAAAAAATGAGCACGCAGGATTTGGCACAAGGTAAAAAATGTAAAATTATGCAAAAATCAAGTATATTTTCATATTTTCTAGAAACACAAAAAAAATATTTTTTGTTTATAAAATTTATATCTTATAAATAGTCATATTAAAGAAATTCTAAATGAATGGTCTTTCAGACATAGCTAGTAAATCTGGTTATAATTCTCAGTGAGTTATGTTGCATTTCTAAATGGAGAATATGAAGATTATTTCAATTACGAGTTTTCAACTGTAGTTTGCTTATCTGATTCTGATGTATCTGGTTATGTTTCAGATCATTTAGAAAATCCTGTTGCAGAACAAGAAATTGAGGTTGATGGCGATGGATTTCCAATTGAATATTACATATCTGATTTCGATTACTACAGATTTCCAACTGACGATTACGTATATGAGTATTGATGAATTTGATTATAATGCAGATGACGAATCTGATTGAGAAATGAAATTAATTCAATGAAATCATCTTTGTCGAAGTTCTACTAATTTTTTAAAAACTTCTTCTATTTGCTCTAGGTTTTCAACAATTTCTTGAAGTTCATATTTATTGTCAATGTTATTGAAGATTGACAACTGTAAATGTTGTATATTTGAATTAAATTTGTAAACTATATTTTTAAGATCTTCAGATGCATTATATAATCTATAGGAAAGAATTTTTTACCCACTACCGCCTCTTAAAATGTTTGTCAATCTGCAAGGTAACACAGGCATTTTTAGTTTTTTTTATAAGGAAAAGAAATATATGTATAATTATGAAAATTATCTTTTATTTAATAAAAAATTAGTAAAATAATTTTAATGTAACCACGCAACTATAAGCTCAAAAAATTGTTTTAAACTATCAGGACCATTTGTTGATTCCTCCATTTAATAAAAGTAAAAAATTTATAAATCTTCAGTAATTCTTTCTTCCAAATAATCATAAGTATGATTCCTTCAACAAATTTAAACAACATTACAAATGGTACCTGCTTCTTTAGGAGCTTTATTAAAATCAACACAAATTTTTTTATTGGTTTTTTCTTTAACTACTGTTGTTTTTCTGTACGAACAATCAATAACATATAAAGGCCTTCGCCCCCAAAATGAATAGTTATTAATATCACCATCAAAGTTTACAATTGGTTTATAATAAAGTTCATTATTTCTAAAGCTGGTATCCAGTTTGGTTCTTGATTTTATAAAATCACTCTAAGCAAGAAATTGTTTATGAAAAACACCATTTTCATTGTCTAGATTCCAGTTTCCTTTAGGAAAAATTTCATTTCTACAGTTTTTAACATAAATGTTTCTCGCATTACAATGATCAAACATAGTAGTGTGTTTATGCTGCTCAGCAGAATTTTTTCTATTAGATTTAAAGCCTACAATTACAAAATTGGGCATGACCAATTGTAAATTATTAAACTGATCTTTTATATCAAAGCTAAAAACATTTGTTCCTTTACGAACTTCTTTTTCTAAAAATTGCCAACAATCTGGCCAGGTTCAATTCTTATTCAAAAATAGGCCACATAATTTCTAATTTTTCAATAACAATTTTATCAGGATCAGGACGATGTTTCGTAACTTTATCATCTTTATAAAAAAAAATAAAGAAATAAACAGTTTTTATTGGATGAATTATGAAAAAAAAGTAATTTTATAGTCACCTTTCCAATAAACTTTATAGTTATCACGAATAAAACCAAACAGATATCTAAGAGGCCAGATTATTTCATTTGTTTTAACACAAAAAACTGTTTTAACCTCTTTTTTTATTTTTTCATTAGAATCAGTTTTATGTCGATATAGATTATCAACACCAGTAAATTCTAAATAATTTTGTTCACTTGGCGATTTTAATAAAGCATTCATTATTGTTGTTGTTATACCTGGATTAACAACAGCTTCAATAATATTTCCATGTTTTGAGATTTCTACTCTAGAAAATTGGAAAAGAATAAAGTTAGAACAAAAATCAATATTGTCTTCTTCAGCATATTTTGCATCAGTTTCACCCTTATCTCTCTTTATTAAACTAAACCTCATAAACATAAGCATCATGTGGAAAAGAAAAGCCATCTCCTATAGGAATATCAAATTTGATTCTATTATTGTAAACATTTAAATTCCCCTTAGTTCGATTAGTTGGGAGAAAAGTTTGCCTCTCAAAGCTCCCAATACTTTTATAACTAATTTATAAGTAAAAAATGTATATATAAATGGATGAATGGAAGGGAGTTTCTCGAGTTAATTTACGCATTGAAAGATATAAAAGATACAAGAAACATCATGAAAAAGAATATGAAAAAATAAGAAGAAAGAGCAACCATTAATTTATGAATTACAAAATATTGGTAAAAAGTAGAAAAAGTAAGTGAAGAAAATATAAATTTTATAGCAACACTGGTTCCTGTTGCAGTAAAAAATTTACATTATCCATCAACTCCAGAAGAAACATTGTTTTAAAGAGAATTATTTTCAGAACATGAATCTCCTAATTTGGAAGAGCAAATGGGGAACTGTACCATAGAAAAATTTAACACCTATAGCAGGTGTTTCTACTATAAATCTTGGAATAGAAATTTAAAAAAAATTAATGTTATAAATTTAAAATATGGTTTACGTGGAGTTGGAGAAAATTTTTACATTGATGATATACAAGTAACGATGAATAATGATACACTATTTGTTAAGGATAAAGAATATTTTTTAACATCAGGACTTTGTAATTTGGTAACAAAAAGTAGCAATGAAGAACTTGCAGGTACTTACAATGAAAATAACCTTAAAAATTACACAGAAATTGTTGTATTAACCAATGCTGTATTTCAAAAAGATATTCTTAATAAGAAAAGGAATAATCCAAGTTCAAGTAGTGGTTGGAAATATGAAAAAATAATTGCACCAATTTATCGTAACCATATAAAATCAACACCAAACACACCAGAGAAAATATTTCTCCAAGAACTGATGATGGCATAAAAAAATACAATAGTGTACCAAAATAACGTATTTGGATGGATGATGTTAGGAAATTAATAGATAGATTGTTAATTATTCATGGTGTAGAAAATGCTGGGAATAACAATTATTACAATGAAAAAGTAAGCATAATGAATATACTGAACAATAAGTTATCTGATTTTGTTATAATTAATCCGAAATGAATTCCTCATCTAATAAGAGTTTTAAATGAAATCCCACACTCATTTTGGAATCCTGAACACCATGGCAAAGGCATTATAAATTGGGCATTAAACAATTTAAATTTTCCTGAAATGCATTTGCCTAGTTATAATTATTCTGTACCATTTACAAAATAAGATGAAAGATTGGAAAGAGGAGATAAAGGAATAAATAAATTAGATGAAGCATGTAAATATCATCATATTGCTTACAGAGATCATAAAGATTTAGAATCTATACATGATGCTGACAAAACTTTACGCAAAGAAGCTAAAGAAATCATGTTTAATAAAAATACTCCAATTGGTGAAAAAATTGCTTCTGCTGCTATTGCCACAACTATATTTACAAAAAGAAAATAATGTTGGGGAATTAAAATGTTTTATTGAAGAAAAAAAAATATATATATATATATATATTAGACACACACACATGTGCGCACCCACACACAAAAAATTGTGAGAAAAATAAAAAAATTGAAAGAAGGCAAAATTTTCAAATTAACTTTACCAGTGCAAACAGTTAAAAAGATGGCCAAATAAAACTGGCAGTGGTTTACATCATGGAGGTATAATTCCCCTCGTACTTGCTGCTTTTGGTGCACTTGGTGGTTTAGCTGGTGGAGCTACTGCAATTTATAATTCTGTTGAACAAACTAGAAAAAATGTTATTTATTTGCATGCCTGAACTCTAAATTAAGATATGGTACAAGTCATGTCAGTTTACAGTACAAATATATACAATAAAATACACAATAATATTGTACAAAAAAATGTTTGCACAATACTTAATATACTAAACACAATACAAACGGCAACCCTAATTACAACTAATTATACTAAACACACTAATATTGCAACTGTAAATTTATACAGTGTGTATATTTTGAAATAGAATAATAACAGTGTGACAACTCATGTACAAAAAAACTCTTCAACATCGTAATAGCAAAATCAAGCAGGATATCAGTCAGTTTGCAGCAAATAAGTTGGGTGGTCCTTAATTTTTTTAAGAGACTGTGGCAGATTATTGTAAAGTCTTTTTCCATTGGTCTGAATTAGCTTCATGGTGCTGCTTTTATTTATAAAGTTAATATGGACATTATCTTAGCTTCTAGTATCATGATAATGTACCTGTGTATTTAGCTGACACTTGGTATCAATATTTTTATGTATGTATAAAATTGAATTGTGTATGTATACACAAGGCGTAGGGAGGATGCCTAAAGCTTAACAATGTTTTATAGTGTGTGTGTGGGTGTTTTTAGAGCATTATACGTAGTACTCTTTTTTTACATAACCTGTATTTTATTTCAGTTTTTTTTTTTTTGTAAATGCCCCAGAAAATTATTCAATATTTTATTAGTGAGTGTACATAAGCAAAATTGGCAGCCTTCAGGCAAATTATGCTACATCTTTTAGACAGAATACGAAGCATATAACATGCAATACTTAGTTTTTTTAAGTCCTTAATATGGTATCTCCAGCTAGGAATTTCGCGTTTAGGACACTTTCTATTGTTTTTCCATCAATGTGAATGTTTAATGGATCTAGATTATTGGAGAACTGTATTAATTTCTTTTCTGTATTTAAATGTAATTTGTGAGAAGCAAACCAATTATTTAATCTTATTCAAGTCTGATTTATTTTACATTCAAGAAGCTTACTTTTTGCACTGCTTATTACTATATTTGTGTTGTCAGCATATGTAACTATATTACAGTCTGTTATATTGGGAGTAAGATCATTTATGTAGATGAGGAACAAGACTGGTCCAAGAACACTGCCTTGGGGTACACCTATGTAAATTGTTTTTAGGATCGGAGTGGTAGATTTCTCTTAAACTGACTATTTATTAATTCGGTTTCAACTACCTGCATTCTGTTACTGAGGTATGATTTAAACCAATTTCTTACTACACCTCTTATCCCAACTGCCTTGAATTTATTTAAGATTATTTCATGGTCAACTGTATGAAACACTTTTGACGAATCGAGTAATAAACCCACAGCTTATCTGTTTTTCTCTAGTGTGTGGTCTATATGTGAAGTAAATTCACCAATAGCAGATTCTGTGCTCTTTCGTTTCAGAAAACCATGTGGGGATGGATTTATTAGGTTGAATTTATTAAGATGCTTAATCAGTCTATTTTTCATTTGAAGATTCAAAGATTTTCGTTAGATTGTTTAAAAGAGAGATTGGTCTGTAGTTTTATACATTGCATCTATCTCCCTTTTTAAACAAGGGTACGACTTTAGCATGTTTGAGATCATCTGGAAAAACTCCAGTTTCAAAAGATCTATTCATTAAAACATGTACCACCTGCACATTTTTTCTCAGAAACAAATTTGAAAAGTAGAGGCACAGGTCTTCGGAGATGAAGGTTTTAGAGAAAAACACAGGACTGAATATAGTCCGGTTCATCCTAACACAGACTCAAGGAGTGCATGGCTACCGCATATGTAGAAACAAAGCTGATAATTGTTAGCAGGGTGGAGTAGGTGGGTGGTTTTCAGGCCAGCCTGGCAGACAATCAGACCATTTGTATTACGCTCAGACTGTACTTGTAGGTGGACAGTTTTAGCTGATCAATTGTCTGGTATGCAGCAGAAACACCAGCAATGCACATCACTCATTGTTGTATTATTTCACTAATTCATCTAATATATGTTTACTTAATTTCTTTTGAGAATAAAATAATCGAAGAAACATATAACATATATAAGTTTTATGGTATTGATTATTTTTTTGTGATGAAAGCAGTTTCAATAAATCTTTTATCCAACAGTAATGCGAATTCTGCGCAGCTGCATCTGCTTTATCATCATTGAAATTAAGTAATTTTATGTGCTTATCCTTTTTACATTTTGTAAGTTTTAATGGATAAACTGTGGAGTACTTACCTTCAATAGAGTATACATTTATAGATACATCAATCTTCTGTTTGATTTGAGGTATATCATCAATTTTAATCGGATATTCATAATTATCTAATATTTTGTCGATATTAAGTCCTACATTTTTATATTTAGTAACTCTATCCGAATGACTGTCTTCAGAAAACAATGCAGATTTTATTGCTCGAATAAAGCATTTGTGATCATTATTCTTTACATTAATAAATGCTTTTTTATTCTGAATAACTTCTAGTGATTCTATACATGATGAGCCATTTAATGGATTATACTTATTTATAGGTAATTGTATTCCAATTATTCTATCTAATGTCCATCCTGAAAACCTCTTCTTTGAAATTAAGATAATTGTGTAGTTATTTCTTGTATTATGAATGTATAAATCCTTTTAATATCTCCTTCATTCAATACTGTATTATTGGGTGATTGAAATGTAAATAATTCTATTTGATTATTGTCTTGCTTACCACAATTGGTATACAATTTAATATTGGTTTTCAGTTCTCTAAGGTTTTTGAGATTAGTGTGTATTATCTTAAATACCTTATTTTTTACTGAAGTCAAAAAATGAATAGGCTCTACTAAATTAAAGGTATTTTAAATGTTATATTGTAACGTCTCCCTTTCCAACTCTACTCTGACCACTGAACCAAGTTAATTAATTAAAGTATTTCCAACACAAGGGGAGGGGAGAACGTACATATGAGAATGGGGCATAGCTTATGAAATCATTAACTAACCAGGGTTCATAAAAACAACACTTTATTAACATGAATATATATGCAAATGGGAGTGATACAGTACGATACACAGATTGCTAAATACACAATATGCTATCAACACTTACGCACAAGCGCCTCGGTGCCATTAAGTAGCAATACAGGAATAATCTCAAGTCCCTAGCCTTGACAATTATTAATTAGTATTCTTCAGGGGGATTGACGGGGTCTCGAAGGATGACTTGCACCCTAACCGATAGCACGAGGTATGCTCACCAATATCACAGAAGAGGACCTGGAAGCTCCTCCAAGCCTCAATGTCTTGACGATCCTGTTGCCAGTTCCGGCAACTAACGTAGTATTACCTCTGGTGTCGGTGTGACGGGGGGAGGGCAGCATTCCTGGTCTTATATATGCCGTGCCCTCCGTAGTGCATCATGCCTTAATGTGTAATTTTGTGTGCGGCTCTCCTCTGGCCAATATAATATTTAGTGCTTTAAAAGTTTTATTAGCTATAATTTTTATTGGTTCTTCTTCTAGTTATTTTGCTAACAAATAAATTCCTTTCTATCTTCGGGATATATTTCTTTGATATTGACATCAGCTAAAGGCAAATTTGTAAAAATATTCTTTGTTATCCATTCCTTTACCCGCTGACTTTTATTTCTAGTCTTTTCAAATATGTTGGTAAAATAAGGGAATGTTTCTTTTAATTCCTTTTTATCTTGTTTATAAAATAGATTATTAGAGAATGGAAATATTTTTCTCAATTTCTTTCTATCTTTCTTGTATAATTCATTGATATTGGCATAAGAAAATGGCAAAATTGCGAAGTTTCTTCTTCTTTCCCCATCAATAATAAATGTTATAAGAGTTCTAATTAAATCATCTTTCCTTAGATGATGCAAATATTTTATTTCAAATCTTCTACCTATAATTCTTAACTCCCGTACTGTCTTCTCGCCCAGCTCAACTGCTAGATCATTTGCTGCCATAAGTCTCTATTTATAAAATATAAAAATTTATAAATAAAATGTAAAAACAGATATATAGGATAAATCGAAAAGTGCTTAAATTACTGGGAATCTGTATTTAACTTCTTGTTATGACGATAATTCTTCATATAATCACTAAAACATTTTTTACATGAGATTGAATATTTGTCCTTACCATTTTACTAAGAGAAAATAATATTATGCATTTATTCTCATTACTTACTTTACATGCTTTTGTCGGATAATTATCATGATGATTTTCGTTTAGAATATCTAATGCTATATTGTGTAATTTACTATTTTTTTTTTGTTTTGGGAGCTGTATTATAAACATATTTTCCACATTTGCACATTTCTCTCTCTTTTTTTAAATTCATAACGGCTACTAGCATATTCACTATAACATTTTTTACAGATGTTAAAATGTTTATTTTTTGTGTGTTAATGTGGTTCAAAACTTTCTATGTTGAATGTTTTGCCACAGTTTTTACATTGCTTGCATGTGTTATCATTTTCCATTTTGAGATATTTTCCATTTTATTTACTAAGAATATTATTTTATAAAGAGAAATTTTTTTTTCGTTTCTAGAAAATGTGAAAATTTATTGGCTTTTTTTTTTTTTTTTGCATAGTTCTGCATGTTTTTACCTTTTGTCAAATCCTGCACGCTCATTTTTTGCGAACTTGAAAAATTTTCTGAATTTTTGCATGATTTTAGCTTAATTTGCCTGCTTTTTGAGGACCTGGAATTGCTGCTTCTGGCAGTTGAGAACATTTCTTGATTTTGGGATAAATTTTCTTGCTTTAGAGCGAAAACTGCTTGATTTTCGATGAAAAACGAGGGGTGGTCCAGGATCGGCAATATACATCTACTAGGGATTTGCAAGCACCGGCTATACTTTTATTGATCTCAGTTGTACGCGCGATGTCCTATGCCTTACACCCAGAAGGAAATGTAGACAGAAAAGGTTGAAGCGAGCAACTGCTGCCCTAGAAAGTAGACTGCTTTGTGTCCCTCAATCAGAAGTTGCACTTTGCACTTTCACCAAGGAGCCTCATTCCTCATCACTGCAGACATAGTTATTTCGACCTTTAATTAAACTTGAAGGTTCTCCTCATCCCACACTAGAACCTTTCTTAAGGGGTGAAGAACCTCCCATTGGTATCGTCAACCCCTGATTGTGCAGTCCCAATCACCCATCAACAGTTGCCTTCAGTACACCACAGAAGCAGAGCACGTTATCATCTGTGAGTCATCAAGGCGACCACCAGCCCATCCCACGACAGAACAGTAAGTGTCTCCAGCCGGCAGCACCTATACCTCAGCAGAGCAACCAGCCTCAAGGTAAATGTTTTAACAAGGGTCAACCGACATGCACAGCCATGACAGTGGCTTTAGTTGTTGTCCCCTTATGACAGGCCACTAGACCTGCTCTTTACATTGGCCATCTGCCAGTCCACCGTTAAGGCACTCAACTTCGTGATTCTGGCATCACAAAATGAAACTGTTAAATTCACTAAGACCTCTACAGTCTCATTTAAATATTGTGTGATGAAGTTCACAATAACTTTTAACCCTTAAGGTTTTAGATCATTCTTTGATGCTGCCAGCCCCTCAAAATAATTTGCGGTTTCAACTATCCTCCCACTGAGCACGCGTCAGTACTGAAGAGAAATAGTAAAATCTAAATAGTAACTGGAATAAATCATTGGAAATCCATTGTATTTTATAGCCAAATGATTGTTCCAAATATATTTGGTTTTCGGACAGAATATATTACAATGGCTGCAGGTAAATGAATGATTTAATGGTCGTAGCATTCAGATTTTTTTTTAGCATTGTTTAAGTAGGATATTTGTCAAGACTGTTCAATAAAAAGACTGATACGAGAATATGAAATAAACAGGATCTGCACAACATGGTTTCACTGTAATTTTATGCCAGTTCATTCCACTTTTAAGAATATTATTAACATTCCTTTAATGTTTTGAGGGAAAGTGCAACTGTTGGTATTATTTTTTCACAGACTGTATGTGGGCATATGAAAGACTTCCTTTCAAAAGTGAAAGTGGATGATCTGAAGCAAAAGAGTGCGGCGAACAGTCCATCCCACCAGTGTGGTAGCCCAAGCATGGATGAAAATCAGCCAACTGACAGTGGGACGAGTGGTAATGGGGATGCATCATACAGCTACCCTGTTTCACTTTTGTATCAGCATGGACCATGTCAGCCCCATCATCTGTTCCACCAGCTCATCAAGGAAAAGTTCTTCCGCATCCTCACTGTGTCCTTCCTGCCGGTGCCTTCTCACCCTGACTTCTACTTTTGTACCCCTCCATCTGAAAAACGACCGGTAAGAAGTTTTTATTATTATAATTATATTTTACAAACAACTTACGGTCAGTCACAGGCCAAAGATACAGTCAAACCTTGGTAATTAAAACTATATAGGATAAGACATGTGAACTTGGTTTTATATTATTTTTAATTATACTATTTGTTAATATTGAACTCTTGTAAATTTTTATTCAGAAAAATAGTTTTTACTAGAAACAAAAGAAATTTACAAACTACTGTATTAACCCATATACCACCTGTCTCTATGTAAGACCTGCACCCAAAATTATGAATACCATCCCAGGAAAAAAAATGTTATTCATATTCAGTTCTAAAACTTGCGTTTCAGTGGACAGCTATGTTGCACAAGCTCTACATATGTTAAAAAAACTAAATGGGGCTTAAGCTATACTGTATTTTCTCAAAATAAAGGCAGCAAATTTTTGAAAATGTGGCATCTTGGAACAGTGTGGGCATTATATTTGTGATTTAGGCCATTTTTCCAATGAGTGATATGCATTGCTGGTGCTTCTGCTGCACACCAAGGCAATCAATCAGCTAAAACTGTCCACCTACAAGTACAGTCTGAGCATAATACAAATGGACTGCTTGTCTGCCAGGCTGGCCTGAAAGCCACCCACCTACTCCACCCTGCTAACAATTATCAGCTTCGTTTCTACATATGCAGTAGCCATGCACTCCTTGTGTCTGTGTTATGATGAACCAGACTGTATTCAGTCCTGTGTTTTTCTCTAAAATCTTCATCTCCGAAGACCTGTGCCTCTACTTTTCAAATTTGTTTCTGAGAAAAAATGTGCAGGTGGTACATGAGTAAATGCGGTACATACTTTTGCCCATTTAGTGAAATAAGTGTTAAAAATATTATGAAAAACTGGACATGTTACTGATTTGTATTTCTTGCAACATACTTTCATGATGACACCATAGCCATTTTTAATGCATTAAACAAACAGACACATATTACAATGGTACCAACTGTACATCTATAACATAGAAATGTTTTTATTGTATTTTAACACAAGGCATAGATTTCAGATGCTTTCAATGCATGTAAAAATGATTAGATTTTGGAAACACCTGTTTCTTTTTAATCTTGTCAAACTTCACAATATGGTGACAGTGGCTGTAAATGTATTCTGTGATGATGTGAGCTAGTAATCCTTCACTTTTGTGGCATACAAGGCACAAGTCATGAACTCAGGATTAAGAACAACAATTTATTACAGAACTTTATACATCTGTTGATTTCATTTATCATTTTAAAACCATTTCCACCAATAATATGGCTCCAGCTAACAGCCAGCGGCATTAGAGCCATGATGGCGTTCACCATGCACGTGTCACGTGTCCCGCACGTGCGAAAAGAGGTCAATAATCATTCTGAACTCCCACATGTATATTCTTTTTCAGTGTAAAATGTGTTATATTGTATTTGCAGTGTTTAATGTGTCTTAAAATGTTTTAAAGTATTTGTTGCTAATTTGAAATTGTTTGGTTATAAAATTCAAAGTGCTCGCGGTAAGGGGATTCAGAACACTGATATTCCGGCATGAACGCCACCACAAAGTGACACTAAATTAATATGAAAATCCATAACAAAATTATAAAAATGTAAAACAATATTTAATTTAATTTGGGCCATTTTATTTTCTATAATCAATAATTTTACTCAGCGTGCATAGCACTTCCGCTTATGTGAACCTTGTAGGCATCTATGGTAGGTCCTTGCGAAGCTTGTCTCTGGACAGTCTGTCGAGGAGAGCTAGGGAGGTAAGACACTGTCACGTAGGCACTACAACTTTTGTTCACTGATTTAGGTTTCCATAGTCAATTTAGTTTACCGGTTAACCGTTGCTTCCGTCCGTCTTGCCAGACATTTTCCCTAGCATTTTGCTTCCACTTTATTCATTTATTGTGCCCTTGTGGCATTTTTAACTTAATTGAGGATAATGATTAAAAAGATGTCAGAGAGGTCACGCGACCCGCGCAACTTGAACCAGGCGCCATCCGCCTATGTTTACGGCATTTCATTATAACATCTGCATTATTGCTACGTGCAATTTCGAGGGCTTTGTTTTTATGTATTTATTTGAGGGTAATTTTCATGTTTAAATATTTTACGGCAACATCACATATAACCAAATGGCTGACTGATGCCAAGTCTTTGTATATGCCATCATTGCGTTTTGAGAGCTTATTTATGTAACATCGTATTGCAATATTTTACTAAGTGTTATATGTTAAATATTGTCAGGTTTCCGTGTAATTTCACGTAAATTGATGATTTTTGTACTTGACCATGCGGTCATGTTAACTTTTTATTTTACTGCCATCAGGCATGTTAAAAGCCTGTAACCACTCAATCATAAATGGAATAATTTTCTCAGCAAGAATAATATTTTGTCTGAATTTATTTTGCAGTTTCCACCCAGAAATATTGCAATTTCACCTGCACCACGTGGTCCGCTACAAACTTCATCCAGTGGCATCCGCGCCATCTAAGCTTGTTTTCACACATGTGTGTGTTTATTGTGAATACTCATCTCGTGTCCCATCTTGTTTCATGTATCTTTTGAGGGATTATGTAAATTTGTAATTAGTGTACGGTGCAATTATTCCCATCCTAGCCGGTTCTGTTTATAGACCGTCGCCACACTACCTACGTGCTGGAGGGTAAGCCCCGATGAGTTTGTGTTAGTGATGCTGAGTAATCACACGTGTTAATGTATCAAGGGTTTCATTTCTAATTCTCCGTGTCCTGTCTTCAGGGAAAAACCGCCAGTCCACCCGTGCGGCTGTCTGCCCTCTTCCATTTTGAAGGCTGTGCTTTCACGCACCTCGATGAGATTATCCATCTAGGCGTGCCCTAGATTAACTGCGGGCTAGGGAGCACCTAAGCGGAATTGGCTAGTCATGACAGAGATTATCATAATTTCATTATACATTGATATGTATGCATGGTAACAATAAAAACAAGTCTACAGTGAACTTACCTCTTTTAATCAGTTGTGACAGTGTCCTAGCCACACATATTTAATTAAGTGTTTATTTCCAGTGATATTTAGTAAAAGTTTAGTATTGCCTATGCATTTTTAAGTACGCACAGGAGAGACGGACACACAGAACCCACAGCATCCTAGAGAACCCTGAGTCTCAATAGTGCGGTGATTGGGAAGCACCGCTGGCACCCAAATTACCAGTAAGTATTTGTGTCATTGTTCGTCTCATGTCTCACCAGACAACGTCAAATAATATCACCATAAAACCTATTAAAACGTATTTAAAAGTTCAGCAAACCACACAGACACTCAAGATGTGAGCCAAACAAAACCGCCTGGTATAAAATTGAAACATATTAAAATATTTAAAATATAAAATCTTTACAATGGCTGTACATAGAAAGTTCCTTTAGCAACCTCATTTCTTTAAAGACATTACGATGCATGAAAATCCAAACCTTTTACAAGTACGCTCACTTTTAAGGAATCCTTTAGAAATACTATAATAAAAAATTATTAGCTCCACTAGAGCACCAGAAGGGCCATATAAGCCTAGTGGAATAAAATACAGACTTCACAAACAGTTTAAAAATTACAAATAAAAACAATATGAGCAGCAAGGCTCTAAGCATAGTCCAAATTTGTTCGTACAGATGGGTTACCTAACTAAAGGTTAAAACGAGTGCGCGAGCTGGTGCGGTCCCATACTACTATACTAAACTTTCTAGGCAACTCAAAAACACAAGCAACAGTAAATACATTATGAAATTAACAAATAACACTACAAAAGCACTTGAAAATCTTTAGGGTTCCATACACAAACTGAGCAGGTTAATCCAAACCTAAAATTTACACAGGGCAACCAAACCAAAATTTAGAATGCTACAGTGAATGCACAGCCCTATATCACCGTTGACTAGGCCACATTTTAGAAACCTTTAAAACACACTATTTCGTGAAATGGCGAACCCACATATATTCTCGCCCAAAGACCATCGTTAAGAACTTTGAAATATCAGACTCAGCTACTAATCTGGTAGACGTAGCATAGAGCTAAGTTGGGTCAGCAGCAGAAACTAGACATGGTACTACACAGGCTGGTCGGAGTCGAAGTAGCAGAGCCGAGAGCTTAGCGGAAGGCCGAGCACTCAGAATGATACATTAACCAATCAAATTTAACCGGTTACTGTGCATATGTGGATAGGATGGGAATCCTCTGAGAAGGGAAGGAACAAGGAGCAGTAAGATAACCAAGGCAGCACAAAGCGGGGTAGAGAACAGAGAGTCTTTAAACAGAGGAGCGTGCTCTATACTTCGTAACTCCCCTTGCTAAAAGTCTAGTGCCGAAACATTCCGCATTCCAAGTACAAAATACATATGAAGATCAGAAGCGAAGAAACAGTTCACAAGGCATTTACAAACAGTACATACACTTGGTGAGGATACAGAAGAATAATGAGTATAGATTCATAAACTGTGACCAATCTTGAAGTAAAGAAAGTTACAGAAATAATAGAATAGAAACATTCAACATCGACGTCCATCCATTTATATCACATTTTCATCAAAATACTCTTGAAAGAAAACTTCCTTCTTGTCTCTCCCGGGAGAGAGTCAAAAAAGGAAGTCCACGCGCAATCCAGCATGATAACTCCAATTTCCATACTGTGCACTCTGGTGCCTGGGGGACAGCAACATGTCGGGAACCAGCAACAAGGGAGTTGCAGCAGCAGGAGAGGCAGGCGCAAGCTCAACTCATCCACGTAGTCCATCAGTTGGCCAGTACGGCTCACTCTCAACGCCTCCGGGCCTCTCAGCGATAAAGTAAATAAAAAATACAAGGCATGAGAAAGGTATAATAAATAAAAATAACTAACGAATACAGGTAAGGAAGGCATGAATGTGGAGACAGTAACAATTACGAGTGACAATTACCTAAGCGTACAAAAAATATTACCTCAAAATAAATCAGCAGCAAAATTACCGAATTACAAAAAAGTGTGGTTTGTGCGAATACTTTTTCGGGTGGCTCATGTGAGCTTCCATAAACTCACGTGAAGTCCCTGGCAAATTCAACATAACAGTATTAACCCCTAAAAAATTATAAATAACAAATGATCCAGAATACTTAGGGATTAATTTTGATTCTATGTCCTAGCCACCATCGGCTAACACAAAATGTTTACAAAGACCTAAATCGCAGACAGCAAAGGGAGGGTTTGTTCTGCCTTTATGTAGGCACACTGCAATTTCACGCTTTGCAACATCCAGGTGATGGGCCACATCGTCAAGAAGGCAATCACGGGAGGCAGCATCCAGGGAGAAAGGGATGACGATATTCCATACATTTAGAAGTGGATGAGGTTAATTCCAACTCAGAAATGGTAAGGAAATAGGTGAGCCCATCGACTCATGCACCGTGGAATTAAACCCTACATTAATGATCTCAAGATCGCAATCCCAAAGTGTGTGAACCTGATTATAAAAAATTGTGAGACAAGCTTGTAATGTTGCAGCGAGAAAAATAATAGTAATTTATTAGGTGAACGTGTATTTCAAGGTCTGCTTAAATAAAAAGTATGGAATGTGTATCTACACATGCAGCATTGTGCATGTCTAGATCAATTTTTATTTGACTAGTTTATATATACTGTATGGTCTCGAATATAAGTCAACTCGCATATAAGTCAACCTATTGATTTGAAGCTTCTGACTGTGGAAAAAAGTTTGGGATAGGTAAAACCAATATGTTAGTATAAACTTTACGTTATATATAATTTTATGTTCTATTAGTATTTCTCAGTGTCACTAAAAGCTTTCAAGTCATATTAACTTTTTTAATTTACACATAAAATATTTCCCAAGTAAAAAATAAAAAATTAAATACTGAACATAGGGCCTGTACATGTTGCTAACAGTTAATTTTAGTTAACCTATTCATCAACACTGATGGTTTCATCTCTTCACTACTGGTTTAACCTTAACTTCTGTAGAAGGGCCTGCATATGTGTTGGGCCTTTAATTTTTGCACAAAGATTTTGGAAAAAATTATCCACATGTACTCAGGACAATACGGTATGTTATACATAACTCGAAAACAATATGCTCACAAATAATACTTGTAGCAAGAATGCACCTACAGTATTTATTTAGATTATTTGAGTTGGAATGTTCTGCGATTTTCATGATATCTAGTTCTGGTCATTTTAAAATATGGTTTTGCTATAAACAATGTATAACACAAGGTAAATACTATATTTATTGTACAGAATTTGCGTTCATTCTCCCAAGTTGTGTTTCTTTGTCGCAGTGACATATTAAAATTCCGAAAGGTTAGAAAAGTTTACAAAGCACAGGAAAAACTTCCTACTCTTTGTTAAATAAAATATTTATAAATATGTTTATGAGAAAAGTTGCTGTGTGTTATGTTTGTAACCTGCCCATGTGATATGGTTATGATTGCACCACATTATTTTGAAGTCAAAACATTTGCAATTCCTGGAAAGTAGATGCTAATAATTCCATGGAAGTATTGCCATGAACAAACATCAAGTACTACCAAAGATCATGCAAGTATTATGTGACTGTAAACAAAAAAAAAAGCCTAGTGAAGTGTAAACATTAGGAACTTAACTGACTTCACAAGCAGGTCTTATGACAACTGTATTCTAACATCTTATGTTGCAGTTTTAAAAATCAATTTTGGTGAATTAAATTTTGATTATATTTGGAGCATTTATATAAAATTTGCGATTTTAGTTTGAAACAAAGAGTAGACCTTCTCTGCAAGTTACATTTAAACTAAAGTTTAATTTACCAGTACTTTTGTCACAAAATATAAAAAAGACATGAGCATTATTGGTTGCTAACAGCATCCCCATTCACAAAAGAAACTACTCACAATTTAATGCTTAACATAGTCTTGCAAATATAATGTACTGTTCTGGCCTAGTTTGTTAATAGTAGAATATTCTCTTACATTCCTACCTGCAATGGTGTTTGTTTGCCAGTTTTACTGTAAAAAAGTGAACTATAGTAAGCATGCTTATAACACTCAATATTTCAAAGGCATAATGACTTTCTATATCACGATTTATTTTAATTGACATAAACATTTTAGTTTTAAAGGATTATTAAAGATATTTAAGATCTGGATCAAGGATTTTTGTTCAAAGATCAGTGACAGCCCTGGACTAAACTGTCCAAAATTAAATTAATGAAATATTTCAACAAACAGCAAAGTACAAAGGATGGCCAGTGGAAGACCCACAATCCAGCTGTAAATTTCATAACAAACCCTTCTACATCGAATTCCAGTTTATAGTGATGTTCCAGCTCATTCCCACCAAAATTAGTTCATATTACGTGTAAATTTATAGGATGCAGCAAAGTATTAATGATTGTTGAAACATGTTCAATGAAAGCATCAGTACAATCAGCGAAAAAGTAGCTTAACTTCCTCTGTTTTTTCAGACTAAGTTTGTAGTTTTTGTTCCGAGTTGTGAACTGGGGTTGCCACCCTGCTGAGAGATGATAATTTACCAGCATAACACTGACAAAGGTCATGATGAGTTGCTGGTAAGGGGAAGGGAATAGGCCAGAAATGTTTTTCACTACTGAACACATCAACAAAAGGGACTTCATAGGAGTATCAGGGAGGCGGTAAGTGGAGGGTGACCAAAAATAAGAAGATAAACCAAACATAATGCAGACTTTTTGTCTCAGAAAATTTTTGTTTGTTTGCCTTTATTTTATTAATTTTTTTTACAAAATGTTTATTTTAAGTTTAACGGCAACAGAATATACTATTATTTTCCGTAACATATTCACCCACCCATTCCAACAAACCAGTTGCTGATGTCGGGATGGAGATTAAGTTTTCATTTACAGGTTGTTCGGAAATTAAACACCCAAACTGCGGGAGGTGTTTCCTTATGAAAAATAAAGTCTAAAACATGCCGGACACCATGTACATAAACAGAATATTAAAGGACATATGAATCTGTGAAAATTGGGTTGTGAAAACATATTTTCAATGAATACCTTGTACTTACTGCCAGCGGTAAGGATGGGGGCGATTTACCCACAGCACATCGCACATGGTTGAATGGGACATGCTCGTGGTGCACTATGGAGCATGTACTAGTGAGGGCCATGTCATTGATGTGCTGACGTATCACTTCCTCTAGCCGAACAGTGAGCACGGACCGAGGAAGGCCAGCATTATGCATGTGTGTTTGCAACATGGGAAGCATAAGTCATCTTTTTGCTGCAGACTTTGCAGGCGTTGTACAAGGTATTCTGCAAAAATATGTTTTCAAAACAAAATTTTTGTAGTCTCATAACTCCGTTAATATTCTGTTTAGGTATAGAGTGTCCTATATATTTTCGACTTTATTTTTCATAAGGAATCAGCTCCTGTGGTTTGGGTGCTTAATTTTCAAACAATTTGTATTGTTCATCATCTTGCATTAGTTTATTTCCGTTGATCCCTTGAAAAACTATCCAATACACTCTCCAATGTATTTCAGCTTTGACTTAGTATTTTTTCTAATTTCTCTTTTTAACATATAGGCTATTTCAGTTATAAAATGCATTCCCACAAGTTATCAAGATTGTCAAGAACTGTAGGTATATAAATTTGGCACATTAATTTTGTATATTACAGTAAAACCCATTTATGACGATACCCTTTAATACAATTTCCTGCCTAAAACAACTAAATGTTTTGGACGCAAATTTCATGTACCTTCTTAACCTATACCACACCCTTTTAATGTGTTTCCCGTGTGAAAAGTTTTCCTGCCTAAGAAATAAGCGCAAAATTAAAATTAATCAAAATTTCAACCCATTTAAAACTATTTTTTAATGCGTGCAGTGGTTAACTACCGTATTTACCACATTGTAAGTCGACCTTGACTGGATCGAACTTCCAACAAAGTCACGGTGGCGGCAGGCGAAAGCAGTCGCCGCCAGGCCACCCTCCCTCAGCCGTACTCTGACACCTCTCTACAGCTAACTCTCTGCTTCTTCTCTGCTGCTAGGTCACGTCCATACCCCTCTGCTCCCTTTTCCATTCCTCCCATGTAGTCTTGCCCATACCCTTATACTCCCTTCTACTGTCCACCTTCTTTCCAGCCATGCCCATACTACTACAAGCACCCTTCCTCACCCTTTCCCTCTTTCATCACTCTTTCTTTCTTTCTTCCTCCCTCCCCCACTACAGCCTTATTCATCAGCATTCTCGCCCTCTTGTTCCTAACACCCCCACCCCGTGTAGCTGCTTCATTCACAAGAAACAACCCCTTTTACTTTGTCCTACTGTCTCCCTCCATGATAATGCACTATTTAGACAACTTCCACTAGCGGTTGTAGTGATGTGAATTACACCTTTTACATTTTAAATTTTAGCAGATGTACTGATGTGCATATCCAGGGTTTTTCTTTTAAGTAGCAAACAACACCCAACATATATAAGATAGTTTTGTGCTTTCCAGTTAAAATTATTTAAGTCACTTAAAAATATTTGATGAATAGGAGGATTATTCTTTATGTCAGGTGCTGCTGTTTCTGAAGTTCTTCCTGCTAAATGTGTGCAGACCAAACATTACAGTGCCTTGAAATGTTGTATTAGGTGTAACTGAAGTAAAATGCATCATGCTTAAGAAGGTATCCTTGAAATTGCTTGTACAAGTGTAAAATTAAAAATTATGGTGGTCTTATATTAACTGGAGAGCCCACAACCGCCACCAGTCAGGAATAACAGTACAATGTTTGACGGGATTGCCAACCAACAACAGTATGTGCCGCAACTGGTGTTGCCACACCCACCGGCCCTCGTGTATGCGGGAACGTCACCTCTTGGCATGCCCCTGGCACATTTGACACCCGTGCCACAGGAAATACCCACTCAAATCAACCAAGTCCCCATTGTCAACACAGCACCACAGGTAGCGGAGAGATGTCATCATACCAGCCCGCCATCTATAGCACCCACTTGGTTCGAATCATTGCCGACATACTCCAGGGCGTCCAGCGAGGACCCTACAGCCTTCCTACAGCATTGACAAAATAGACTCCGCCGCAATGAGGTAGACCAGGAAGATTGGACCAACTGCATCGGCGAACATTTTTATGGCAACGCCAGATTGTGGTGGTGTGGGATTACTCATTATGGCACAATCTGGGTAGAATTCAGCAATGCATTCAAATGCTGGTTTGCTAACACCTTCATCTCTTTACGGGCCACAAGCCAGGTCATCTTAGAAGAACGAGGACAGGAGTCCATCTACAACTTTGTGACACACAAGGTGAGTTTAGTGAGAACCTATCACCCAGAGCGCTCGCTCAAGGACATATTTAAAGTTGTAACGGGGTCCGCCCGATTAGAATATCACGCCGCGTTAGTCCCGGTCATCCATACCTGTGAACAAGACTTCATACAAACTGTCATGTTGTTGGACCTGAGTGTACCAATCCAACTGCGCCGTGACCGTGAGAGTGGGTGACCGTGTGGGTTTGGGCAGCTTGGACTGCTTGCTGTCCGGAAGGGTTGGACTGTCGTCTGACAACTGCTCATACTGTTGGGTTTGAGGCAAGGGTGCGGGTGATGCATGGTGGTCAGAGATGTGGTCCTTCTCTCGAACGGCCTCCCAACGGTTAGCCGTGGATGGTGGCAGAATGCAGGTCTGACAGGTTGCGACCCCTGCCTTGTGGTTGGGCTGGGGGTTGTCTTTTGGACACATTCCAATAGGGGCAGGTTTATCGGGTAGGTCGGAGTGGATCTGCGACGGGATATTCACCTTGATGTTGGCTGGCAGTTTTGCTGCTGGGCTTTGATTGTAGCGGAGGGTAGGGCAGTTTCTTTATGGGTGCGCAGAGGTTTCATAGAGGTGGGGTATGGGTTGCTGTGGTATCTCCTGGTTTGGTGCTTTTTTCATCTGCTTCTCTGACACCTTTTGGATTTGCCCGGACTCTCTTTCTACCTAGTAAACTTGGACTACAGCATTCAGAAACAGTGTAAGGTTCTTCCTACCAGCACTGTACCCCTTTTGTAGGTTGCTCAGGGGGTGGTTTCGGATGAGGACCTGCTGTCCGATCTCAAATGCTGGGTCAACTGATGATGGCACCTGATATTTTCTGGTGATGTAGTGTCGCTGAGTATGTTGTGCATTGTGGTTGCGAACCAAGGTTTGAAGGCCGAGTTCCACTGCTTGAGTTGTGGTTGAGGGTGCCTTCTCCCATCTCCATTCCCCTGGTCGGCGGAGGTTCGTTCTTAGTAGCATCTATCTGGGAGTGATATCGATGGCCTCGTTTTTGCATCGCCAGAGGGTGAAGAGCATATCTGGCAGAAACTGGTCCCACTGGGCATGGTTCTTTCCTATGCTAAGTTGGACACCTTTCTTTATCTCCTGGTTGCGTCTTTTGGTGGGTTTGGCCTGGGGATGGTACACAGGCATTGCCCAGGTCTCAATTCCCCACTTCTGGGTGGCTGCAACCCATTGTTTGCTGGTAAACTGTACCCTGTTGTCGGTGAGTAGGCATTGTGGGTAGCTCCAGTGAGGAAGGAATTCTTGCTGCAGGATCTTGATGAGGGTCCCAGCTTCGGTGTTAGTTAGCCAGGAAGCCTCAACCCATCTCGAGTATAGGTTAGTGACAACAAGGACTTATCTTTTCACCTTAGTGATATGTGGGTATGGGCCCATGAGGTCCAAAGCAACCTGGGTACAAGAGGACTTGGGTTACCTTGAAATTGGTGCAGATTTGGCAGCTTAGCCTCATTTGGCACGGGCACAGAGCTCACACTGATGGACATACTCATGAGGATCTTAATGTATGCTGGCCCAGGTATATCTCTTGGTGACCTCATGGATGGTCTCTTACGTCCCTGAGTGGCATGCCAGAGGGTGGTCGTAAAATGCTGGCTGAACAAAGGCCGCAGGGCATGGGGCACCCATATTTCCAATTATTTCTGACCCCCGGGTAGACTCCAAATGATTCCATCAACCTATTTGTACCAGTCGGGCTGTGTGTGTAGAGGTTCTTGGCTTCTGGATCATTCTGCTGAGTGGTCATGAGTACATTCATGCTATTAATGTACTTATATTGCTGCAGGGTTTTCTTAGTGGATAGTGGCATGGGTGGCGCCGGTGGTGGCATAACTCTTTTCTAGTTATGGAGTTTGGAAGTCTTATGGTGCCTGTCTGGAAGTTGTGACAGGGCACCAGGAAGCTTGTTTGTCTATCCTGGGTAGTGCTGGAGAGTGAAGTCAAATTCTTGTAAGAATATTACCCATCATGCTAGCATGGCTTTCTTGTCCTTGGTCATTTGCAGCCAAGTGAGCACTTGGTTATCTGTGTGGATGATAAAGGGTCGGTCCTCTGGATAATATCAGTATTTGTGGATCGGTCACACAATGGCTAAGCATTCTTGCTCGTGTCATAGCGCTCTTCAGTAGGGTTCAGCAGAGTGTTGCTTTAACTGATGATACGCTTCTGGCCATGGGGCGTCTCTCGATAAATAATGGCCCCCAGACCTTGTTTGCTGGCATCAGTTTTTAGGATTAGCAGCAGGTCAGCTTGGGGCCGGTGGATCATCTCTAGATGTCAGAAAGCATCTTGCAGTGATTCGAAGGCTGTATTTTAGGTGTTCCCTATTCCCAGGGTGGCCGTTCATGGAGGGGTCCCATGAGTTGGCCAATGTTAGGTACATAATCCCAGGTCCAATTGCATTGCCCTAGGAATTGCCTCAGTTGTTTCTAGTTGGTGGGTGGGTTGGCCTCCAAGATGGCTTGGGCCTTTTGCTCCTGGGTTTAGTTTCCCTCCTTTGATTCCACGTGTCCCAGGTAGTCAATAATACTTTCACCAAAGTAGCACTTGTCCAATTTAGCCATAAGATCATGGATAGTCAACCTCTTGAGAATGAGATTTAGGTGTATGAGGTGTTCTTCCCAGTTATGAGTAGATAATGATGACGTCCAGGTATGCGGCACAGAATTTCCCCATGTATTCTGCCAGGATGATGAAGTTCATCATTCTTCGGTACATGGCTGGAGTGTTTTTCTAGCCAAATGACATTACTGTGAACTCCAGCTGTTCTCTGTCTGGAGTGGTAAAAGCAGTATAAGGACTTAAAGTAAGGGTGCAGGGGTATCTGCCAGCACCCTCTGCAAATATCAATAGTGGAGAAGATGGCAGCTTTGCCGAGGTTTTCCAAGGTGTGCTCAGGGGAATGGTGGGAGGTACAACTGAGTGCGTGATCTTATTGAGGTTGGAATAATCAATCCATAACTGTATGTTCACATCTTTCATTGGTACCGTCGAAACACAGGCTTTTATATGGTTATTGGGCTGGTTCTATTATCCCCAGTTACTTCATTTCCTGAACATGCTGTCTGAATGTGTTATGCTTTTTGGCCCATGGAAGACACAGTTAGTCATACACTGGTGTGGTAGTTGTGAGGCTGATCTCGTGCTAATTGTAATGGTTTGTTTCAGTTGGTTAGTGGCTTGAAATATCGTAGCGTGGGCACTGAGACCCTCCATCAATTACTGGAGCTGTTGTTCTGGGATTTGATTGTTTATCAGCTTGGGGGCATTCATCTGCACTGGGTCTGCATTTAGTGGGGGTTTCCCATTCGATGAAGTTCCATGGTTAGTGACCCAGTTAGATTTGAATTTGCCATAATCCAGGATCCACTTATGGTCCACAACCCATCGTTCGCCTAGTATGGGGGGGTCTTCTAGCTGATCTGCAACAATAAAGGTTGTGTTGTCTTGAATGCCCGCAGTGCTGATCAGCAAGGTGATCTGCCCCCTGGTGGATAGATAGATGCCTTGTTGCGCTAACTGGACTAGAGCTTCCAGAGGCTGAAGTTTATCCTGGTCTTCCTCTCTCAGCATTCCTGTGCAAATGAAGTTGGCAGTGGCAGCTGTATCTAATGTGGCTAAAACATGAGCATTTCCCCAATGCATAAAGACTCTCGGGGATGAGTATGGTAGCCATTATTTAGGCAGAGGGCCAATTCTGTTTTGCTGGGGGTGGTGGCCGTGTCACTCTCTTGGTTTGTCTGTTTTCCAAAAGACAGGACTGGATCTGGTTTCTGTGGAGCTGTCCTTGGTCCTGTTTCTGCGGCTTTCCTATAGGCCATCCGCTCTTGATAGATGGTCCAGTTACTGTGAAATGGTGCTCAGGTTAGTACCAGCATTTTGGTAGCTAATGTTTGGGTGGTGGCAGGATTTCTGTTGTCTTAACCTTTGGTAACTTGTGGTTTTTGGGGTTTGTAAGAAGTGGTTGGGTGTGCAGCTCTCTCATCATGCTTGTACTCTTTTTCTTTCTTGACCAACTCTTTGATATATTAGGGATTGGGTGGCCGAAAGTTTGGCCGGAGGTAGGGCTGCATAAGGCATAGGATGGTGGCAATGCAGGTTTGCTCATCTCTCTCAGGGAAATGTCTCTGGAACATTTTACGTTTTCGTCTGATGAAGATTTCTACAAAGTACTATGGGCTATGGCGGGTGCTGTAGAAGCCCTTTATGAGGTTGTTGAGTACTTCTGGCCCGGAGAATTGCTTGATGAGGTGCTTGCATAGCTACTCCCATGTGGCCATAAGTTATCCATACTGAGTCCACCACTGCAGAGCTGTGCCTTGTAGCTGTTTTCTGGCTCTCAGTAGCTCTTGGCTCATGGGTATGCCATTCCGGCAGAACTCCTGTTGGCAATCCTGTATGAATCGTGATGGATCTGCATGTGGGGAGCTCACCTTTGATATACCGAATCTCCTATGAATATTGCCCTCAGATGTTTCACTATCAGTTCCCACACAACCTAAACGAGATGCCACATGTAGACATAGTCTTCAGACTCCACACCTCCATGTTTGGCATCTGAATCATAGCCCATTTAGGTCGCGTGGGCCATCTCCCCACCCGAGGCACTGATGGTATATCCCAATGCCAGGGCAATTTGGCTGACAACACATGGCCTGCTGTGTTCGGTGGTCATCACAGTGAAATTGTAGCTCAATCAGATATTTTTCTTCATCGGCTCATCCAAGGCAGACGTAGTGGTATGGGTTACTACAATGTTCTCATTTGATGGTGAGATGACCTTAGCCACAAAATCTTTGATACAGGGTATCGTACTTCAAACCCCATGTCGGTGCCGCAGAAGTTTGCCATCTGGCACCATCTAAACCTGCACCTAGGGTGTGTGGCCTAGGTGTAATGGGAAATTAGTATAATGTTTCCCTGCAAATGAGAGTGGTAAGAAGATTGGGGAATAGCCACAATTAACTAACGAGTAACAGGGGACACTATCTGCCTGCTATAATTTTTATGTGCACTAGTCTGAAATCAACTTGTGTCTTACCACCTCCAGAAGTTGAAGTGGAGAGTGTTGACCTGAGCTGGAATAGCCCCTGGATCAGTTGCCTCATGCGCCGGGGTACAGGACAGGGACAGTGGCCCTTATTCTGGGTTTTAATGGGTGATATGAGTGGAGGTAACTGTTACTCATAGTACCTCCGTATTGTCCCTAGTTTTGTGTCATGTTCGGACCATGGGGAGTGAGAGGCGGCCTGACCTCCATACTGGCTTCGGCCGTGGCTAATTCCTCTAGGTTGGTGGTAGGAGCAGGATGTGGTCCTTCATTATTAAATAAGTTAGGTGGATCTCTCATAGGCAAAGCGGTGGCACTTCTCTCTGCACTGGCTCTTTCCGTTAGTCGTTTTCTTACAGCAAGAACATAGGTGGGTCGAGGAGCCAACATGAGGAAAACACACTTGATTTTCACTGGATTTTATTTTCTGCAATGGCACAAGTTCTATTTACATACACAATGGCTTGGGAACACTTGCTTACAATACACTGAAAAAACATTGAAATACATCCCACCTGCCCTAATACCACAACCACATGACACTGAATGGGGTTTACAAGACCGGAAATAGGTGGTGGCGCATGCAACAACGAACACTTGTTCTGGCAAGGCATGCAGTGCGTTTCCAACATCTACGTAGGTCTGCAGCCTGGCGGTTGGAGTAGGACTTAGAGGGTGACTAAGGGTGTTTCGGCCCCTATGCCTAGGTAGAGGTTGACAGTGTTTGAGTGTGTTTCTGCTCCGGCTCCACTAACAGTAGGTTTCAAGGTTTGTCCTACTACCGTTGAGTGTATTTCGGCTTCTGGGTACTAAATCAATGTGTAAGGGAAGGTAGGAATCCTCTGTCGCCACTCAGCTTATTTTGGCCCCGAGCTAGGAGGATGGGTTAGAGGTAGCAACACTGAACATTTTTCGGCATCAGGTGAGTGGGTGCGGAGAGCATGTTGACGATGGGGTTCCACCTCTGTGAAGATTTCCTGGTGCACACTCTACTCTGCCCTGCGTGCGACCCGCTTGTATACCTGCCAAGCCTGGGGGGGGGGGGGGGGGGCTGACATCACAAAATGGCAGCTGCCTGAGTGAAGAGGTGTGCGTGACCCTTCTTATGCCTGAAACCAAAGGCCAATGGACAGTGCTCCCAACATTAGCAAATAAAAGTCCAGTGTGCAAAAATATTTCACGTAAATAATTACAAGTTCCTTAAATAAATATTTAACCCTACAGTCCCAGATAAATCTGTAATTGAAGTGTTGCGACAAACAAAATTTTTTGTTAGGAACTGTACTGATATCTCTACGACGCTTTGTCATACATCTGCATTAATAAAAATCTGCCCTTGCTTTCTCTTACTTGCAGCAGTGGTTTATACAGCTTCAGAATATAGTTTTAAAGGTGAATAATGTTTTCCCACACATAGAGAACCTTTTTAATTGGTCGGTATTCTGTTGTGTAAAGTGCAGATCATTAAAGCTATTTAATATGCAATGTCCCATATAGAGGACACAGTGACTGAAAGGATTAATTACAAATTTCCACATGTTCATTATACTTTTATGTTATTTACTCTTACAATTTTATTAAGTGGAATGGTCCCTTTTTTGTAACATAGGTAGCGACTTATTTCTTTGACTTAATGTTTATCCTGTGCAGCTATTTTTACGTGACACTTATTATATGCATGATTGTGTAAGCCATACAGACATATTTACTTTCTTAATTACGTTAATTTTAAATATTATTATTGCTGCTCAAAGTTTTATCTTCAATTTAACCAAGACATTAACCTAAATAAGTGCTGCTTGTCTGCTATACGAGATGTTAATACAAATGCAATTTGTCGTCTTTACACACATAACCCCTATGGTATAGCAACGTGATTAATATTTGGATAGGCCTAAGGTGAGATATGGTGCAGGTTTAGCTGGTGCCAGATGGCAAACTTCTGGCCCGGAGAATTGCTTGATGAGGTGCCTGCATAGCTACTCCGATGTGGCCATAAGTTATCCATACTGAGTCCACCACTGCAGAGCTGTGCCTTGTAGCTGTTTTCTTGCTCTCAGTAGCTGTTGGCTCATGGGTATGCCATTCCGGCACAACTCCTGTTGGCAGTCCTGTATGAATCGTGATGGATCTGCATGTGGGGAGCTCACCTTTGATATACCGAATCCCCTAGAAGCCCTTTACTCCAGTTGTCATTCGAGCTAAGAGTTTCCTCCAAATATTCTGGCTGTTGAGTATGTCGTTTGATGAAGCTCCATCTGGAGATGTGCTTAAGGACTGGCAGGCTTTCATCTGCCAACATGGTATTCTCAGCAAATTGTCCATACCTCATCTTATGTCACCTCCACAGTCAGAATATTAGCAGCATGGCTTTAGTGATGCATCCATGAAGGTTACGCAGCTGTTGTGTTCCTATATACTGCTCATCAAGGTGAAGTGAAGACACACCTGCTTCTGGCCAAATCTTGTGTTGCACCACTAAAACAGAAACACTTCCTTTACTTGAATTGCAAGCTGCAGATTTACTCATTAAGTTACTTGTATCAGTAATGTCTACCCTTTCAGAATGCATCCACATTAGTTGTATTACTGCAAGGTGTGATTCCACAGTGGTCCTTGCTTGGTTCACGATTCCTCCTCATTGTCTGAAAACTTTTATGGCAAACATAGTCACTCGCATTAAAGAGAGCAAGATTACGGTCTAGTGGAGACATGTGTCTTCTGCTGACATTGCTGCGGACTGTGCTTCCAGAGGACTTGCTCCAAGAGTTACTGAGAATGAATCATGGCCATGTCGAAGAGTAGGTGAAGAAGAGCTAAAACAGCCTAAGGTAGTTTAATTAGTTGGGCGTTGTGAGCCAACCCTCCTAGCAAGCCTCTCTAAGTTCTCTTCTTGGTCACAGCTTCAGAGAATGCTTGCTTATGTATTAAAGTTCATTTGAAACCTGAAGGTGTCTTTAGGGTGTTAACGCACTGGTCCCATTACTGTCGTAGAACTTGATGTTGCTAAGAAAATGTGCCTGAAGCAGGTTCAACGAAAATGTTTCAGCTCAGAGATTGAATGTTTGATTTCAGAAGGTAAATGTTATCCCTGATACTGGTATGTGAAAGTTGAATCCATTCTTATATTCTGATGGCATTCTGCATGTGGGTGGACATTTACAAAATTCACATGTAACTTACAAAACAAAACACCAAATATTGTTACCCAAGAGGCATTTTGTGAAAATATGATAATTGATTTTCATTATTTCATGCACCTCCATGCTGGTTCCAATGCTACACATTCATAAATTTTTTGCTAGTACTAGATTGAGGCAGTGAAGGGATCTGTCAAGGCCAGGATCTACTATTATGTAAAGTGCTACAGGTTCATGGCCACCAGTACACAGCCATTGATGGGAAATCTTTCACCAAGTAGAGTTCAACATGCGAGGACATTTATAAACGCTGGTGTTGACTATGGGGACCAATTCCAAATCAAACAGTTGTGTGTTTGGAACAGTCACGTCTCCAAGGCTTATTTGTGCCCATTCATTTGCTTAGCGACAAAGGCAGTATATTTAGAAGTTTTCTCTTCATTGAGCACTGCAGCTTTTCTTGATGCCATATTCAGATTTAATGCTAGGTGTGGGCTTTGTAAAACTGTTTTTTTTTTTTTCCAACTGTGGAGGGACAACGGTGGCTGAGCGGTTAGCCTGCTCACCTCCCACCAAAGCGAACTGGGCTCCATTCCCGGCTGAGTCACTCCTGGATTTTCGCATGTGGGACTGTGCCAGATGATACCGCTGGTTGGCGGGTTTTCTCAGGGATCTCCCATTTCCCATACCCTTTCATTTTGGTGCTGCTCCATACTCACCTCAATCACCCTCATCGGCTCTTAAGACGTCGCTGTTAAGAGCTGCCAAAATCTTGTCACTCACTGACTCTGATCACAGAACAAACTTTATAGAGACTTGTTGTTATTTCAATGACCTACAAAGGAAGAGTGCCAACTTGCAGTGTGTTGCAGATACCCTTGCCACTCGTGGCATTCAGTACAACCTCAATCCTCTATCTGCACCACATTTTGGTGACTTGCGGGAGGTAGCCATCAAATCTGCAAAGTACCATCTGAAAAGAGTTGTAGGCTAGCATGTGCTTACCTTTGAGGAGCTGCCTACTCTCTTTGCCCAGATTGAAGCAGTCTTTAACTCACTTATACTGTGTGCCATTTCATCAGATATAGATGACTTGACACCAGCACACTCCATTTTCCTCTTCGAGGATGACCTCTTGCCACCCGTGCAGTGTTAGCTTGAGCATGTTGCAGTTCTACATGTGGGCAAGTCTGGAGTTGCAGGGTGGTCACCATTAAGCAGCAACAGCAAAGCACCCCGTTATCAAGTTGTGTCACCTACCCATTCACTGTACTGATTTTATAGTTAGTTAAAAATGTTATTTTTGGTGGGTGGTATGTTTTGGTTTGGTTTGTTTGTGTCATTTAGTGTATGTACTTGGATTCAAATTTAGTGCCAACTGTTGCACATGCCATAACTGGCAGCCATCTTGACTTGTGGTGCAATCTGTGAAGGAAAGCAGTTAGTTACCATTACTCCGTTTTGCTTGACGTCACGCAGTTTGAATGTGTTACAAAGGATATTTTGTGAAAAAGTTTAATTTGATTTTTAAAATGCTGATTTGCAGTCCTCTACTTTGCTCCAACGAACGCTTAGCATAACAGAAGATATTAAATTTATTATAGTCCTTTCACGTCATAAATAAACTTTCAAGCATGACAGGGTTCTGCTGGTCGGAAAGGGGTTAGTGAGGTTTTGAGGAGCAGTAAAAATATTACATTAGGAAAATGTGTTGTTGATATGGTGTTACCTGGGTCCCCAGGCAAGTTCTTGGAGAGCTGACTCTTCTTCTCAGGATCGTGTGCTTACGACCAAAGGCGGCAATCCTTCCGATGTGCTGATCAAATGCTCCTCAGATAAATTTATAAATTATTTGTGTGCTACGCAGTTTACTATTGGGGCTGACCACAAGCCCATAACTGATTTACTTACGTTGCAACACATTTAAACACGAAGACATTGAATGAAGGAACTTACACAACATGAACACTTTTGGCGGGAAGATAAGGGCCCGCGCCCTGAAGTGCCCAAAGGCAACCCAAATAAAAACTCACGTGAACACTTTCAATGTATATTTACCGGGTTAATTTACACGTCCCTTGGTGGGGAACAACGTACATTGGTGCCGGGCTCGTACCTGTCTATGACAGTAAAACACTACAAAAACAGCGCAAAGCCAGACAATGGATTATAAGTGGAACTTAAAATTTCCCAGGCGATGCAAGCACTGGGGAAGGTGAGAGACGGAGTCCTGGGCAGCTAAACTAAAATGGTTCTGGATAAAATTAGACTATTGTTGTTATTATGACTGGCAAAACAAAAGTGATGGCCGCCCGAACACACGAACCAAGGAGCACAGTGACACACGTTCAATCTCTCAAGATGCTAAGCGATGACAGTTTTCTCTGCTTCACGCACTGGCCGGCATTGGCGGGCAGGGGGACCACATCGGGACTAGTTTTTGATACACATTTACATAAAACCCTTCGAACACTTATCTTGTATGGAGCCTGCTTTTATAAAAATTACTTGCTAACATAGGGATCAGAAAACAATTGCAAACAAGTGATGAAGTGAGGTGTGAGTGTGAAGACATGTGAGATGGGAAAACAAAGAAATAACAAATAAACGTTATTACAACTTGAATCACTCCTTGGGCTGCTTCAAAGGGCGTCCATTGTGTTCACATGACTACGCGTCTCATGTCGCCTGTCAATTAAGCCCTTAAAGAATAATCATGGCCTTGGCACTATTAGCATATTCATGCGCCGGTAGTGCTCAACGCTCTTTGCACTGCACTCACACACACTGTTGCCTTGCACTCATCACACTAGTGTGGTGTGTTCCACTCTGGAGCTCATGCATCGCATGAGATGCACTGATGCGCCCGTACACCCAAGTAGGGCGCGGCTCTCTGCTGCGCTGAGGAGCTGGCTACGGCAGGTAAACGGTTTAAGAGGGCTGTGGTCAGCATCGCACATTTGCATTTGTTAAATTTTTATCCTTATTCTGTAAGTTCAAATTTGGTGTAGAGATGTTTGCTTACAATAGCCTTCTCCTTTGGTAACAATGATCATCAGTGGAGAACTGATGCTTGAATGGCTATAATTAACTTCCAGATGGAATTGAAAGAAGGACTGACCAAGAAAAGTCCAGACAATGAAGCAGCCAGCAATCCTACGCAGACCAGTGCCTCACAGAACATTGATCAGTTGGAGTTTCACTCCCAGAACAGCAGTATCACAGGTAATGTTTACTTTTCTATATTGTAGTGAGATGCTTGGTGCTTCTTTGTTACAAATAGTTTTAGAAATAGTGTTATCACTGAGAAAATTAAAATTAATGAAGCAGTTTTCTATTTGGTATTGTGAAAGCAGCCATTAGACACCAAGTGCTGCCTAGTGTAATCAACTTAAAATTTTTACATGTTTCAAATATGGCTGATAGTGAGCATTTTACATGAAATCTCCTCATTCTCACCATACCATTTGATTTGAATTTGTTTTATGGTGTGACTCCCTTATAAGGGTAGAAGCATGGGCTATCTGCTCAGAATTCCAGCACATAATCACAGTTAAGATGTGCTGTGGATTATAAACTGCAGACCATAGAGACTGGTTGTATGTCTGCTGCCAAACAGTAAACTTTCTTGCAAAGGTTTTTGCTGTCTCTCACCTATTATCTGGCAGATCCCTCCTTTAATATGCCAGGCCCTGTCTGCCTGCTGATTGGAGCAGACTTATTTTCTCAGCTGATGACTGGAGGCAGAATTGGTGGACCACCAGTGACATTGGAATCTGTGTTTTGGTTGGTCTAAATGAGTAAAGTGCCATATGAGCCTATTTTTTTATGACTCCACATTGTTTTGCTTATCTCTTTACACTGCCCATCTATCATTGAAGGTGGTCATGAGAAACTTTTAAGAGACTGAAGACTTTCCACACTTGATGAAATAAAATAAATTACATTGAGTAAAATAATTCCATCGGTTACCTAAAGATTTAGCAAAAAAAATGTTGTTTTGTAATTTTTTTTCAGTATATAAGGTAACTTTTGCAAATGTTCAGTTATGTGACAGGTTTTTAATTAAATGGAAAATAATATAACACTTCTTAAAATGAAATTATGTAGGTTCTTTCTGCATCCCTTGTTTTATTTTTTTTTAAAGAAGGTTAAGGTTATTTTGTGTGTGTGTGGTTGTGTCATGTAGTTACTTAAAAAGTTATGGAATGTGTGATTTCTTGTAATTTGTGGAAAAGGCATCATGTAGAATGTCTACAATTTATATAACAAATTCTATAAATAAAAAATAATGATTTTTTTTTTTAAATTAAACATTCATAGCACTCAATCTGGAAAAAATCAATTTTAATTACATATGAAAACATCTTGTCCTTCATAGGCATGTTCCTCAAGGATCTCTTATACTTTTCAACGTTTGATATAATGCTTTTCTTTAGCAGCAAATAGTGCCCGGATGCTGCTAGGCCATGCCTGCTTTTAGTGCAACCTCATCCAAAGCTGCGTACATTTGGTGACAGGCTTAATGCTTAAAGCATGACATTTCAGTTGCTTTGCATTGTATTTCAATGTGCAAATTTCATTTTTCTTAAATTATATTTATGGTTGGCTTTTACAGTTGTGAAATGTGGCCTGGTGTGCCATATACCTAGGTTTCGTAATGATAAAATTCACAGTAACTGTTTCCAAGCGAACAGTGTTCAAATAAATTTAACTTCCTTCCGACTATGAAATATTGAAATAATGTACACCACAAATCATACAAACCAATTTGATTTCATTTTTAACATACTGTATATTGTGGGTGGAAGATCATATCAGAATTACGAGCTACATACTTGTCATGTTGTGCCCCTGCTTTATCTACAGGTATATGATGAAATAATATATGTGATCATTTTGCATTGTATTTTAAATATGTTTTCCAGGTATATCCGTACTACACATATTTCGGTTTCAGGAACTGCAATAAAACCCCTAATGAGCACGAATATATTGAGTACAGCGATGTTACAACAACATTCTTGGAAACCATTACGGGGAAAAAAAGGAAAAATTCAAGTAGTCACAGTTAAAAGTTATTTAAAATATATTTGTTAGCAAGCAGAAATAACATACTAGAGGTTGTGCGACGACCTTCAATTGGTAGGCCACAGCTGTATAAAAATAATTGCCAGAAAAACTTTAAAAACTTTGGCTGGAACACACCCAAAGTGCACACCTATTGAGTTAGGCCGTGCTCGCGATGCTAAACACTAGAATGGAAGTGATGACATGTTGTCCTCTCTTCTCCCCGTGCACCGCATGCCATTAACATAGCATAACTTGCTAAATGCTTTGCACATAGCAACAGTGATAGGCAATACAGTAAAACCACAATAATTCAAAATGTTTGGGGCCAAAATTTTTCTCTTCAATTTATTGAATTAAAAAGAAAATATTTTCTGGTTAATATGTATGTTTTTCTTTAAGGCTTATCTTTTTTTTCCCGTTTTCAAATTGTGTTAACATTACAGAAGTGTACAAAAATTATAATTTGTGGTATTTACTCACGTAGCACTTGCATTTTTCCCAGGAAATAAGGCTGCCTAAACAGTGCCGCTGGTATGTGGGTCAGAAAGAACTTGAGTCGTTTATTGCACACTGATGTATTATTGGGGACCGGGGGGGAAGCCGGCGGCAAGATAAATGCTGGGGCATGCACATGCCACATCTTGTTTGCGTTATGAAAAAACATAACTAAAATGAAGTGCACAAAACACAGTTGGTGTATGTGTTGTTAAGGGTGCTTCAAAACAAGACATGTCCAAGATGAAGATGTGTGGGGTTGATAAGGGCAGTAATGGCACACATATTACACATTACACTGCCTCTACACTTAACTGTGTACTGTCTTTTTATCGGCAACTTGCTTCTATGAGACTTCAGCAGTGACACAGTTATATTATTGTGTAATAGTTTTAAAGAATTGGTACAGAAAAGGAAATACAAAATGAAAACAGTCTTCAAACGTGAAAACTTTAATAAATACATATTGTAAGCAAGAAAAAAAGAGGTGAAGTTTTAATATAAAATTCCTTGCTCCAGTCTTCCACAAGAAAATCATTCGCATGCCAGCCTTTTCTCCCCCACACCACTCCGTTCCCAATGTCGACGCTGTAACCTACAATCCTGTCAGAAAATTTTTTCTGAGACCCTTCCCCCAAACCCCCTGAATGAATGACATCTCACTCCACAAAAAAGAAAAGGACAGCATGGTAACTACCTGGGGGGGGGGGGGTGGCCACGGTAGGTGAGTGGTTAGACTGCTTGCCTCCCACTAAGACGAACCTCACTCTGGATTTTTGCATGGTGGAATTGTGCCGTACATTGCTGCTGTTCAACTGGTTTTCTCGGGGATCCCCTGTTTCCTCCGCCATTTTGTTCCGGCACTGCTCCATGCTCACCTCGCTTCACACTCATCCGCTCTCAAGACCTCGATGTAAAGAGCCTCCCAAATCTCTTCACTTCACCTGCTGGGAACAACCACTGTACTATGTCCCTTTTCAGCTACTCTTTTTCTAATGCCTCCGCAGACACACACTGCCTCATCAATTTCCTAAATTATTTAAACATTTGCTGTAGGAGTTTGCACGTTGTACTTATGTTCTTTGCACTTACGTTATTTAAAGTGTAAAAGACACTGAACATGAATTAACGCATGCTAAAAATACAGTACACCCCGTTCGTTGAACTGATTAATTTTGTCTACAGACACATTGTGTACTGTAGAGAGAGAGCTAAAGAATGTTAACAAATTTTGCTTCCCTGGCATACACAAAAGGAAGGAAGAAGATGTTGAAGTGGCATCCCTTTCTTCTCCTTCAATATGGTACTGCCTATTCACTTCCCCTCCTCAACTTGGTTGGGTGTTGCAGTGTTGCCAGGCGGAGCTACATTTTTCATCATGAAGGGTGGAGAATTGATTGCAGGAGCAGCTAAAAGAGAGGAGATAGTGATCTAGAATTGTGGGTGCCCAAGAAAAAGTGAGACAGAGAGAACACAATGGAAAGTGGCCACACTCACTATGAGTTACATTGCGCACTGTTTAAAACTTGTTTTCAATGCTGGAGGTGTTTATTTATACTATGGGGCATCATTTCATTCTTAAGGTAACCAAATTTTTAATTAAATGCATATACTGTATTATTTTATTTAGTTTTTATGCTAGAGACAATTAATTATGTACATAATGCACTTAAAAAGCAATTTATTACAGGGATGTAAAGAGGAGATAACATTTCCTCGTGCATGCATTAGGCTCTGCTTTTGGGGGATCACAACATTTCACTGAAATAAACACATACTACTGTGTTTACTCGTGGGCAGTGTATCTTTTGGAACAATACTCTACACTCAATCACACTAGTGCATGTGATGTGGTTGATGCAGCGGCGAGCAACATCGGTCTGCCCCTCAAGCGAAGCAGACAGTGAGAGTGACGTCAAATCCCCCCCAGAGACCGATGGGGTGATGCAGCAACTCTGCAATCTCTACGCTGAAGTGCAGCAGGTGGTGGGGTGGCACAATGGGCGTGGTCTCAGCCTGTAGGTGGGGAATAGCCAATTCGTTAGCTGTGGTGATGTCTCGGGCGGTCACAGATGGCGTCAGGAACACTAGGCATCCAACCTGTTTGCAGGGGCCCCTGACACAGCGCCTGCAGTGGAGCGTGTGCTGCATCATGGTGGGGCACACTTGCATCTTGGCTGAGGCGTGTTAGATGCCTGATGCGGGTCAGTAGCCTGCGGTGTTGTTGGCGTAGCGTATTGGCAGATGGTACACTGACAAACAGGTGGTGCTGACGGAAAAGTCTTTCCTGCCATGCTGCTGTTGCTGTTACTGCTCGTTATTAGATGTGGGGGCGGGCATCTCCCCCTACATGGTGTCTATGACCACCGGTGCTGCCCACTGGTTCTCAGTGAGGGTAGGTGGCTGCTCAGCTGCTAGAAAGCTGCAAAAATTTTTGGGGTGATGTCTCACTTCCCCACAGGTCACTAATTTCCCCTACTGCCGGCTCCTGTCTTATTGTTGTGACGGCCGGTGCAGTAGGCGGGCGGTAGCTGGAAAGCAGCAGAATTCGAGGGGCCTCTCTCCCCCTCCCCACACGTCACTAATGTCATCTATCTCGAACTTTGCAGGTATTATTAGTGTAGCAGCAGACGTGATGGAAAATCCAGAAAAATCGAGGGGTGACTGACCTCGTGATTGCGGTGGACTCTCACTGTGGTTGTTACCTTGGTTTGATTCAGACGGCGTGACGTCACTTACTCCTATCTCGGCAGCACTCCCTGAATGTTGGTCGTTTTACTTACCCCACTTCTTCATTGCCTTTTCTGTGTCTGGGATGGTAGCTGCGCGAATGTCATCCCTGTGTATTTTACATATTTTTTGCAACCTCATTTGCACCAAGTTAAAATTCTGTGTGGCCCAAACCATTTGGTGGCGAGTCCTCCATAGAAGTTTTGTTTTTCCGTGGACAGATGATGTGCACACACGTACACAAAATCACCTGATTACAGGGGTTTGGTTTGCTTCTTCGTACCTGGTAGCTATTTCTGAACGTACCACTTCTGGTTCATGCGGGCTTCCTCGTGTCGCAGTCTTCCTTACCTTTCCAGTGTCTCAGAATCTGCAGCTTCTGGGTTCGAGTCCGGAGCGCGGCAAAGGAATTTTCCCTACTTGCCAGGCCTGCACCGTACATTTCAGCGGGTGATTTTCCAGTCGCCTTGTTAGCGTGGTTGCACAAGCAAAAAGTGATCTCTGGTATGTGCTGAGCCCAGATGGTGTGGTCTTTGCCTACCCTAAGGTGCAGCTGTGCCTTAACCTCCTGATTCCTACACTCTGTTGGATTTGCATGGGCGTGATATATGTCAGTTGTGTGCTGTACAACATTCCATTTCGTACACAGAGTCCTCCAGCGTCATCCAGAAAATTGCTTGGCATTATTGCTAAGGAGGGTTCTTGGGTATCCCTAGTGGGGAAAAAAAATCCTCTAGGGTGGCAGCAATGTGGTGTATGCACAAGCTTGGTAATGTGTACAGTTTGCACCACCGCATAAACAAATCTGTAACTGCCAACACACACCGTTTGCCACTGGCTGAACGTGGATAGGGACAAATTAGGTCTAGGGCAATTGCTTCAAACGGTTGTATTGGCATACATTTGTATACATTACACTGTTGACATTGGCACTCGTATTCCTTTACCACCTTTGTGAGGCCTGGCCACAAGTATGATGCAGTGATGTTTTTGACAGTTTGTTTCACACCGGGGTGTCCTAACAGACTGTTACTATGTGCTATGTGAATGACCAAGTGACGTGCAACCAACGGTACATAAAGGCACCACCAGCCTCCTATGCAGCTGTTGTTCTGCATTTTGAGTCGGTTTTCTATCACGTGCCATCCCTCTAACACTTCCTGTGCTCACGGTTTCTTTATCTCGCTGACCTCCGCTGACATTTGTTGCTGGTTTAGGACATACACATACAAGTTGTCAGCGCACATTTCAGCTAGAAGGGTTTGTTTACTTTCATGAGCTGTGATGTGTTGTTGCAACACAGATGGAGTTGTGCCGTTGTTCTTTGGAGGCAACACCATTTCCCAATCCTCTTCATATACTGTTGTTTCTCGCTCGTTTGGGTGGAGGACAGCATGTCAGGCAGTTGGTTGTCCTCTCCGGACATGTGTTTGACAACAAAATCAAAGCTCTGCAAGAGCATTGACCATCTCATTACCTTACTTCTGATGTCACACATTTTGTGTAACCATAACAAACACTGGTTTTTGTTCCTTAGAGTGAACCTCCTGTATTCTAAGTGAATGTGATATTTCTTAATGGCCCAGATGATTGCCTAGCATTCTCTTTTGTTCACATAGTATCATTTCTCAGTGTTTTCAAGTTTGGCACTGCCATAGTTGGTGATGCAACGCTTTTGTTTATCCCTGTATTGAAAGAGCATTGCACCGATGCCTTCTTGACTCACATCCGTTTTGAGGTACAAGTGTCGCGTAGTATCGATACGTGCAAGGGCATGACACTGTGAAAAGCTGTATTTTACCTTGTCAAAGGCATTCTGCATAATTGCATCCCACTTGTATTTCTTAGTGGGCAAGAGCATCTCTGTAAGCGGGGATGTGATTACCACAAAATCTCGTACATACTGCCGAAGCCAGTTTATTAGGCCAAAGAATTTACGTAACCTCTTCCGTGTGGTTGGTACAGGTTGTTCCTGAATGATCGCTAGCTGTTCTGGCTTAAGGCAATTTCCTTCTCTGCTGACAAGGTGGCCGAGATACCGAATACTGGTTTTTCATATGCCATATTTTTTATTCGCACAGGTCATGCCATTTATTGCAAGTCATTCCAAAACGATGACTAGGTGGCTTTGGTGTTCTTCCCACGTCTCTGACCATTCTTCAATGTCGTCAAAATAGGCCATGGTGAACTCGCCTATGATTCCGTCAAGAACTTTCACCATCATATTTTGAAAAGTGGAGAGGGCTCACTTTAGCCCATAGGGCATTGCAGAGAATTGATATTGGTGGCCGTCTGGTGCTGTAAAGGCCGTTTTGTGCCGGTCCTCCTGTTTCACTGGTATTTAACAGAAGACACTTTTCAAATCAAATGTTGACAAAATCTTTGCTTTGCAGAAGATGTCCAGGGCTGTGTTTACACTAATGAAAGGGGGCAGGGCAATTTCGGTGATTAGATTTATCGGTCTGAAATCGATACAGAATCGCCACCCTCCATCTTTCTTAGGCACGAGCATGATAGCTGAATCATAACGACTTCCGGATGGTCAATCACGCCATCACGTATCATTTCGGCAATCTGATGGTTTATTACGTTCAGATGGTGTACATCATAATCAGTAGAGGATGTCCAGAGTGGATCGTCATTGGTAAGTTTGATCTCATGCTCGGCATCTGTGGTACACTTAAGTGGAAACCATAGTCAAACTCATTGAGTAACACAGATTGCATGTTTACCTCTACACGTCTGCCTAAATTATACACTGTACGCCTAACTTGTGTACCAAAATGAATGCGATCTCTGGGAATCTCTACAATTACTTCTTGCTCTATTTGCGAAAGCACTCCAAAGATTACATCTTTGGCTTAGCAAACAAGAATGGATTACAGGCAGACTATAGGCAGGAAACATGTGTATATAGTGAATTGGTTTATTAAAAGCAGCATAGAGTATCAGACGCATGTTCGGCCTAGACCAAAATGTAAACAAATCACTTCTCCAAAACACAAATGCATTCAGTTCATAGAACCCAAAATAAAATTAAGGAAACCATGACAAATACACCTGAAATGTAGTTTCAATCCATAAACAAACCCAAGAACTGAATAGTTAATAAACCCAAAGAAGTGGTGAAAAGATCAGGAAGCATCATAAACAATTAATTACTGATGCTGGGTGTTCGCACATATCACAAAATAAAATAAAATAATTACAATAGGTTAATAACACTGTTATTCACATCAAAAATAATCATAACATAGAAATGTAGTAATAAAAGGCCCAGAGGGAATATTCCTGTATAACAAATAAAAAGACTTGGATATGTGGTGTGCTTAAATACTCTCCTTTTTTAAATTTATTGTTTTCTTTTGTGTTTCAATATAAAATATATAAACAATGAAACAAATTAGCACCCTGGTGTGCATAAATAAATCAACAAGTAGTAAGAGGAGTATTTGTTAAAGTACCTTTAAATATTTGCATCAAAAAGGAGGTATAATATAGTGTTTATATAAAACATATGTAACATAATTCTCAGAACATAATAGATATAAGCTTCTTGAATATAAGTTGGAAAAACTTTACTGTATATGAGAATGTTAAAATTCAATAATATAGATATATAAAAGAATGCATGGCCAGCATATAACCTATTCAAAGGGGATCCCCGCATCGTATGTTATAAAATTTATATATAAAACACGTATTATTTTTAATATGCATGTGAATTAAATTACGTTAATGTGCATAACAAAACCACGAACAAACTAAAAATAAAATACAGTTACACATTGAATAAAGTAAACATTGTCATCAAAGTTATTAACTAGATTAAACCACTCAGATAAAGTGGTAATTACACAGTATGTATATTACTTGTGCGTGAAATATATATATTAATTAATTCCAATGGTTAGTCCACGTAGCTGTCCAAAGTTGTTGAACCACACTCGCATGAGTGCTGTAGAAGGTGAAATTTTAAGTTTCCAAGAAAGGTAGCATATACTTGATCATGAAGAAACTTGGATAAGATACGCAACGCACGAGTCAAACAGGAAACCTCGTGGACGTCAAGTAAGTATGAAATTGAAACCCAGGAAACAAGAGGGAACCCTCACTACAACAAAGGATTGAAAATAGTGAGTGAAAATTAGGGGCACGAGTTAATGCGAAAAACCAGTTGAACCAGTGCTTATCAAGGAGGGTGAACGAAGAATATCCTTACAGGTTGCAGATGAGTAGATTTCAAAGCCAAAACAAATAACTATATACACCACACAAAACTACATCCTGGCTCCACTACGTGATGATAAATAGTGTTAAAACACTTAAAAGGAAACTAATTTCCAAAGGTAGCCACCATGGCTGACACCACCAGGGAAACCGACATGATGCCAACGAGCCTAGGAGAGACGAATTGAGGAGAAGGTGGGGAGAAAGTTAGGGGGTGGCCAGAAACAACGGCGCATCAAAAAGAAAATTAGTAGTCTGGATAGTTCCAACGTCGCCGCTAGATGGCATCAGGAGTACAAAAGTAACCAAAACGCAGTGTGGCTGGTAGCTAGCACGTGAACAAAAGACTTTTTTATGTGATGTCACGCACTGAATGTGTGATCACCTGAGGACTTTGCGAACACAGTGTAGCATCATATGGCGGCGTTACACCACCTTAGGTTGGGCGGAGTATAGATGGTAGCCAGGCACGTTTGTTTTATAAACACGTCCCACTTTGCCCCCGGCTATATAAGAGACTACGCAGGGCGGTACCCTCCCCCCACCCCCCAGAAGGCAACGAGACCACAACTTGTATTGAGTGTGTGATTGAGGCTGAAGACGAGGGCACTAACCTACCACCGGCCAGAGGGTTCTGAGGCCAACCATCCAGAAGTTAAGGGTGAGCATAATTCGCGTAGCAGTAGGGACCAATGCTGGTATCGAGTCATCATCCCCATTCCTATTGTAGTTAATTCTATCGGCAGGGATAGGGAATAGCTGCATCTTTAATGTCAGTAATAAGTCTTAGTATAAAGCAGTATAATAACTTCTTCCTGTTAATCAGTGTAAAGTAAATGTACTGTGGATTATAGTCATGGTTGTTTCATTAAAATATATATTTTTATAATCTCTCTCACTTATTCAGCTACCAATGAGTCAAACCCCCAAGCACCCCACTTGCCTCCTCATAAGGTGAACTTGAGTATCTGTGACAGTACTATTAAGTGGATTTTATACAACAGGAGGAAGGGCACGTAATGCAACAGCCAGATATTTCAGAGTACCAAATTAAAGCAAAATTACTCGAAAGTTTCACAGGTGAAATGCAGCAAAGGGAAATTAGTATTGAATACATATTTATTCTGGCCTATATATAATAAATAACTTGTAATGCCAAAGAAACCGAATATAGGAAATTACATCTATCAGCATGAGAACAGGAATATATGTCTGACCACTAGACCATGATAAATTTAAATAGATTTCAAATGCTTCGTACTTAAAATAAAGGTTTAATTTACCAGACAAATTGACTTTAAATATTAATTTTATGACTCAGATCATTCCGAATAAGCATAAGGCAGTTAATTACCACAATAATCAAAATATCCATATAAGCAAATGATTAAGATATTTAAAAAAAAAAATTTATTACTATATAAATATTCTCGCAATCAAGCTAAAGCGTGAAACAGAAATTCTATACTCAAAGCCAATAAAATGAAATTAATTATCAGGGATCTATGTAATTATGAAATTCACTATATCAATAAATAATCAAAATATTAAAAATTTAAGTTTGCAAATAGCTTAAAATTAGCTAATCTCACTGACAACCTATAAAATTCAATAGTAGCTTATATTCAACTCACAAAGACATATTGTAAAATACTTGGTGACTTATAAAGGAAACTATTTTGATGCATTAAAAAAAAGGAACGTCGCGTAGAAAAATAAGGAGGCGTGCCTATACGGCACAAATTTTTTTAAAAATTGTTCAAAATAGCACCCAGTAACTTCAGTGCACCAATTGCAATGACGAACCTTGTTTTCCTGGACCTGTTCAATAATGTTGGGTATGGTGCACACAGAATCAGATGTGTGACCAAAACTTCTGCACTTACCATATTCATTTCATAATACAGGGATTTCACATATCTCCATATAAAAAAGTCTAGCAGACTAAAGGTCTCTCTGGCCAATGAATTTGCCCACCTCTGCAAATCCACCAGCCTGTAAACTTAACATTGAACCTGTCTCCTACCATCTTTGATGTAGCTGTATAAGTTTTGAATGGGGGGAATTGGATAGTGCACCCATTACAATGGCTCCTCTGCCCACAAGCTGCTGTGGGCCTTGTGTTACACAATACTTGTTGGCCAGCTTTGCATATGTAAAGTCTGCCGTGCTTTCTCAACCAGCTGCAGGCATATACTGACTTGCCAGCTGCCAAGTACACTTCCATGCACTTATTGATTACACCTTGAAGTCACTTGTTGTTTACCTGCCTCTGTAACTTCATTCAAATGTATGAGAGAGAAGGGACAGCTCTGCGATTTTAGCACATTAATTCATGGTTGCTGCTGACATTCTTAAAAAATGTCTTTTAAGTAGTACTGAATGTAAAAAGTTTTTGAAAGTTTGTGTCTGGTGAAGAAAACTTAATATTGCCTATATTAGTGGGTGTAAGATTAATAAAGTGCACTTAGTGTTTTATTGGTGAGAGATAATTTTGTGTTAAGTATGCTGGCACATGTTTACATGTACTGGCTTATTTTGTTGTGAGTTATTTACATTTATAGTGTATGCACATATACTTTCCCGAAAAATTTGTCATGTGGCAATAGCAAACTTTGAACATCATTTCTGGTCGAACTGGCTCCCTCTCACACTAATCTGTTCATGGGTAAACTGGAGCAAAACTTTCTAAACCACCAGCCAATTTAACTACACTGCTAGATGCATTTCATAGATGACGTCTTCATGATCTGGGATTCAATGGAGGATCATCTCATCCACTTGTTATTCCCTTGCCTATCTTAACCATAATCTTTGCAGATATCTGGATGTGCACAATGGGTTTTCTCTTATGTGAATGTTCCTATCTCCTTGCTTCATTGGCCCTGACAAAGTCATCAACGTCCTCCTCTATAGAGATAGAGGAGTTTGTCTGCTGTCAACTGTCACGGAGTCGTAGCATTCTCTCTACTAGGATTTCATGAATCTCGGAGTCCCTCTTGGTGGTTAGCGAAATCCTTCCTCTGGGGCTCTTTGCCGGATCATCTAAGGGGAATAGTTCTGTATACCAAGGGTATAGTCCCGGATGCTGGGGAAACTCTACAGAGGGATGTGTCTCCTCCATTTGGACTTGTCCCTGTCAGCGCCGCTGGTCCTCTATGTCATGCTGTTTTGCTCATTTGGGGTGTACAGGGTCCTTTGTTTGTCCTTCCTTTGGCCAGGTAGTTAATGGCAGGATTGGGTTGGGGTCTGAATAAGTTTGCCAGACCATAGAAGGCTTTGGTGAGGTTCTCTGAATTGGCACTGTCACACTCCACAAGAGGGGTTTGTTCCATGGCAATCTGACTGTGGCATCATTGCAGGCATTCTGCCTTAGGGCATCTGGCACATTGCTGGCTCCGATAATGTCTTCCAGACATTCAGAATAGGTAGGAGATGCTGAAGAACACCTTGGCACATGAGCCATGCATACCCGTTGGAGAGAAAAACAAAAGGTCAACACACATCTGTAAGGGGAAGATCATTGTCCCTTAGCATTGAGAAATGTTAAAGGATCCCGTTCAAAATTTACTCTTTGTGGGACAGCGCAGGTGTTGGCACTCAGTTCTCTGACCTGTGATTGGGCCATGTCAATCACTGAAGTGACAGTTCCTAGATAGCGAACCGTATATACCCATCGGAGGAGAAAACCATAGGACAGCAATCACCTGTATGGGCAACATAATGATTCCATTAGCCAAAGAAAATTTGCTTAGGCTGAGGTACTGGGACTTTCCTTTCCGTATTCTAAAAGAACAAAGTCAAGGTGTCATTATACATCTCTTTAATTGCTGCTTTCATGCCGCCACCAGCCAACTCCCTAACGTAATGCCCAAAAAACTTACAAATACGTATAAACCTGCACATGATTTCTATACTTCTGAACAGGCGTGCAAACATGTTCACAATGTCTCTCATACAATAGTTTGGCTATACACACACTATTTGTAACAAAGAATCTGTACAATGAACATGATCCCCGACTACCTCTTAGAGGCTATATAAACAAAAAGTCCTGGGCAGTGTGGTTCCCCTGTTTTATACCTGCCCATGTTGGGCGAGGCGTAAGGGGAAAGGTTGCTCGGGGTATCCCATTCATGCGCTGCATGACCATGACTGACAGAGGTTTCCCAACCTTGCACTCAGTTGATGCCCGCTTCACCCTATCGATAGTGTTTTGGCCCTAAGCTTCTATCGATCTGGTTACGCCCGGCATCTGACTTATTGCATGCTTCACATATGTCAAAGCTTCCGAGTGATAAGGAGGTATTGTCAAAACACTTCACATCTATCAACCAGGCACTAACTGGAGCACAACAATACCCCCACACTTCAAAGGCAATGACCTGTTCCTCGGATCCCTCTTCTGTGTGTTCTTCAATCCATTCCAATTATGTCAGTCATCTCGCCTTATCCTCATTTTCTAATGACACCTTACTTCGCCCCAAGGTGGCAAAACCAGAGAGCTGGTTGTCCTGAAGTTACACAAAAACTACTTTGTATGGTAACAGTAACATGATAACAGAATCCTAAAACACTATCCTCATCCTTATGTGGCTTGAAGATCCGTAAAGTAAATACTACACCAAAACCACATTATTACTTACAAATCCAAAATTACAAAACACTTAACTAGCAAAACTTGGTTGACTGGTAGTTACAAAAATCAATAATCCAAAAACAAATATACATCCAGAAGCCATTTTCCAGATACAAACATCAGATATAAATTCTCTCATAACAGAATAAAATAAAGAACACATTAACTCATTATCTCAACCTATACTCCTCATTAAGCCTTTAACCATAATTCGTAAATCATAACATGAATTATCTCTCACTCCTACTGAACAAATTTGGAGCAACTAACCTAGCATTACCCTCCATGAAACTGCTCTTCAAGATTATAATCCAAACCTTTTCAGCACTTCCATCATAAGTGACCTCACAACCATACCTAATGGTTTAACTAGCGTGACCTAGTCCTGTGTACTCTGTGTCTTCATTAGACTCTCTCATACCCTCCACTAACACCATCATCTATTCCCACAACATTGTTGCGTGCCTCCATTAATCATCATCACACCTACATTCTGCTTGGCCGTCCACGGCGCACTGGGCCAGGGGTGTACCTCAGAACCCCCATTGCCATTATATCCTTTTTTATTAGGTTCCTGTTGCATATCAAGATGCTACTAAATATAACAGACACATACCATTTCTAAATTTGATACAAAAAAAGATGTACGTATGTTTACTGTTTACAAAATGCATGTTAAGACATGTGTGGAATCCTGCTACGTATCCAATACAGAGCTTGCCCAGTTTAAACTCTGTTAACAGGGTTTTTATAACCTGTGCCTTCTCAGAGGCACGTACACAAAACCTGTTAACTAATATATAAAACATAATATTTACAACATAAATACTTATATTAATCCTTTTAACCTATGCACCTTGTGTTGGTGATCTACATATTCTTGCATGACACATATATTTGTACACTTGTGTGGGAGCCACAGGCCCCTTTCTGGCACCACTTAAGGTGGTCACCCTACCTGCACTTCACTTGTGCCACACACTTAACCATTGCACAATACAGAGTTGCGTGCATGGGTGCTAACACCTTTGTTGTACCGATGAGTCTCCTCCTTTGGTGTGACTGGGTGAGTTAGGCCACCCACGAGGTCTGTTGAGCACTAAGTGGGTGCGGGAATCCACCTATTATCCCCACACACAGTGTCTTAGTAAAGCATTCAGCACGTGCGGTGAAACTATTCCACTGCATACTGCGTCTGTTTCTGAAACATTGGTGACCTGTACAGGGCCTGCAGAATGGCATTGGAAATGTTTCCTTCATTGTGATCTGAATTACATTTTTTGTTTTCTCTTACTAGTTTACACTCACTTTCTCCTTCCAACGTCAATTTTTTGTCTATTCCAGGTCCAAGGTGACCGATATCTCTCGTCGTGAATTACAGCGAGAAACAGCGCGAAAGACTCATTAAATGCCAGGCTGGTTTTCTATTGTTGCTCTGCTTGTTCTCCACTGTCTTTCCTTTCTTTTGTGGCCTGAGTTACCCTCCGTTTGGTGAGCAGGGCTTGGCCGTACTATAGTTATCTTTTTGAAGTCCCCTGGGGCAGGAATTCATGACCCTGTTTGTCTACCCTTCTTATAGGGTCCATTGGTTCTGACTGTGATTCCCATTTGGGTACCAATGGGTTTAGAGGGATTTGTGGGGCTACCTCCTGCTCCACAGCGAGTGAGGACGGCTCTTGTTTATCCTGGTTTTAGCCAGAGGATACTTTTGAGAACCTTTTGAATCATATTTCATCTGAAGTAGTGCTCCTTGAGATGTGGAAAGGATGCAAATGGCTTTGGATTTAAGGCTGATCCTCGTTTTCACTTTCTTCACTGGGTTCTATTAGATTGCTGCCTCTTTTTCATATTCTTACAGTTTCTGGTTTGAGTGCATCTTCAGGAGTGTGGTGTAACTGCCACCTTTTGAAGGAAATCTCTATGCGTGGTTCTAACCGTACCCTCCATCATCCTCTATGTTAACATAATAGTCTACATGGTCCAACCCAACTGGGCTTGTCTCCATAGCATTATGGTCTGGTATCAGGGCCCTCTGAGAGTGCCCACACTTCCACTTATCCCCTTCGATCAGCCAGGATGTTGCCTTCTTTTCTGGTGCAGGGACAAGCATTTATTTGATTTCTAGGTCTCCTTTAAGTGAGAAATCTGGAGCTTTCTGAAGGTGCCTCCTATGTACTTTCTGGGGCGCTCTCATGCCTGTCTCGATGTATACTTCTCATTGCTGGTCTATCACCAAGTAAGTTCCCTCCCACTTGAGGGGAAAATCTTGCACAAAGTGTATACTTGGATTGCTGAGGAAGTGGTACACCTTATTTTCCATAAACGATGGGTAACATTTCTTCTGATATTGCTTATGTTTCTGAAGGGTAGTTTTTAATCTTTATGCTGATGACTGCCTTTGATGATTATTGGAGTCCTTGTTCCCAGGTTCATTCCATTTCCAGTCTCCTGGCTAATGTAGACTTTGGCCCAAAATCAACTCACTTGGGGACAATCCAGTGACGTAATTTCTTCTGTTTTCACGGGAGGATAACATAGTTGGGATGTACAGATCCAGAATTTGGTGCTCTTTAATTCATACTCATGGTATTTTTGATTTCTTGATTTCATTTTTAGGTGGGGTTAGGCTGAGGGTGGTGTCCAGGGGTTGCCATATGTTTCACCTCCCTCTTTTACAGGTCTCTTCCCATACTTTTCTCATGAACTGTGTCCCAGTGTCAGTTAATATTTTTCCTGGATATTTCCACCATGTGTGGATTTAATTTTTTAGAAGAGCACAGATGTTTCAAGTAGTCACATGTTTTAATGGTGTTACTTCTGTCCAGCAGTAAAATTTGTCAGTAATCACCAAACGGAAGTGATTTCCTTTCTTTGACCAAGGGTATGGTTCCATAAGGTCAAGAACAATCACTATCCATGGTTGCATAGGTCTTTGTGCCCTGGGGGCAGAGTGTGCAGTTGGGTGACTTTTACAAATAATGCAAATTGTACATGGTATTGCATAGATTCCCACATTTATTTCCACTCCTGGCCACCAATATTTGTCTACGACTGCCTAGATGTTTTCCTGCATTCCTGGGTGTCCTGTTAACTCATGTGTATGGTGATATTTTAAAATTATCTGGCATAGGGTCTTCGGTACTCAAACTTTCCAATTATGATTTGCTCCTGGAGGTTTTGTCCATATTGCACCTCAGTCATCTTGACGACATTGCTCTGAATGCTCCTGCATCCAGTTTTCTAGTTCTTTTCCTTGATGTTGGTCCCTTACAAGCTTATCCCAGCCTTGGTCTCCTATTTTATCCTGTCCGCTGAGCAGGTCTTGTAATGCGATTTTACTGTGTTCATGTGTCCTCTTTGCATCATATGGGGGTACCAGTGTATAACATTTCTCCATTCCTTCTGCATCTTGGTCCTCATCTGGCTGTCTTGTTAAGGCATTTGGAAAGGTATTCTCTGCCCCTCAGCAGTATTCGACTTCAAAGAAAACTCCTGTAATAGTAGAGCCCATATTGTCAGCTTTGCCCTTCCCTCCTTGGTTTTCTGGAGCCATTCTAGTACCTGGTGGCCTTTTCTTAGTTAAAAGTGATAGTCCTCCTCGTAGTATCACTATCTCTTTATGGCCTATACCACAGAAAGACAGTCTTGTTAACTTGCTGGATATCTCTTTTAAGTTTGTCACTGCTGCACGTGGCATAACCAATTATTCGTTTTTCTCCCTGTGGGCCCTCTTGGTATAATACGACTCCCATAGCAACTCTGTTTGCATCACATTGTAAGATCAATGTCCTCTTTGGGTTGGGATGGGGGAGCCGGGGCACTTTCTGCGATGTGAGGGATGCAGTCCCTTAACCAGTTATAAGTGGCCAGGAACTGTCTTGAATTGTTTTCTAGATTTCAGATCTTCTGCTTGCAAAATAGCTGCTACAGACTCTGGGGTAGCCTCGTTCCCTTTTGGGGTAACTATGGGGCTCAGATATTTGATTTTGTCTTTGCCAAAATGGCATTTCTGAAGTCTACAGATCAAGCAATTAATCTGGAGTTGTTATAACACCAGTCTTAGGTGATGTTCCTACTCTCACTAACTATCAGAGTACACAATGATGTTATCCAAGTACGTAAAGTTAAATTCTCCCACATAGTCCACTATGATTTCTGTTGACATTAATTCGTGGAATGTGGAAGGAACATTTTTCTGCCTAAAAGGTATCAGAAACTGTAAAGTTTCTCCATCTACTTGGGGGCGAAGGCTATGCAATGTCAGAATACTTGTTTCATGGGTATATGCCACTACCAACTATAGATTTCCAGAGAGGCTAAAATCTTGGCCTGCCCTGGATCCTTCATTGTGTAACTGAGGGTAACTGTAAGAGGGGCTGCATCATAGGTGATAGCATTAAGTGATCTGTAATCCACATAGAATCTCAGTTCTTCATCCTTCTTTGTTACAAGTGCTAACTACCCTTGAGTTATTAGGGGATCTAGTCACTTCCATTAGACAATGACGTTTCAGTAACTGGACCTGCTCATTGATAATGGTTTTAATTTTGAGAAAGGGTTGTCCCTGTTTTGCCCATACTGGCTGGTTGGTCTTCAGGAGTATCTTGTGTACTATGCTTTGGGTCTGTTTCAGGGGTTCTCTGGGTGAGAACCCCTGAATCTCTCTCAGTTTCTCTGCCTTGTGTTTTGATAGCTGGTGTTGGAACTCTTCCATTTGTATCTTTTCCCACTCTTCCTTCCTGCTCTTGGGGAACCAGGTTATGATCACTCCTTCTTGGATTCTTAGATGGCTCAATTTGCCTGAATATTCGAGCACACATTCTTGCTTCTCCTTTCAGGGTGGTCACAATATCACTTTTTTCTCTAGAAACAGGGCCATGGTGGTATAGTGGTTAGACTACTTGCCTCTACCTAGACCAACAAGGTTCAATTCCCGGCAGGGTCACTCCTGGATTTTCGCATGTGGGAATCATGCCTGACAATGCTGCTGGTCATGGGTTTTCTGGTGTATCTCCTGTTTCCCCCGTTCTTGCATTCTGGCACTTCTTCACACTACCTAGCATCACCATCATCGGCTCTCAAGACCTAGTTGTTAAGAGATGCCCAAATCTCTTCAATCACTCACTCAATCCCCTAGATGTTGAGACACGTACAATGTGGGCATCATCTTCAATTTTTATCCTGATTCAGAAGGATAGTATGAAGGTTCCTATGAGTTTGTTTCCTGCTGGGATCAATCAGGTGAATATTTCATTTATGGGAGCGATCCAACCATGTTCTACTGAAGTTAATACATTTGTTCGTGTAAAGTTTGCAGTGGCTGCCGAGTCCACTAGGGCTATGACTTCCCTCCCTTCCAGTTCTATCAGGATTCATAGTATATAGTTTTATATCTGGGTCTTCCTCACTTAGTCCTTTTTTTAGTTTGAGTTCACTTTTTCTGTTTTTTTTTTTTTTTTTTTTTTTTTTTTTTTCTTGTTGACTGGGTCAATGCGTCCCATTCTCAGCCCAGTTTTGCTGTTTCCCACCTTCTTTGTTCCCCAAAGTTTTCTTTTGGTTTCCCTATCTAGTCAGGGCAATTTCACAACCCTAGAAGTTTGGATCAATAGTGGTTTTGGGCTTTGGTGATAAAAAAGGGGGGGGGGGTTAAGAGTGGTACACGCATCATACTTTGTACTTCTACAGTCTACTCACAAGGTTCTATATGGCTCCTTTCTTCACCCGCTCTACCGATTTTGTCCTCTTTACTAGTTTCTCCACTGACAATGTTTCTTGTGTCCCCAGGAATGTTATGATATTCAGGTGTAATAGTTATATGATTAAGAGGAGGCTCTCATTTATATTCACCTCTGGATACACACTCTTGCATAAGTAGTTATGTTTCGTTCCTTCAGGCACTGGTATCATGTATTGGATTCCAGATTATTCGCCTACCATGACATCACAGGCTGCAGATGCGACCTGGGGCGGCCATGGTGGTCAGGTACCATCATAACATGGTACCACACAAATTGTCGTAGAACGGCTTATGGTCATGTAATGCTCTCCCTTTTGCATATAAGTAAAATGTTCCCTAATGACCACTAAAAAAGTAGATGCTCAATTATAGATTATTGGTACTATCTTTCCACTTAAAGGGAATACATTCCAGTAAGGTTTAACTTTCATGAAGGGCACTTTCTATTTGACAAACAACCATTCTTCAAACACTTGACAGCTACAAATGTTAAGGTAAAGATACACCTAAACTCTTTCTTCTGAAATCGCTAATCAATAACTATCCTCATGTTAAAATCTGCTCAATGCGTTCCATCTTAGGTTCCAAATGAAAGCAGTAATCAAAATAGATGGTCATTTCAAGGACCTACTCTAATCCAAAACTTTGACGTGTGCTAGAGTATGAGTTTGCTTAGACATTAAAACTGCTGAAAGTATTTGAACTTGTAAGATGTGTGATAACTGTTTTCTGATTTAAGAATTCTGATTCCTGCTGTTTTCTGATAAGCTTTTAGAAAAACCATTACATTCCTAAATCTAGTATCCACTTCATTAAAAATACTTATCATTCCTTAATTTACCACATCAACTTGGTTGACTAAACTGGCCAAATTGGAATGCACATCAAGTACTTGCTCTTCCACTGATTCTAATTTCTGTTTCAGTACTTCCTCGTTTGTGAACAGGTCTTCCACCTGACTGGTTATGGCCACTTCACATGTTCTATGTGGTGTCTGGACCAGGTTTTGCCATGCAGCTTACAACTCCTTTTAACTGTTTTAAACTAGTGAGTAACCAGAAATAGCAAACTAACTAATAACTATAGAGTTTGTAAATGTTGTCAAACAACATGATTTCAAAAACAAACTAAGTGCTACTACCCAAGAGTCGCAACGACCATTACTAGTAAGCATACACTAAACTAAGTTTGCCACAGAATTGAACATGGCGAAAAGGGATGTAGCTCTTTTGGAGGACAACTCAAGGTCAGAAAATACCCTGCTACAGATAAGTTTTGTCACCGGCTGTTTTGTATCTGTAATCTGTTCATGATGTGAATAATTATGTCAGTTTCCTCGTTGTTTCCAGAGGATTTCTTTTTATTCTCCTTTTTAATTCTCTGTTCTAACTTTATACTGGTTCTCATGTGATTACTTTATTTGCGCTCTGCAAAAATTATATTACTTCATAAGTTCAGTAGAACGGACCATGTATCAGTGCCACATATTGAAGTTGGGGAAATTTGCACAGTGGTACTGTGACGTGGCCATAACCAGTCCGGCGAAAGACCTGTTCGATAACGAGGAAGGATTGACACAACAATTGGAATCAGTAGAAGATCAAGTAATTGATGTACGTTCAGAATTGGCCAGTTTAGTCAAACAGGTTAATGTGGTAAATTAAGAAATGACAAATATTTTTAGCGAAGTGGATACTAGATTTAGGATAGTAATAGTTTCACGTGAACAATTACTAAGCCACAAGAGTAATCAATGTAAGTGATTTCAAGGTGGGTGGGATGTTTGGTGACACTGGATTGCACAATGTTGTACATACTGTCACTTTGAATGTAAATTGGTTACATATATTTGTGTAGACAACTTTGTTGCATGAACTTTTTTTGAGAAACTATGAGTGTCTCAAACGGTTGTGATAAATGAGATGTACTATCTCAGTGCCATTGCTTCAACAGCTGTGTGACAGCATGTTGTTAGTAATTTTGTGATAAATTATAATTGAAATTCAAATGACAGGCTATTCAGTGCAATTTCCACTCTGCCTATTGCAGCCCTGTTTCACCAGACTCTCTGAAACTCTTATCAGTTGTTTCATTGTCTTGTGCATCTTCGTTGTCTGCCTATCACTCATTTATTATAACAAGGAACTATACTTCATGTGACAGCATATGCACTGTGCTGCGGCTGGCCTCTGCAAAGGTTGCAAATCTGTAAGCTGAGGCAAGGCAGGGCGACCTCGTTCAGCCGAGCCATTGTTATAGCAAACAAATTCCGGGGATTGAGCGTGAGGTCAGGAAAGGAGTATATAAGCTCGGAGCAATGGCGGCTCCGGGCATCATCTTGCCAGCGTCACCGGAGGCCCTGCCCGAGTCCTGCCAGATAAGAGGGCCACCTCCCATGGTCCGAGTTCATCACCTGACAAGCTCGCAGTTGGGAGAGCTGCAGCGAGACGTCATCTAGAGGATAATTATATTCCCTGGTTGAGCGACTTAAGGCACATTAGGGCTCGGGACTTGCGAAGGCATTTAAGCTCCTTCCGAGCAGAGTACCGTCTTTCTAGCTTAAAGCTGATTGTAAATGATTAAAGGCATCAGCGCCTCTTGGAGATTATATATTGTTGAAACCCATTTTCCTATTGCTTAATAACTGTTGTATTTTAATGATTCAATAGATGCATGTTTGATGCGCGTTTGTATTGTTAAAGTACTTGTATTTGAGTGCTTTTCCATCTAGCTACCCTTATCCCCTAGTTTATAAGCACATGAAGAGTAACAGCAGTGCCCTTGTATGACATGTGTGTTTGCCATCCGGGGTGGTTGAAATGGTCCGACCACATACCCACCACTGTAAGAGTGCAAGATGGAATATATGCCTGGGTGCCATTTAACCACGGTCGACTAACACACATAAAGCACAAGTCCTCATGATGGTGTGGAAGCATTTGGTCAGTGTGGCAAGCAGGCATTGGCAACAAAAAATAGAACGTGATTTATACTCTGCAACCTGCAGTGTTTTCGGGGTCACACCGCATACCCAGAAAGAATGGAACTGTTCTCCCACCTAGAAAAAATTCATGCCCTGATGCTTAGTCACTTGTTTTATTGGCTGTAATCACCACATGGTACACAACACAGCACTAAATGTGATGGAAGATTACAAGGCTCTTCAAACACTTCAAAACTAACGTTATGCTGACAGTATATGGTTATGTCTCTAGAAATTAAGCAAAAGTTGAGTCCTGTGCAATCTCCGCTGTGCGGAATGCTGATTGATTTGAAACCAGAGGCAGCCAGCACCATACATCTATCACCCTATGCCCGGCTGGAGGCACTGTGGCTCAGGCATAAAAACTAAATAAGTTAGTTCAAAAGTAGTGAGGACACTTGTGGAGCGAAACAAAAAAGTTTCTGGAATTAAATTGTGATGCAGACAGAAACTTACAGATCAGTTCAGTAAAATGAACGTGAAGGCCCCCATGGAATGCATGTCCGTCCCTCACCACTGCTGTTTCGAGACTGGTAACAATATGTCCGGAAGGAGACCTCTCCAGATATCCCTCCGACATTACCTAAAACTCTTGAATAAAAAACAAACTGAAAAAATGAAACAGTTATTCTTTTACATAAAATATTTTGATAATAAAATAATCTTTCCCTTGGTTAAAACACTGTTTCCAAAATTAAAATTGTTTACAATTGTCCTAGTCCAAAGGACCAAGATTATGTGACATCACCATCTTGAGGGGCTCAGGATTACATGACCTCATATGGCACTCTGGTGCCATGGTACCCACCTGTGACGTCACGTTTCAGCCATGCACTTCAAAAAGGCCACTGTTTTCCCTTACTATTCTACCCCCTACACACTTGTCTTATCACTCACTCACACATGCACTGGGGGTTATTCTCTGGGTGCTGCTGGGTGGTTGCCAGGAATGGGCTAAAAACAATATGAGGAGGTAGATGACAGTATATGTGTCATTACATGAAACTTAACACTTGTGCATCATCCATTAATGTGCCTGTTTGCCAACTGTCTCAGTTTTGAATGATTTTTACACATTGTTCAAATTGTTATGGCCGTGAGTGTATTTTATACAGATTTGAGGCAGTCTTAGATAAGAAGTGGAGAAATTCTGTATACCTACATCATGAGAATGCTCATGGTATTTTGTATGTATATTGTTTCATTTGTGCAATTACTACTATGTGCTCTGTGAACAGGAAAGTTATTGTTTTTACATCTGATTATATATGAAAATAGAATCTAAGTTTTTTTGCTTGCTTGAACTGGTACATAACAAGTAGATTATATAGTTTGAAATGAATATCAATAGTGTTGGATAGTCATAAAATATGCTGAATCAAATTCCAACCTAGATTCTCAAATTAGAGTTTTTAATTCTTCAATTTTGATTCCAATGATTTGCTCTTTAAGCTCAAGTTTATAAAAGCCTAGTGTGTTTTCTCAAATATTATATTTATTTATCATTTTTTTAAATGTATGTATTTGTAATTATGTTAATGCATTTGCAATTAAATATAAATGAATACTTTGTATATTAGCAATTATTAAACATTTTTATCTAGTAGCAACATCTGTTTATTAATTTGATTAACACCCTGAATATAAATTAATTATTAAATTACTTTCTATTTAAAATGTTTATTAAAAGTATTACAGCTCTTAAGAATCTGGATGATAAAAATACATGAGAAAAGTGGGGCTAACCTTTTGCTTACTTGTGATTGTGTTTACTCATATTTAAATGTAGTAGTTCTACAAAATTCTTCAAAATACACCTTTGATGTATAAACCAATCATTATAGGCCAAAATTCAACAGCTGCATTTTTATTTCATCAGAAAATTTCCCTTTCAATTCATTAAAACTATTTACTGCGGCAATGTTATCGCAACAAAGCATAAAAATATTTTTACAAAAGTTAACTAAATGATCAATTGTCATTGTTTATTGTAGATGATCACGTATATGTTGTAATACTGACAGATACAACAGGTCCTAAAATGCTTTTGATTTTCAGCTACACTTTTCACACATCTTAGGAATTACTGTTATAGAGAGATGTTTCTTGGTTAGCAGTTTATATTATATGTAGGTTCAGGTGTCTTCAACAACAGAATATGTTTGGTTATTCACACAAATTGTTTTGGTAATTTCTTTATAATTCTTCTGCACTGGGATGACTCAAAGTGAAGGGAATTTTGCTGTCGACAAAGTGTTTCAATTTGTATTAGTTGCATGAACAAATTTTCATTTGTGTCGTGTGGTAGACCAACTTTTAGACTTGATGGAAATAGCAGAATTTGATGTCTCATCATATTTTTTGGCTTAGAATTTTTTTGTATTTTTTGGCTGTGAGATATTCTAGCATTCTTATTCAAGTTCAAAGTTGATTGGCCGAGTCCACTTCAAGAAATAATTCTTCCACTAAAATTACATTCTCCTTTCACATCATCAATATGTTCCAAACTAAAATAAGTTCAGTATATAATTAAATTTCTACCACTTTCATGTAAAAATAAGTTTTAGAAAAATGAACTGTATTGAAACAACAAAAATACTGCTGAAATATAAGCATCTCAACAAAATGTAAAATACATTATAGGAATTCTGAAGTAGTCTTACAAATCTTCCTGTAACATATTGATAGCTTGTAATGAAAACCTTGTATCTCACATTTTTGGCAAGACTGACTTCTTGATACTGTTGGTTGAAAACTTAGTAACTAACATTTTACAGTTCTCCAAATAAATTAATACGTATTAATTTATTCATCTGGAGTTTTGTAGATTGTGTGACATGGGATTTTCCAACCAACTATATGAAAAGTCATTTTCACAAAAAAAATGTGAGATATTAGATTTTCATACTAAGTCATCAAGATTATTGTTTGTTGAAAACAAAAACTGGTAGCGTATACAATGAAGTATTTAGAGACATGAAAACTTGCGCTATGGTTTCTAAAATTTGGTTAAGTTCGACATATTATGTTGAAGCAACATGGCAGAAATATTAATTAACAATGATGATAGTAGAGTAGCCATTCTGGAAGTATTTATTAATGTCACTTAAAATATTTAGTAAACAAACATGGCTGACAATTTATGCTGAGCCAAAGTTCTTTTATTATTTAAAGTGTTAAAATATTTTGCCAGTTATATTTTCTGCAATATGGCAAATGGCATTATACATTATTACAAATATATTTTGTTATCATTTGTGCACCAAACCTTTTAGGTACACTTTGGTAGCTGTGGCTAAAAATGCATTGAGTTCATATAAAGGAGGAAGAATCAATGATCTTCAATTCAGAATCTTTCAATTCCAATATAGTGAATGTAATTGGTATAGTCCAGAATTGAAATCAACTTAAAATATAAAGTAATGTATTGTTTGCCATTTCTGTGCTTTAAAAAATGTCAATGTAATCAGAGCACAGTAATGGGAACTAAATAGTATTGTAGCTAACATACAGAAAAAAATTTTTTTCATTTCATTTTAAATCAAATGTATTACAAGGAGTTCAATTTTGCAGATATATTATATATAGGATGTCCCCAGAACATGCACGTAAGAACCACACAACATGAATCCTGAGCGAAATTGGAGACCAAAATGTTGTACGATGACATTTTCCGTGCACAATGTAGTAACATAGCTTGGAGTTAGTCCCCTCTTACGTTCCACTGATATCGTACTACCACTGTTCTGGCCATCATATTATGGGCGCGGGTTCAAATCCTGGCCAGTCCGAACATTTTAGCAATGTGTAGTTTACATAACATACATAGGAATACCATGGGGTCAAAGCAACAAGTATTCAAAGCCCATTTATTACTGTTAATGTCGTGCCAAGTGTTGCGTTGTGCCCTAATCAGTAGTTGAAGTAGAGTGTTTGGACTGGCTGGGATTTGGACCAGCACCCATAATATGATGGCCAGAACAGTGGTAGTACAATATAGGTGGAGTGCAAGATGGGACTAAATCCATGAGCTGTTGCCACATTGTGCATGAAAAATGTCATCATACGTCATTTTACCACTAACGTTTGTCTCCAATTTCACTCATGATTCACATGGTGTAGTTCTTATGTGCACGTTCTGGAACATTCTATATGGATCTGCAAAATTTAACTTCTTGTGATGTTTTCTATCTATATATATGAAAAACCAATTTTCTATCCACATAAAAAAATCTTTCTGATGTGTTGTTTAATATTAGCGGGTGCTGATAAACATGTTTACTATAATTTCTGCCGAAAAACACAATATTGTGGGTATATGATTTTTATGTTCACATTAATGTAAAATTGTACCTAATTTGTTGCCAAATAAATTGTAAGCTGTTTGTTTCAGGATACCAGACCCATAACTCACAGTGGGACAGAAACTTCTCAACTCCAGACAAGGGCCCAAACCATGCATTTTCAGTTTTCCGCTCGGAGAGCAATTCGGAGGTTGCAGAGGGCCATGTTTCTAAAGATGTGTTCCCACTGTTTCTGCGCCTCAGGTGTTCTCTGCACTACAAGGAGACAACACACACCTGTTCAGTCAGCCTCCTGCCAACCTGCTTGGGTATGTACCACTATTTGAGGTTTATATAGCATATCTTGTATTATTCTTTGCATAAAGAACGTGCATTTATATACTTACATTTTAAGTTAAACAGTGGCTTTAATAGTGTATGACCTGAATATGACAATGTTTTATTCCAATATTATCTTCCAAAAATGGGAAGTTTTCTTATCTTCACTTATAGGCTCTTAGGGTGACTTCCAGTTTTTTCGAAGCCCTGCTACATTTATACTTCCAGGGTATTCCTCTGCTTCAAACAAGCAAAGCTTAAATAAGGTTCACTAGGCCCGAAAGGAACCTTCTTATTCTTCAGGAAGGCCTCGACTATCAGGTGTGGTGTCCCTGCTGTCTTTATTGGTGGAGACAATGAGGACAGGGTAGGGACTGAGAGGTGAGGCCTTACCAGTTGTTAGGAGACTTGAACTCATTCCCGGAGACTAGGACTGCTAGGCGCAGTTGGCATTGGGTTAAGCCCCTGTTTATACTTAAAGGCGGTAACTGCCCTTTTATCTCTCTTCTGCATACTACTCCGACTGGAAAATGGCGTATGGATGATTACTACAGTTGGCTCTCGATCTATTGTTATTCAGGGGACTGCCAAAAAATGTCCATACATGCAGGATTTCAATAGATGAGCTTTCTGACGTATACATCAATCAAATACAACTTCTAACCTTATAAAACTTGTTGAGTATAGTAAAAGCTGTTCATTGTCTGTGAATGAAGATTAGCTTATAGACAAAAAAATGGGAATTTTAGAAATGTATTGTTGTAAATAACACATTTAAAACATTTGACATAAACTTGGTTAAATAAAAAATATAATGTCTCAAAATACTGAACAAAATACTTTTTAACAATGGAGATTTTAACGACTTCCGTTCCATCCCTAGGTCATTTGCTGCAGAGTTGGAAGTTAAAATTATATTGTTAATATGTGAGATTCTACTGTCTGCCTTGCAGATTTTTTTATTCACTAGCCCACCATAACAATACTTAAAGACAGCGAGTTCTTTGTTCTTTTACTCCCCATTAGATAGCTGTAGTAGTAATTATCGCTTGTATTTTGTTTCACATCCCCTTCCAGCCGGCCAGTGACGTCACAGAGGCAAGCCATGCATTCGCATCCCCCACTCTATGACTACCCCTCGCCCTAGCGGCACAAACCAATTAGTAGCGGGCAACGGCCTGAGATTAGTATAAAAGTAAAGACAGTCCACATCTTGAGACCAGTCTTCATTCCCAGCGCGCGCCACTCCAGAAGTGATCAGATTTTACATAAGTCTTAGTTTCTAGCGCTAGTCCATCAGATCCTGCCAGAGTGATCCGTGTTCAGCTGTCCAGCGCCAGTTGCTCAAGACACTGACCCGTTTGCACCCTTAACCTTCGCTTATTGTCTTCTTTTGTTCTAGCATCTGCTCCTTAGGACAGCAACCCAGTACTTCGCTTAAGCCACGCTTGTGATAGTTTCGGCTACGCTAGTTAAGAGATATCCGCTACGTACTCCGTAAACCCTCTGACCTCCTACAGTTACGGAGGTATCTGTAGAGGACTTCTCCTTAAAGTCTTTTTCAAGGCTAAATCCTGTCACGTTCCTTGCTTACTCATCCTGACATGTGCCAGCGATCACATGACGTTGTTTCCGACAACGCGTACACACAACAATGCAAGAGTTTGTTGCATAACTGCAGCAATCACACTGTATTCCCCTTTTGTTGTGTTGGTCGCCTCTACTAGCCATCATATTTTTCACTATTAGCTTTTCAGCTGAAATGCGGGCTGCTGATGAAGAGCTAGAGTGCTTACAGCACGTGTTTTTTTCCGTTTAACGAAATAAAATGTGGGTTAGCTTTTACTTTCAGTACCTTCCTTGCAGACTTAGCACTTTTCCATAGTTGCCCTCGCATAACAGTTTTGCAGGTGATCCTGGGTAATTCTACTCAAACGACCCTGACACTATTTTCTACAAAACACGCACTAACTTCAGCTGCTCTTCCTCTCAACCCTCTGGGATGGATGGAAAGGAGAAGCCACACTGGTACACTGTCTTTAAAACAGTTTGTCAGCCTGGTGTTCACTAGCCTCTCCCAAGCAGGCTTCGCTGGAACATACTTGTGTCCCCTAGGTTGGGAAGACTGAGACGGGGCCACATACCCATGTGTGCAACTGGACAAGGTGAGACCTGACTTCCCTCGTGAACCTCAGTCTCCGCCAGACTTGGGAATAGGGTGTCCACCTGTCCACTACCGCCCGAGGTGCCCCACATATTACTGTACAAGGTACCTGCAGATATGGTACAGTATTAACAGGGTAAATTTCCAGTTCCTAATGCCCTACGCCCAGAGGAAAGGCTTGAAGGAAAAGGTTAGACAGACACTCTTGGCATCAGGCCGAACACACACGAGTATCAGCCATCCCTGGTAAATCAGTTAGCTAGTTTGTCTCCTCAAGAGTAGATGCAAATGCTATGGCACCTACAAGATCCAGTGGAAGTTCCTGTGCCCCGGAATCTCTTCACGCCATCTGAGAGCACCGGACCCGTCGAGTACCCACAGTGGATCATTAAGGATTTAATCAGACCTGAACAACCGCCTACACCTATCATAGCCTATCTCATACCTGCTATTCTTCACCCAGTACCTCTGCATAAGCCACAGGACATTGTTTATCAACCCTCTGTACCGACAGTAACCACACCCATTTCAAGTGCTACTCCACGTCGCCCAAGTATAACCAAGACAGCAGTGGCACCCAAATGCAGAATAGTGCTATCCACACCAGATTTTGTTCCCTACAGAATAGCCACGAGGCGAGTTATATCCATATAGGAGCGCCTGCCCTAGGCAGAAAGACCCCTACCTCCACTACGAGACCTAGAGTGAGTATAAGTTCCTGATATGTCACATGCCAAAACTGTATATAATTGATTGTTATTCGACACCAAATGCAAGCTGACCTAAATCTTTCAAACCCTCTGAAAATGAAAATAATGTGACACCGAATGCAAGTCAAATTTTGAATGTTCCGCACGCGCTCAATCAACTGAGAGAGTGCAGAGAAGTTATCGATTGGGCAGTGTGTTTATGGCGGTGGGTGGAGGAGGGGTGGTGGCAGGAGGTTTATCCCTCCACGCCGCTACATGTTGTCACCCGTGGCAAATGTCTGTCTTTTAAAGTAATAAATTATATTTTACTGGAAATAAAACTTTTAATTTTGAGACAGAAATGAATAAATAAGGTGATTATAATAATTTCTTCACTGTTTTTAATAATTAATGTTCAAAACCATGTCCTCTGATTTTCCCGATCATGAGTTACACTGCATTCTGCTCAATGATTACCTACCCATTATTGGATGGCAAAAGGTGTCGAATAGGTCCTGACATTTTATCAGTTTATTTAAAAGATGTGTGCCTATTGAAATAAATTAATATAAATCCTCAGATTTCCCCGTAAGAAGTTACTGAAAATGAACGTTGCACTTACAATACAAGTTGCTCTATGTCAAACAATTTCTGGCGATAAGGGGAGGTCAAGTATATGCTTCTTGGCATATAATTTTATTCGCGAAGATGCTGCCCTTGTGTTAAAACATTATGTTTTATAATCATCTTAATTTTACGCCAGAGACAATGAAACACAAACATTACAGAAAAAACCACCTTTAATCACAAAAGAAAACATCTTTACAAATAATAATTCCTCGTTAAGATGTTTTGTGTAACATTTTCAGGCAAAACTATTTGCTTTGAAATACAAGTGATGATAGGTGCAACTATTTTGAGCTATGCATAATCTTGGTCAAATTTCTACGTTTGCCAGGCACACATTTTCTCTAGGCCAGCGTGTGAAGGCAAACGCATGCAGCAGAGACTTGTTAATTTTTTTGCTATACACCAGGTTTCCTCTCTTAGGCATGTTAGGGGATGATAGAAGGTGCACAGCTGAGAGAGACAGAAAGAGGGGTGGGAGAGATGTTGCTAGGTCACCGCACTGTTTGCCAGATAACCACTTCCCCTCTCTTCAGGCATGTTAGGGGAAGCAGCAAGCCAGACTCGCACCACGCCGTACGGCCAAAGTGTCAGGTAGATGTGGGGGGAATACACTAGACAAAGCGCTACAGAGCAATAATAAACGGTGGTGCGCGTGATGTATTTCACATCCAATTACTAGAAGTTTGCATAAACAACCAGCTTAAAATGATAGTTGCGGGAAATCTTAGGTGTAGGAACCCAAAATATACTTTGATTGACACACTATGTGTTAAACGATACAAGCGGTTTATGATAACATTATTTACATAGGAATTTCGCAGAGACCACAAAAAATTGTTGGTGGATACTGTTTATCAGTATATGCAATAACGATACATCGAGTCGACTATACTACCAATTCCGTAAGTGTTAAAGCAGGCTATGAAGGTCCGTAGCTATGTGTTCGGCCTCGTATTGAAGTTGACAGACCAAGTATAACCTTTGCCCGTTCATGTTCGGTACCAGAATCGCGGTGGGTACAGAACATTGGATTATAATAGCTGATCAGTTGCAACACTCGTGTGTGGGTCCAAAAAGGTTTAGACCCTCAGGACCAGGCCAATACCTCCTCTGGCGCCAGAAGCGCTGTGGAAGAAGTATTACCTGGACTGATTGACTAGCCACCCTTTGGATTGAATTCCTTGTGGTGGAGGGTCTACCTTTCTGTACACCGGGGTGTACAGAATGAGTGGCTATCTAATGGGTATGTGATGATGTATTGTGTGTCCTTTAAGGGGAGCCCTCAGTCCTACACTAGGGCTCGTAAATAGATTAATCAAATTTCATGGTCTCCTGCTTTCTCCCTGACATACCTGTTATCTATGTGGGAAACAGTACAACACTACTGGAATAATACTCTGGGATTAGATAGAAACATGTTTATTCTGATAGCAATATAACCGGTGGTACGCACTACCTCCTCTCAAACAAGAGATGACCGGAAGTTAAGGTATGGTAACAGGTGAAGGTGACCTAGTTCTAAGGCTGCTTAAGATAGAAAGACTAAGAGGCTATTACAACAACTCGACCTAATCCTAACTTGTTGTCCGGAAGGGACCTGCAGTTGTCGGAAGGACGGTGGTAAGTATTGCCTTTCTTGAAGGGAGGTGGTGTTAAGTTTTGACGACTTATTCAGGGGTAGAATCTGGAGATTCTCTGGAAGGTGTTGAAGATGTCTGGAAGGTGTTGACGAGCTTCTGGTAGATCTGTAAGACCTAGTGACAGAAGAGGGCCCCAGCACATGAGATGGTGGAGCGAGCTTGCTACTAATGGTTCCTTCGGCACCAGACGGTACAGTGAAGGAATATAGACTTACATTGTAGTGCCACGCACATATACTTATAGTCGACCGGCCCTGGCCTCATCCAGGCTGTGGTAGAAGAAGTGACGGTGCTCTCGTGACATCTCTTGTGAGCGAAGCCAGGTGGTGGTAGCAATCCTTCCACTTGGCTACCTGGCTTCAGGTGGCTTCAGCGGTGCTCGAGATGCTTTGTGGCAAGTAGTCATTCGGCGATCTTCAGAACCCTTTGTGGCACTTTGGGGAGGCTGGAATGTTTTCTAACTGCTTGCACAACATACATTGCCACATATCTGTAACTGCCCCATCAATAAGGGATGATCGTTTTGGCACTTGAGACTGTACTTCTGGGTTTGACCCTTCCGCAGGTGACGTAAAAATATGTGGCTTGATTAGTTGTGGTGGTTTGGTAATAATGGTAGAAAGTGGCACATGTGAACATGTTACAATAATTTTTCTTCAAAATGGTGACCTTGGATATCACACAACTGGTAATGCTACAGTAAGGATTGCTGGAATCTCCCTAACATGCTGTATGCATTTCAAATTAATTTGAATGCATCCATTATCCACAGCAAAGGTCCTCTTGTTGTTCCACAGGATGTTTTGTGCACCAGACGCTCTAAGTGGCACCACATGAAAATCAAGCTGACTTATGTTAGGTGAATGCGCAGATCATTTGATGGGTGCCACGATAGCCATTCCATGTGTTGTCATGTTGTGTTCAGGTGTGTCATTACAATGGCGCTGCTATGTGCTGGAGAACCACCGTGCTGAAACCACATGTCACATCCGACAAAAAGTTACTGTACAGAGCTGTGGTCAACTGATGAAATAGTACAGTTTGTCCTATGAGGTGGTTGTTGATGATGCCAAACCACCAGATGTTGCATGTTCAAACATAGCATGCAGATTTTTCTCAGCCTAGATGTGTGCTGAATGGTTGTTAAAAATCCTGTCCTATGTGAAAGTTGCTTCATCAGTGAACTACACCAAATTTTTTAAGTGATTTATTATAGCACACTGTTACAAAACCCACATGCACAACTGAAACTGTCTTGCATAATCACTTTGGGGCAAATTTTATACACTTTGTAGTGCTACAAACATGTACTTATAGTCGGCAGCAGCAACTGTCATATGACTTGTTGTAGCATCATTTGTATTTGTACATGTACTAGTCAGGGGTGCATTATTCACAGCCTTGAGAACATAGTCATTAAATGCAGGTCTGCTCACAGTCTCTTTGCGAACAATGAACCGATGTTTGAAGCCGCTGGTGAAGTCATCGGAACATTTGGTGCCCAGGATGATGATGTTGCGGAAACCTCTCTGCGTACAGCTGTGCTGCTGATCTGACATTGCCATATGAACAAGGTCTAGCAAAGTACTGTTCCACTGCACTTATCAAAACACATTGACACACACACCCTACTAGCCATCTACAACACATTGTTATTGATAGCAGACTCACAATGGTCATATTGGGCATTCTGTATGGTCATTATCTCTTTGAAACACACAAACCATAGTTCAATAGTCAGGTTGGTCAACATACGCAACACGGGCTGCATAGCTGTGTAACCATTGGTAAGTGCTGTCATTTTGAAATTATCACTCTGTGTATGCGTGACTGAAATTATGTAAAGGGCCTAAATGCAGACTCAACAACAGTGTACTGGATTAGTTAATTTTGCACTGCATCCACACAGTTAACAAACTGCTTAGGTTAAATTGTACAGGTTATATAACTGCAAGGCATTATTACTCAACATTTGACCAAAAAAATGGTATTTCAGAGTGAACCAATGGCCTTAGAGCATTACACTGAATGCAACATTTTTTGTTAATCTGAACATGGTAGTTATTAATCTGTCGAAAATTGTATATTAAATTGCATGGTTACAAATTTTTGAACATTACAATGATGATGCCATTCCCAGTGTTACTAATTTTAGAGGTATGATAATATAAAAATAATGAATACCTTTGACAGCTTTGTTTGTATGAATGCTATACAAAAAACATTCCTTGGAGATGAAGACTCTGAAGGGTAGAGCTTCCCATAGTAGAGTACTGTTTATTCTGAATATTCCTTGCAGCCCTTTATTTCTGAATTTTGTCTTCTCATTGGATAGAGGACATCACTATTTATTAAATTGTCATTGCCTGCAGTCCTAATTGGCCAGTAATCTACCATGTACTCGTAGGACTTCTCGGTGAAGAATATGGGAACCGGACATACACTATCAGATTGTAACAAGGCAATTCCTTCGACAGGCGATTCCACCTCAAAGGGGAAGGGGGTCACTATCTCAACTTTGGCATGTGACGTCCAGACGGGCTGAGGTGCATGTCTACATTAACAAGGTTTATAGTGTGTCAGATTAGTGAATATAGGCTCTGAAGAGACACTAATGAGTAGAGTCTTGAGGATCTAGCACTTGGCCTTGATATCCCCTTGAACAGGGTATGACGGGTAGGGCAATGGCAGGGCACTTATTTGAGTGGTATGAGGTGGCTGGGATAAGTCTGGCCACTGGCTTACCTTTCTCAAGCCTCACCTGTGGCTGGTGTGTGCTCGTTTCTTGCCTTGCTGGATTCGGTCCACATCCCACGGCTGTAGTCTATAGCAGTGTCCAGGTGACATCCCTTGCTGGAAGCTGGTCCTGGATATGTGGCAGACACTGATGGGCATCCGGAATTTGGGGTTTACACAGCCTTATATGCTTGTAGCTGGCATGCGCCTCTGGTTTCGTTGTTCTTAAGGTGGCTTTGGTCGCTACCTCCCTCTCTTTGTGAGCAGTGTGGTCTGACAGACTTGCTGGGCTCTCTCGGGTATGATAAAAGGCTGGGGTGATTTCCCTTGTGTGCGGGTTGCATCTTCCACCTGCTCAAGGGCAACTCACTTGCATTGCAGGCTGGCACTCCTTCGAACAAGATTTATTGTGTTAGAGCAACTTTGATGACTATTAATTCAACGCGTGCCCCTCTTGGGCCTTGTTGGGTAAGAGGTTACTACGCTGACCACCCTCTCACAGTTTCGGCAAATGAGAGCAGAATCAAACTCCAGGTTGAGGCGGAGTGATATGAATTCCCTACCAGGGAGTTTCACCTTCCTCATGACTAGGGTTGTCAAAAGGCCGGACTCCAGTGGTCCTAGGTGTATGAATGATGGCTAAGTCGGTGATTACACTAGGGTGATGGTGGCGGTGGACGATCTGGTCTGTGTTAGAGGGGTTATCCGCAGCGGCTTCATTGGTTGACATGCGGAAATATAGTTAGCCAGGGTGTGGTTTCCACGTGGTTTGGGAACGACCTTCGGTGGGAGTCGAACAATAATGGTTTTCCCGAATGCCAACTTACTACGCAGAAATTTGGCAGATCCACCGCGGGCGGTTGTCAAACCCTTAATAATTTCCCTGAAGCTAGCGTGATAATATTGTCACTGGTTGGATCCACCTGTATTGGGATTATCTGGTAGTCAGTGGATTTTGTAGGTAACGGAGCCTCTGGTTGTACTGGACGGGTATCCTCCTGATCGTCCTCCGACGGACACCAGCCCAACCAACGCTCTATTGGGGTCTCCTGTATGGCTGGCACAATAGATTCATAGCACAGCAATATATTCTATGGCTCACTGGGCAGCAGCTCTACTGAACTATGGTGCACTACAATAATTTCAGTAGCAGTCTGCCTGTGTAAGGTGCGTCTCTTGCGGCGCCTTTGATGGCTCTTAGCTCCGCCATGTTTATTATGCATTAGAATAAAGCCATCTACCTCTCCGCGGACGCACAGTCCTGGAGGTATGAGTTTGACAATCACACCCAAGGCCCTGCAATATGATGTGTAGTCAGGGTATCTAGGACGATGTCGATTAGCAGTCAATGGTACACTGGAAACTCAGAAGCAGCTGCATGCCCCTGTGGGCTCTAAACCAATACTGCAGGCTCTGTCTCCTGTAGAGTTCAGTGCACCTCACAACTGACTAGCGATGTGGCAAACTATTGCACAGTTTAATTTACACTGAAATGAAACCACCAGAAATATTAAAGGTAAACTATTACTAAAATTACGGTAGGTGAAACAAGGTTTTAGGTTCACGTAATATTTATTATGGTGAATAAAAGAAAAGTGTAAAGTCCCGGCTGACTAAATACACTTTAAATTAGCTACAAGATTAATAATAATCATTAGCTGGAAGCAGGCAAAGGCGAGCCTGATAAAATAATTAATGCAAATTAATAAAATTCTAAGGTTATGCAAGTCACAGCGTATGACATTAGAGAAGGGTTTGTCCAGGGGAATGCTAAGATCGCAACAACCTGCTATCGGTGGAGTCAAGGGAAGTTGACTTTGATAAAGGGGTAGTGGGTACAGGAGGTCGGATTTCCGTCTGGAGAGAGTGCTGAGCTTGACGGTCAGCTGGTGTCGATGAGCCTTTACAAGCTGGTGGGCTGGAGTGCTGTGGACTTTACAAGCTGCTGGCTGGAGAGAGTGCTGCCTTCACAAGTAGCAGGCAGGAGTTCGAGCTGTGTTGCAGGCTGAAGAGAGAGAGTCTTTGCAGACTTGGGAGAACTCGCGAACCTCTCGGCTGACGAACCCGGCGTCTCTGCTGGAGCCTGGTGCTGGACCTCCTTATATACTGAGAAATTCCCTGATCAGCGATCTTTTGGGGTGTGGGGGTAAATTAGCATGCTAGCACAGGGGTTGGTTTTGCAGGGCAGCTGCAGCATGACAAATTTAAACCCCTCATCCTGAGACTGGTTGGTTGTGATGTCACAAGGTCACTGGGGGTGCTGCCATCTCGGGGTTCAATAGAACTTCTTCCGTAGCTAAATGAAGGGTAGTGGATTGTTAATAATTTTTTTTAATTTATTCATAAGGATGGTCCTTGCATGCGGGATTCTGGGCAGACAATGCATTACGTAATTAATTGTGGTAAATACTTTTACATATGCGGCTGTCCAATGCTAGGGGTCTGCTTGCTCAATACGTGTAATCAATTCTACCATTGTTAATGACTTGCCCAGAGTGAGGGTCACTTGTAGATGGGGCTAAGTCACCCGTAGAGAGCACATCTGCGCTGCGCAGCAATGTGGCATTAGTCAACTTTAATTCTGGATTCAGCTCTCCCAGTGTCATATGTTTCCCGAAGAGGTGGTCAGCTGGCCTTGGAAGTGGCCAGTCGGTGTTCATGTCTCGTCTGGAGCATGTGGTGCGGTGTGCACGTGGTTAGGTAGTCTGCAAAAATGAAAATTTTCACTATACACGTTGTGCGTCAACTTGATACCCGCTGCTGTGGTTGTTCTATCTCTCTTTGTTGAACTAGAGTCCTTCAGATACTACAGTCGAGCACAGTACAGGGAAACCAGCATTAGATTACATGTTAATTCCAAACTACAGTCACCATCCCCAACAATCCAACATGCCACCACTATTCACAGCCAGGTGTTGGAATTGAAGGGATAGAGTGAGTAACCAGAATCCTGGTGCAGAGAGAGAAAAGGCTAGACACTTAGTCTGCTCATCCACGTCTGTATGTTCCGTCATGATTTACCATCTGGTGCAGAGATTCATTGTACAAAAAGGTGTCTATGTGATCCTGACCTTCCAATGGAGGGGAACATTTCTACACTTCTGAATTGCCACCAAGAGATTCCTGTAGCACTTCCAAACCATCCCCTTACCTTTGCCTTTCTTCGAGTTAGGGGGAGAACGGAAGGATAAAGATTCTACAGCACACCAAATCAGAGTGTCGATGCCTTAAAGGACCTTCAGCTCAGACGGTGTATTCAAAATGAGAGGAGTCGCCCAACTCATGTGGCAGCAGCAAGTTAAAGAACCCCAACATCACTAACTCCGGCTCTTCCAGCCACCCACAAAGACACTAGGCGCCTGTAGCCCATAGCCCATGGCCTGTGCCTGAACAATCTGAAAACAGGGGTGTACAATTCATTTACACAGCCCAGCAAGACCAAGCACAAAGTGAATGCAGGAACTTGATACCTGCAGAGTTAGCCATCCCACAGGGACTGTATCCCAACCTACCATGCCACCTGGGCCCTGTAATCCTTGGCTAGAGTCGTAGGTGCCAGGTGTCCAGCAGCCCTCATAACTGTCAACTCAAAAGCCTGTGACAAAGAATATTAGCCTCACATTTGAGCTATGGCGAGGTGTCTGTAGTCCACGTTGCCATAAACCATAATTGGACAGTTGTCAAATTAACAAAATCTGAGAAACATTAACAGACAGTGTTTTATAATCAGCAAATATAGAAATAGACAAAGAAAGTGTGACTTTTTTATATTTTAAGGCAATCATGGTGTAGTACTTATGGTATGTTGTGACGTGCTTATGCTACAGAAAATGAATAACAAATGAGAAATGATATTCTTTGTGCCAGGATAATTTATTATTCTTAAATACTAATTGCAATATATATATTGATGCGCACACACTCACACAACAAGTGTTAACTTACAAAAGTCAATTGCAAAGCTCAGGTACAAATATATATATAATAGAAACCTGGCAATCGAAGAACTTAGCCACAGAAAAAACATGTTAAATCATCGTAGAAAATAATCATTTTTTGCCCAACAGCTTGTGCTAAAAAGCCCTAACAAAACCAATGTTAGTAAAAATATAATACATGTTAGAAAGTATTTTCCAAAATATTTGCTTAAAAGCCCTGGCATGTACAAAAAATATTGATTACCCTTAAAATATCAAAAAAGGAACAATCAGGAATCCATTTACGCTTTGCACAACTTCAAATTCAACCAAAAAAATATATAAATATGAGAATGTTAATCCATGAAGCAGCTTGCTACATTATACAAAAAAGGAATTTAGAAGAGCAATCAGCAAAATAATTTAGATTAGCGAGACCACCACATGATGATTGACTCCTACTTAACTCTGTGCCTATACAAACTTGACACTTACAGACAAACATACTAAAAGACCTATGCACATTCAATGATCCACCTGCTAAAGCAGTCACTGGCTAAACAGAAATCAAGACAATGTAGTAAGGAAGGCAGGCCAGTTTCATGGTCTGAAGGAGTGCCCCTAGCAGTAGCTGTGGACAGGCCTGTATGTCTGAAGGCAAACAGATAACATGGCAGTGTGCATTCATGGATGGAAAGTGGGAGCTATGGAGAATGAAGCCAAGGAGGTAACAAGGAAAGGGAAGGAAACATTGACAAGAGAGAGCCTGCTAATGTGTCTAATAAATCTACTAAGCCTCTGCAAATGACAAGGCTTGTGCTCGGTATTGTGTTATTAACAGCAAAGAATTTGGTTATGTTTAATCATGATTTAAGGGCCAAGATAAAGTAATCATTTGAAATAATTGACAAAGAAAAAAATTTTCTATTTGACCGCAGTAGAAATGTAAGGGTTATCTTATTTTTTGGCATTACCTGTATTGGTTTAGGAATTGGTTCAGTAGTTTATGAGACAAGGCACATGAGTAGTAAGAAAAGGAACTTTGAGCACCAAGGGTGTGGATCAAAAGATTCAGATTCAGGGGGCCGTCATGTTGTGACTTCATTCATCCACCATCTTGTTTCTTTTTTTTTCCTCAAAATTTCCCTTTTTCCCTAAAAATCTATTAAATTTTACCTAAAAATGTCTCTTTCCCCCCTAACATTTTTTTCTTTTTTCCCTAAAAATTTCCTTTTCTCCCCATTTAAGAAAGGACCTCCAGAAATTTCCCATTTTTCCTGGAGCAGTTAACCGGGATTAGCGACCCAGGTTCACGAAAGCTGGACTCAGGACCCATGACCTTTGACCCCAAAAATCCAAAGAATTCCAAAAAGTCCCAAAAAACTCATTTCTAAAAATTATTTAATAAATTTGCTATTGAAAAATTATTTTAAAATGATAAAAAAATTATTTCAATTAAGCTTAAATTTACGGAAGTCACCCTTCACCCATACCCATTCCACCTTGGTAAGTGCAACGAACGATCATAAAGGTAGGCAACAACCATCCTGGTGGGTGACCACCATCTTGGTAGGTGGCCAATATCTTTGCAGGTGACCGCCATCTTGGTAATTGACTACCATCTTGGTAGGCATCACCTATCCACCATATTGGATGCAGGTGGCCTTGACCCCATGACCTTGAAAACATAAACACTTGAAAAATACATAAAAGTCAACAAGCGTATTAAATTACTGACTACTGCCACAATATTGGATGCAGGTAACCTGGACCTTGAATGGCCATGAAAAAAAAATTTGAGAAAAATACTTTGAAGTCAGCAAGCATAATACATTACAGAATACTAACCACATTGGATGCAGGTGCCATTGACCTTGACTCCATGACCTTGAAGACAGAAAGTTGAGAAAAAATACAGAAAGGTCAACAAGCATATTACTTTACAGACTACACCTTGACATTGATCCCACCATATCAAATGACTTTGAAAACAGAAACTCTAGAAAAAAATCTATAAAGGTCAGCAGGCATTATAAGTTACAGACTACTACCACCATATTGGATGCAGATGACCTTAACCTTGACCCCAAGACCTTGATTGACCTTGAAAACAAAAATTTTGACGAAAGTCACATGAGTCCTGATTTCACTAAGTCTGGTACCAAGGTACTGAACAACAAATGCACTTAACATTTACAGGTTTTCGCATGTCTAAGTAAACTGTCACTACGGCTGAACTGCTTACTGCATCTGTCACACAAGTATGACATATGACAGGGATTTGTGGCACAATTAAAGTTCTCGTGTTGCAGTAACATATGGTCGAAAGTAAATGCTGTATACAAAAGTGACACTGATGATAACGTAATGGTTCAGGCAAAGACTTGAGCAGGCTTGTTGGAGATGTAGGTGCTGGAGCTAAAGAAGCAGGTCATGCCGGCAATGATGTTCTAGATACTACTCCTGAAGACGTCTATGACATTGCCATAGCTACCATTAGATATGGAGTGCCCGAAGACATCACAGATGTATAATAATACTTAGATGCGAAGAGGCAGAAGCTAGCAGAGACGATCCACCTTTCACGACAGCTGCTGTCAAATTGAACCTCTCAGCTTACCTACGTACTGCTTATAATATACGAGTATACAAGCCCTATGGCATCATATTAACTGTGAACCAATTGTACTGCACCATTAATACATTGTGCAGACACCAACCAACCAGTCACATAGTTTCCACGTTATTGCAGCTGGCCAATCACGTGGTTGTGGTGAGGGCAGTGGCAGTGGTGGCCGAGGTGGTGTAATTTTGGAGTGAGTCGGCTGTAGTCAGTCGGCAAATTGAAATATTTCGAGCTATTTGTGTGTATGTGTTTGTGGGTCGCAAGTTAAAATAAATTTTGCATATTTTAATATAATATTTTATAATCCTACCTCCAAAAGCTAAAAGATTAACATTTTATTTAATAATCTCTCTTTAAATCTATATATCCAGGTCCCTCTGTATATTTCTTCACTTCCTGGGGAAAAATGTATTTGCACTTTGCAATGAAATGCCTCTTACTACAGCAGTATCCCACCAAGCTCGATATTAGTCGATACACATCTAGGACTTTGTACTGGACAATGCAATGCAATCCAAGGTCAGGCCACCACCATGCTTTCCAATTGGTCGGTCGTCACTTGTAAAAGGACCCTTTGTACAGACCGCCCTCTCATACAGACTGGCATTTTGAACACAGGTGAAAACCCAACTGCAGAATTGGCACTGGTGACAACCAGTTAGCAATGATGCAGGTTGCGGCTCCATGGTCATCAAGGTCAAAGGCAAGCCTTCGTATTCGCAATTCATCTTTGTAGTATGGGAGCACTGAGAAAACCTAAATACTCATTCGCCCCAGAAGAAAGCACGCAGGTATAAAATTTATTTTATACATAATTATGTATATTCCTATCTTATATAAATACATTTATATTATTCTATACATAATTATGTTTAAAGTAAATTGAAAATAGTTTTATATTTTTATATTTATGTATTTATATACCTATACATATACATAATTATTTATAAAATAATGTGAACATAATTTTTTATTTACATATTTATATACCTATACATAATTATCTACGTGTTTTCTTCTGGGGTGAACAAAAATTTGGGTTTTCTCAGAGTGCTCCCATATTGCAAAGATGAATTGTGAATACGAAGGCCTGCCTTTGACCTCAACAACCATGTAGCAGCAACCTGCATCATTGCTAACTGGTTGTCGCCAGTGTCGATTTTGCGATCGGATTTTCACCTATATTCAAAATGCTCATGGTCATGAGAAGACAGTCTGTATGAAGGGTCCTTTTTCACATGATGACCGACCAATTGGAAAGCATTGTGGTGGTCTGATGGGCTGCATTGTTCCGTACAAAGTCCAAGTTGTGTATCGACTAATAACTGTAGTTCCAGGCACTTTTATTGCAACATACAAATACAGTTTATCCAGGAAGCGAAGACATATATAGAGGGACCTGGATATTTACTTTGTAAAGCAATAATATTAAATAAAATGTTGATCTTTAAACTTTTGGAGGGAGGACTAAATAATTTTATTTTAAACTAGGGGAAATTTATTTTAACTTGCGACACACAAACACACACACACACTAAGAGCTTGAAATATTCCAATTTGCTGACTGACTACTGCCAACTGTCTCAAAAATGACCCCACCACCACTACTTCACGTGATTAGCCAGCTTCAATCATGTGTCACTTCGGTGATTGACTTGTTGGTGTCTGCACAATGTATTAATGGTGCAGTGTGATTGGTTCAAAGTCTATATGATGCCATAGGACTTGCATACTCGTATATTATAAGCAGTATGGAGGTAAGCTGAGAGGTTTAGTTTGACAGCAGCTGCCATGGTAGGTGGATCGTCTTGGCTAGCTTCTGCCTCTTTGCATCTAAGTCTTATTCTGCATCTGAGATTCCTTAGGGTACTCCAGAGCTAATGGTAGTTACGACAGTGTCATCAACTTGTTCGAGAGTGGTACCTAGAACATCGTTGCCGGCATTACCTGCTTCTTTAGCTCCAGCACCTAGAACTTCATCAAGCCTGCCCGAGTCTTTGCCTGAACCACTATGTCATCATCAGTGTCACTTTTGTATAAGGAATTTAGTTTTGATTATAATGTACAGTGACATGAGTGATTAAATTGTACCACAAATCCCTGATATATGTCACATTTGTGTGACAGGTGTGGTAAGCAGTTCAGCCATAGCAACAGTTTACTTAGACATGCGAACACCTGTAAAGGTGAAGTGCATTTCTCGTTCAGTACTTGGTACCAGGTTTACTGAAATCAGGTCTCTTGTCACTTTGTTTGAGTTTTTATTTACAAAGACATTTAAGGTTGTGGGGTCGAGGTGAAGGTTATCTGCATATAATATGGAAGTAGTTAGTAACTTTTTTATGCTTGCTGACTTTTATATATTTTACTCAAGTTTTGTTTTCAAGGTCATTTGATGTCATCGGGTCAATTTCAAAGTTACCTGCATCCAATATGATGGATGAATATCATCTACCAAGATGGTGGTCACCTACCAAGATGGTTGTTGGTTATACATACCAAGAAGGTGGTATGGGTGACGGTGATCTCCAGAAATTTAAGATTTTTAAAAACATATTTAAATATTTTCTAATAAATTTTGATAATACATTTTAAAATTTTTAAAATAATTATTAATATGTTTTTATGATTTTTTTGGAATTTTTTGTTTTTTTGGGGTTAAAGGTCAAAGGTCCTGAGTCCAGCTCTCATGACCCTGGGTCGTTGATACCTGTCACCTGAGTCATTAATCCTAGTTACCTGCTCTGGGAAAAATTGAATTTTCTGCAGGTCCTTTTTTGTTAATGGGAATAAAGGGAAGTATTTAGGGGGAAAAGGAAATTTAAAGAAAAAAAGGGACATTTTTAGGTAAAATTTATAGATTTTGAGGAAAAAAGTGAAATTTTGGGGGGAAAAGAGGGAAAATGTAGACAGATGACATCACTACGTGGTGACCCCCTGAATCCAAATCTTATGCCCCACACCCTTGGCTCTCAATGCTCCTGTTCCTACTATTCACATGTTATAATTGGACAGAGTAGCAAATGCCCGAGTTTCTTGGTATGAGGGGGCGAGGTGCGAGGCCACAAAAGAAGGGTTTTAAAAAATATATTTATTAGTTGAAATTAAAGTCAAGTTATGAAATGACTTAATTTTATTTATTTACAATATGTGTATTCAGTCCTGCCTCTGCAAAATTTAATGGCAAATGTAAAAACTAACAATAAAGTTAGCAATTATTCTACCTGATTGCCCACAGGTTCGAGAGTTTAAGGTGTCTGTATTTTGGTTTTGTGGTCACAAGCATGTTCAAATGTTTGTGTTTAGTTATCTTCATTAATGTTTCCTTGGTTATTTGTGTGCTAGAATAGGCTTAATTTCTTTGTTGAAATTTTTTAACATGAGTAAAATGTTGAATAGATCTGAGTTCCGTAAGCATGCTATAAAGATAGCGGAACATTAAAATTAATGTTATCCTTGCCCAGAACCCCAGTCACCTAAGCCTAAAGACACAAGAAATATTGTAATATCTTTATTTATTTCAAAATGTCTAACTTACGAAATTGAGGGTTCCTTGATTCAATGCTGCCTGTTTGAACTGTCATACACACACACATGCACACATGTTCCCATGCACATATGTTCACACGTACACATGCACATAATTTTGGTTAAAATTATTTGGTTGAATCATTTCTGAAATATGACATAGCAGTCAGAAATTTTTATTGTCCACCATTTTGAAAATAAGCACCCAGTATGGTTGAAAAATATAGATGTCTAGTTTCCATACTAAGTTCTGTGCACTGAGTTTTGGAAAATTGGTGCATTTGTTCAGATGTTTTGTGCACAAATGCACAAAGGCGCACACAGGAAGGTGATATCAGAAGGCTATCTTTCCATATGAAAGTAGGCTTAAATATCTTAAAGAATAGAGTGATTAAATTGATCAGGTGAAAATTGTATTTTACTGAATTATGTATTGATTTGTAGCAGTATTCATCAAGCTTGACCATGGTGATAACGTGTGATCTCTGCTGATCAGTGGGTTGATGTCAGTGAAGAGTGTGATGTGCTGGTGATAATATCTGGACGTAAGCAGGTAGCTGTCATCAAGCGTATTCAGGGTCTTGTTGAAGTGTGTCACTTCAATATATATATATATATATATATATATATATATATATATATATATAATATATATATATATATATATATATATGGCAAGGAATTTTTGAAAGTAATATATGATTTTATCTGTTGGCATATATTTTCCTATTTCTATACACTTGGCATATTTAGGTTTTTATTTAGTTATAGTATATGAAAATCATCTTTAATGCAGGATATAGGTTAACTATGAACAGATTGCTTTGCCATTGTTACCAGCTTATATTAAACAAATTTCCAGCCGAATTGTTACCTGCTTTGGAACCATCATTCCACGAGATAAACTTGAAGAAACTGAACATCACGTTGGATATCTTGTGCATGACGTTGTCTCCTGATGTGGATGCAGTTGTCGAGGCATTGACATACAAAGGACTACGTTCCACTTCCTTTTGCAGTACATCCTCAGCCCAGTATGATGAAGATGTCACAGATGTGTATGAGAAAAACGAACACATTACAGCAGTAGAAAGAGAGTAAGTTTTTTGATTATTCAGTAGTTGATGTAACTTTAGTGAATCATTTTCTTAAATAAGTTAGTATTTTAGAAAGAACAATGTTAAAAAGAAGTTTTCATAAAATTCATATTTAGTATGTCACAACAAACAACAATTAATATAACCTATCCAGATGAAATTATAAAACCCATACTGATGCATGACAGGTTCTGGTTCAGAGTAATATTGTGATACGTCTCAAAGTAGCAACTGTGGTTAGTGCTCGTCGGAGGCACAACTGGGGAGACATGCATATCAATTAATGCCGGATAGGGGCACGACATGAATATAGAGTTGGCCATGTCAGCTGCCAACTTGGCACAAAGTTAGATGCAGGTTTGGTTATTGGTCTGCTGAATGGCTTGCTGCTGGCTTACTCCGTCCAGCGCTGAGATGGCTTGCTGCTGGCTTACTCCGTCCAGCGCTGAGATGGCTGACGGATTCTGCTGGTTTACTGGCAGGTGTACGGCTGCTGGTACATCCGGACTGTCCCCACAGATTGCTACAACTGGAACTCCAACTGCTGCTGTTGAAGGACCTCGGCGGGCTGGGGTAGTGTCGAGTCTTGAACCAGGGGGAGGCTGCTTCTACTGGCACCTTCTCTCCACTCTTGAAGGCAGTGACGACGGGATGGATGACCCTGGAAGCGTTCGGGAAAGCTGAAACAAAGAAGGGAAGGAATACTGGGAGTTAACCCCCACCGACTTGCGGGCTGCTTGAGCTCGTTCCTTTGGGGTTAATTGGCAGAGTGCCTTACTGGTAGGCAGTAGTTGCCTGTCGTTCCCTAACATCCGTCCCACCTCTCTTGGTGGAGGGCATTAGATTCAAGAACCTTGTCCTTTGAGATAGGAGCAGGCAATGTGTGTTCAATATATATATATACGTGTTCCACCATCTAGATGCACCAGAACAATGCCAAGTACAACTGTATTCCTCAACTGGCAACATAAATGGTGTGGTGGTTGAAGAACAAGTACCTCGGAAATGCTCCAATAGCTACAATGTGTGAGCCCCTTGAGTGGCTAGGTCCAACCCAGAGCCAACCAAGCACTCCCTCCGGCAACACAAATTGTGCGGTGGATGGGTGCAAGTTGATCCAGCGACTTAAACCTCCCAAGCAGGGTATGACTATTGGTTGTGGCTCTACTGTTTGATACAACAGGTTTACCAAATGGGTGGCAGTCAAATGGTCTGCGTTCAGATGTACAAATTCCCCCGCCCAGAAGAACTCGTAGTCCTACACTAAGCTGCAACTGGTATTGGCAAACCCGGTATCCTGCTCACTCTACCAGACGTAGGTGTTTACAATGGTAGTCTGGAGGAATTCTAGGGATAATGCGAGAATAGTAATGTTCAGAATGTGTTCATTCCATGAGGAATAAAAACACGGTGGCCCATTCTATCTACTGTCTTCCCAGAATTGACAGGCATTGGTAAACTATGCTCTCCAGGTAGAGGGACCCCGGTTCTAATCTGACTGGATGAAGTATCTACTGTGTAGCTACAACAACTTTCCCTGTGTAATTGTGTATGCGTACCCTGATGGGGCTTAGGGTGCCCACATCCTGAAGGGCGCATTGGCGTAGCCATTGCCAGGGGCAAGCAACTAATAGTGGCAGATTACTTCTGGAAGACTTTGCAAGGGGGAGGGCTTGAGAAGATCTGTTGTAGGCAGTAGTGAGCTGAAGATTTAGGCGGTGGAACGGTGGCTGGTCAGGACTCCGGCGAACTGGCTTTTTCCAGCCTCTACACGGGAATATATTCATAGCTGCCAACTTGTACAATTTTGTATTATTTTGTCCCAATTTTTACAGTTAGTACGATTTTACGAATTATGCAAGTTTTCTTACGAATTTCAATTTTTTTTTCATTTTTTGTTTACATTGAGTAAATCATTTCACAAGGAATAATTTATTGTAATATTTGAGTATTATTTATTAGAGCGCTAGAAAATAAACATGCAACTTTAAGAGACCGGTATTAAAGAAATTACTTATTATGGTGGTGGCTGCTCTATACTCTGCATTTGTTTTTGGTTACTTTGTTTACCTATCCGCCATGATGTTTCAGTATCAGGCACGAGCATACCCTGCATGTGTGCTAAAGTTCTTCTGTGGTTTTTGGCAATATTAATGTTACTATAAGTATTTTGAGTCTCTTTAATGAAGAGACTTCCCAACAAACCCAAAAATACGGGCCGGAATCGAGCCGCTAAAAGATATTCGACAAACTCCGGCCAGATGATGTCGGCGCGCTGTCTTATGCCGAAAGCGGCCCGATGGAAATATGGACTGGCAGCTGACTGTTTGCAGACAGTGTCAAAAATACACAGTACCGCTAACGTCAAGATACTAAATGTATTCCACCCCAACAGAGACAAAAAGTACAAGCCAGAATCAGGCAGCTAAAAGCAGCTGCAGAATGGCAGCAAGATGCCGGGCCTGTGGCGGCTGGATGACAGCAAGGTTCTGGGCTTGCGGCGGCTGGATGGCGGCAAGACACCGGGTGTGCGGCAGCTGGATGGCGTTAAGACACTGGGCCTGCGGCGGCTGGATGGCGGCAAGATGCCGGGCCTGCGGTGACTGGATGGTGGCAAGATGCTGGGTCTGCAGCGGCTGGATGGCGGCAAGATTTCAGGCCTGTGGTGGCTGGATGACAGCAAGATGCCGGGCCTGCAGTGGCTGGATGGTGGCAAGACACCGGGCCTGCGGCGGCTGGATGGCGGAAAGACACCGGGCCTGCGGTGGATGGAGGGTGACAAGACGCCGGGCCTGCAGCAGCTGGATGACGGCAAGTTGCTGGGCGTACGGCAGCTGGATGGCAGCAAGATGACGGACCTGCGACGGCTGGATGTCATTACGATGCTGGGCCTGCAGCGGCATGATGTCCAGAAATTAGCAGTATATCCATGAAAAAACCTTAACTTTTTGATTAAAAATTTTAGTAATTGTTATTTTGTCTTTACATGTATTCATTTCATTTTCTTCTCAACACATTATATGGTATGAAAATCTTTTGCTTGCCGAGTGTAGGATTTGAATCTAAGACCCTTGAGTTGACAGTCCAGCATGCTAACCTATACACCACGGGGTAAGTTGCTGATAATCTCCAGTAATTTCAAATTCATCATGATACAAATTATTATAAATAAATGTATAAATTCCATGACAATATAACAGATAATTTTAAAACACTGATTATTTAAAAACTCTTTCTTCGTTTCTTCAAAGGCTTCCAAACAAAATAGTTTTTGTTAGTTTTTAACATATCTGTCGAATGGTTGTACAAATAAAAAGAATTTTGAAGTAAAAATTGCCATGGGCTACCACGTGGCACATATATAATCATGACAAAATCTTGCTAATGGTTAACACATGGTCTCAAAAAAGACATCATGCCATTAACAGCTTGCTAACGTCTTGCGTATTCAAAACACTTTACAAAAGTTTGTTGGCAAACAGACATCATATTTGTATCTTTATTGTGATAAAGAGCCATGTCTCAGAAACGTTAGTGGGCCGGAATAAATAAGATGACAGCCAGTTTAGTGAAAAAACAAAGATGCTATATCGGAATCGGGCCAGAATGTTATTTTTACTATTAGCAACATGGGCTGTGAGATATCACACCGACATAATTTAGGTGATATCCATCTATCCTAAAAAATACAGTGGACCGTTATCTTTTTTCTAACGGCAAACATAGTGTCTCAAAAAAGACGTCATACCATTAACAGCTTGCTAACGTCTTGCCTATTCAAAACACTTTACAAAAGTTTGTTGGCAAACAGACATCATATTTGTATCTTTATTGTGATAAAGAGCCATGTCTCGGAAACGTTAGCGGGCCGGAATAAATAAGATGATGGCCAGCTTACCGAAAAAATAAAGATGCTGTATGGGAATCAGGCCAGATAATTTTTTTTGCTATTGGCAACATGTTGGCTGTGAGATATCACACTGACATAATTTAGGTGATATCCGTTATCCTAAAAAATACAGTGGGCGATTGTCTTTTTCTAACGGCATACATACCATCTCAAAAACGGCATGCTGTTGTCAGATGGTCATCTTCTGGCATTGAAATGACAGTTGCCGAGAGTACAGATATCGGGCCAACAATTTGCAGACACTATGCTGACAGGTTATGTTTGCTGGGTTAGAATATGCGTTGTCGATTGTTTGTGCTACTGTGTCCGTAGACTCTAGTTTTCAAAAGTTGGCGGGATGCGGTGCAAAGAACTTATAAGCAAGTATTTCTGCAGTCTTATGCTGGGTTTATAAACAATGCAAGAAATACAAGCATGCAAGAAATGGAAAGACACAAAAAGTCGAACGTACATATTTCAAAGCTACATTGTATAAAATACGAAGGATGTAACTTTAAACTTTTTGTTTTTTTTTCTTTCATTTTACACCTTCTAAATTAGTTGTGATCAGTTGCAAAATTAATTTACACTTTTACAGAAGACTGTGATTTTCTATTATTATTAATATAATTTGCTTGTACAATGAATTTATGCCTACATTTACAGTGAGCACCACTTTAACGAACTTCAAGTTAACTAACACTTCACCATAACACACTTATTATGTGGTCCCGCCAAAACATCGTACATTTAAATGCAAATAAATTTCAGTTATACGAAATTTTCTGTAAAAATTTACAGGATGTTTAATCAATATTCACGTTAACGAACACTTTGTAATCGGAATAAAATGTTTAAAAAAACTGCAAAATTACATTAATTTATTAATTTTTCGATGTTAAAAATATAAACAAACAAACTTGCAACTTTTTTTGTAGATAACTCAGTCATAGATGATACAATACATTGGTGTGGCAATACCGAGACAAAAATCGTGAAGTGCACCGCTACTAATGTTTATCACTGCAACTAATGGGCTACATCATTGTGTAGGCACAGATAAGAAGCCTCTGACTTGGCCGTAGTTTTTTGTACAACAAAATGCTGCCACTATATCTCTAGTCTGTTCTCGCATCGGCGTATTTTACCGTGAATTGCAAATGAGGTAACCTTAACCTCTAAACGTATTTTCACTGAATTGCAAATGAATTTTACCATCTTTCAACAAGTTTGTTCTTGATTATTTGCTATAGTTAAAGCTGTAGATAATGGAAGGAAGAGAAAAGAAATTGCCACGGAATTTGGCATAACGAAATTTACATTGTCAACGATAATATGTCAATGTTCTGAAATAGAGAAAATTCATTTATCACCCGACCGAAAACATGACACGCCTCGAACAAAGTGACAAGTTCATAGGCAAATATTAGAAAATCCTGCCACTGTATGCAAAACATTCCATATGCATGTTGCTCACAAGTGCCTTTAGTATTAAGCGAAATTCAAAGGCTCGCAGCATAAAAATTGAATCTCAGAACCCGGACTTTTCTGCATATCTTGACACTAAAGGCACTTATGACTTACATGTGGTATGTTTTATTAACTTAATCTATTAAGTTTTCATTTTATAAGCTTCTGAACATGTTACTTTCGAGCACCCCTGTGAGTATTCCAGATGCAACAGTGTTGCACATGTGCGGTTCTTCCACTGAGCGCGTCCTGTTATCCTCTCATATGCGGTGTGAGTCACAGTGACTTTCTTGGCCAGAGGTCAGCAATAAAGATTCAAAACTAACTTAACTTAAGTAACATTTCGCCGCATCTAATTTTACCTCAAGAAATTTTTTTGTAAGCTTCACTATAACAAACTAGCTATGTTTTTGGTCCCTTGAGGTTTGTTACAGTGAAGCTCTACTGTATATTTTGAATCGTAAATAAAGAGTATAAATGTGTATTAAATATTTTAGTACCACCATCTTGTTAAGAAAATTTGTGTTATTAGAAATTCTTTATTCTGGAATTTGAAAGCTATATACCAGTAACTTCACAAAGCTTAAAATATAAAAATATATATATACAAAACAAATATGTTTGAAAGAGGAAAAAAATACATTTTCATTAAAAGCATTATGGAAATAAATGGTTTGTACTTCTTTGGTATTTTCATTTTACAATGTGGGTGATGTCTTGCGTCATTGTGTTCTTATGTTTGTTGCATTTTTATAAACTTGGCCTTATTTTACAGACTTCCATTGGGCTGTGCGTTCATGTAAAGGCAAAAATTTTGCGAAATGTGTTGTGTGTGAGATTTAAATATTTCACATATTGGAAGGAGTGATTTAAAAGTTCATGAAAATTCAGGTAAGCATATGAATGATGTAGCAGCTGAAGCCCAAGACAAGTTTAGCAAAAAAAATACTTTTTCAGTGTGCAAAATGATGATTTAAGTGCAATTAAGGTGGAATGCAACTTTACTGAATTCATTTTTGAGCATACTTTACCTTTTGCTGTTTGCTGTAGCACATCATGGTGGATATTTGGTTTGGAAAATGTTTACTACATACAAAAAGGCGAAATGGTATAGTTGGGGACCCACAAAATCTACTGTTCGTGTATCCTTACAAAAGGAATGACATGATCAGGAGGATAGCTGTTAGATTTTTGTTGCATAAATAAATTTGTGTGTACCAATTTTTTTACAGATTGTACTAATTTCTATTTTTTGAGGTTGGCAGCTATTCAGTTTTGGCTGAGGGCTGCGGGGGCCCAGAGGTTGGGAAGGGGGGAAGGCTATGCGCACGCATCTTGGCAGATCAATGGTGGCCATTGTTGGCATGCAAAATCTCTCTGCATGCCCTTGTACTTCTTTGGGGTTGGAGCTAGGCATTGATTACTGGCAATTGATTATTGGTATCTTCTCGAGACATCCCTGCTCCAGGGAAAATCATGTAGGCTCTACGGTAGAAGTTCTATGCTCCCAAAACCCTGTTCATTGTTGCTTGTAGATGAAGCGTGTAGATAAAGCGAAATTGTTTATTAAAATAGCCAGTAAACATCATGCGTCAATTCGCTCACCCCGCAATCCCCTGTTCTGGTGCGACTGTGGTTCATCTATGCAATTCGTTGGGGTGCCATCCTCTCAGTGGTGATGTAGTACTGTCATCCCTTTGACTATGGTGGTTGCTGTGGTTGCTTCTCTGTTCTGCTCTTTCCTCTGTGCGCCGGAGTTCCTGACCAAGTTGTAAGCGTCTGCCGATGAATTATCTCTAGCTGGCTGGCAGGGGACTAGCGCTGTCTCTCTCATACAATAGTCAGCTGGGTGGCGGCTGGGATGATTGACCGCTGGTAGTGGCTCTTCTTCTCCCCTCTTCATAGGTCTTGATGCGACGAGGGATAACAGAGATTATAAAAATGTGTGTCACAGTGTCGGGTGATATGCTCACAGACCCTTCATTTTTAAAGCGTGCCATTCGCAAAATCAGCTGATGGCTTAGGCGTGGGGTTACAAATCTCAATTGCAGTAATTTTCTATTGAAAAATAATGCAATACAGGCGACACACACAAAGATATACACTTTCGTGTGTGCTAGGCCTCACTTGTGAAAGGCATGTCAACTACATAAAATTACCAGCTGTGGCCGCAAAAGACGGAAAATAAAATGGCTCTACCAGGGTTGTCCTATGTGTCACACAGCGGTAAAAAGTTGTGTGTGACATGATTCTTGGGTTTGCCAAATCTGTACCTTCCATCATCCTGACCGGCGGGAAGCTAGCTAAAATCTCAATGCAAGCATGAGTGCACTTGAAAATGAAGTTAACTTATACAAATGGCATACTGGCTTACCTAAATAATTAAAAAAATATTTGCTAAACAAAACCCTCAAACAACAACAACATTAGCACTGAGTATTTACAACAATAGATGTTGAAAATGTTATTTACAACCATTCAAAAATACAATTTTCTTTTTGAGAGATTCTTTGTTTATCTTTTGCTTTTATATGGCTGGTTTTTTGACTTCAGGTCTTTGCATGTTGCCATCTTCTTCTCATTATGGGAAGTCTCTTACATTGGTTACACTGGAACACTGTTCTTGTTTATTGACATCATCGCACGTTTTACTATTCACTATAACAGCATCTTGGGTGCCTGGCAGTGTTGTGCAAGTTCACAATTAATATGAATGTATAGAAAGTTCAGTTCATTAGGTGCAAAATGAACTTATAAAAGTTCAAGTTCAATTATTCATAAGGTTTCGGGTAAAAGTTCAAGTTCTCTTTAAAAAGTTACTAAGTTCACCAAAAGTTCTTTGGCTAAAATTACGGACATCAGTATGTATGGCTGAAATGCAGAAGAATAACAGCATATTTGTTATAAACATAATACAAATATTTATTTGGATTTATATGCAAAGAATAATTAGTTGAATATGGCCACAGAGAGAAAATTTAAACAAAATGAATAAACATTTGAGTCCCACTTTAAGGTGTACAACATCTTCGAAGTGGTTGTCTGATAACCAACCCCTCTTACAAGTGAAAATATCACTACCTATATTGAAAACTCTTTCCACAGCAGTCACTGGATGGTATTCCAGTATTAAATTATATGAACGACTTTTAGAATTGGAAAAGTGTGCAAACACTTTATGTCCGCCAATTGAAAAGAGATGTATCTATCAAGTTCTCTTACCCCAGTTTCTGAACAAGACAATTTTGGAGATATAAAATCAAAAAGCTCATCATCATCATCATCATCTTTTTCCACTGCTTTAACAAGAGGTACTGGCAAGCTCTCTTTATGCGCAGTTGTCACAATTTCTTCTACCCATACTTTTGCCTCTTCAAGTTGTCCCAAGGCAATAAATGTTGTGTCTCAAACGAAGATCCACCACTAACAGCATTATTTTCCATTATTTACCAAACCAACCGGTTGTTTTCTCTACAAAGCTAAAGCACACATTTAATTTACTACACCACACCCTTTTTCCATACAAGCGGCATTGCAACATGGACAAACACAGAATCCGTGCTATATGAAAGGGACTACCCTCGAGAACAATAGATTATTACCCGAGGATGCATGTTGGCCTACTAGTGACTGAAAGAGTAACTACAGTTTACGTGTTTTCAAAAGGTACAAAGAGATCGCTTTAACGTTGGCAAAGCATACGAGAACGTTTTTAAAAAGTGTCATAAAATTAATAAAGTTCGTGAAATAAAAGAACTAATGAAAGTTCAAGTTCGTAGCATATAAAATGAGTAAGCTTCTTTAAAAGTTCATGAAATGTGAACGAGTTAGTACGAATGCGTTCTTTTAAAAGTTCACAGCGCAACACTGGTGCCTGGTTTATTACACAAAATAGACAGGTGTAATAATTAATATTACTTCGTTCAGAGTCTGTCTTTTAAGTTCACTGGAAGACTATGTATTGAATTAAGCAGTTGTTTACTCTGCAACACAATTGTCTGTCTCTTCACTAGCTTTTACTAGGTAACAATCAGCGGTTGCTAATGAGTCTTATTGTTCACTGGTTAAATTGTAGCAATTTGAAGGCTACAGATTAAAATTTTTATGTGCTGAGCAATTAACACTGTGTTATGATCTCACTTTTCACGTGAACTGCTGTCCTATTTGCTATTCTGCTAAATATGAAACCATACAAGATATGGGAAACAGAACTCAGTATCATAAATAAGAATATCTGAGATACTCTAGAAACAGCACATTAGTTTATTTGTCACAATTAATACACAAATATAATTATAGTGTCGTCAACTACTATTAATTATATAAATGCTGAAGGCTCTTATCTTCTTGCTTGACTCTGCAATATGCTAATACTCTAATCTGAACTATTAGCTGCTTTCGGACTTTAGCTTGGCCTAACTATCTGATGATCCCGCCTAGCACCTATGGAAGGTTATGCTCACCACTGTAGTATTGTAGACACAACTCAAACCGCAGTCGACCGGGACTCCTGCTGACACTGCTGTATGCCAGCAGCACCTCAGCGTTGCAATGTCTTGTGGTCAGGGTGGGGCGCTACACATCGTCGGCCCACTCTTATATACCTCCTGGCTGCCTGGCCTTCATCTTCATGCCAACCCCTGTTTACTCACATTTCCTAAACACCGCTTACTGCAACCGGGCCACCGCTCTGCTTAGCTTGGCTTGGCATACCTCGCTGCCCAAGTTGCGTCCACGACAGGATGCTCTTACTTATGTAGTTTAATTTAATGAAGAGTATCATTCTCTTAATATATTGTAAAGTTAACTATGTTTTTACTTGAACAAAAACTGAAAGGTTTCGTAGCATTGCAGATATATATTAATAATTTATATATTCGGGAAATATTTAAATTGTCTGTATTTCAGTCAAGGATAATAATTCATTTATTATTTGAAAGGTTGTGGTATTGATAACTTGTTTGTATTTTATATATATTCGTTTTTCTAATTTATTATTTTTCTTTCTTCATTTCATCAGTAGTAACATAAGTCAGCAACAGACTTCATAGGACGATAGCGCATATTTTCCTTTTCACTGGGTTAGTAAACTAGACACATCGGCATCGCATTGCACGGCATGGTGAAGCGAGGAAAATAACAGAGGTCACCCTTAGCTGACATGACCGACTGCTCTAAAACAATACGTCAATTTCGAAAACTACGTCCGACTTCAGGACAATACCGCGCCCAGCGATGCTACGATTGGACCACTTTTCAATGAGGAAACTTTTTATTGATATATGGGGAATCACAACCTTTTTCGGGTATCACATCACATCAAAACAGTTTGTCGCACCTCAATCGTTGGTCAACTATCAGTCAGACAGCCTGCATTCCCTGCAACTAGTGATCACGTGATTCGCACCGAACAGCGCCCATGACTTTAACCTTCTTTTGTATTTTGGACATTTCAAATATCTATTAAATTTATTTTCCATCGGTGCGGGGAGTTAATATCTTTTTTTTTTTGTTGGTTTCTCAACTGTGAGTGTCAATTGTTTGTTTTGCCAAGACGACAGTAAAATCTCTAGTAAACATTTAACTTATTCATTTATTTATTGGCAACCCTAGTATCAACTAACTTTTAATTATTATTTATTCAGAGCCTCCAACTGATGTTGAGCTAGTTATTTGGTATTTGCTGAAGATTGCAACGAGAGCACGTACAGTAACCTGTTTCAATTTCTCTCTGAATGTTAAGTTCTGTTTCTTCTGTTTGTTCACACCTATATTGTTCAATTTTGACATGTTTAATTTGTGTGTCAGTTTACTTCAAAAACATAATTTTCTCTTTTAAAAACAGTGTTCATCAATTATTTGTAACGGCTGGTATTCTAAATAATTTGTAATATATTTTCTAATGTTCAGCATAATTGTTTTAAGCATGCATATGCAATTTAAAAGTGAACGTATGCATTTGAGTTGCTCTTAGTGCAAGAACTCAAGCTGTATGCTGACCGGTGGTTTGTCGGTGACATCATGTGCCATCTAGGAAAAAAACATGTCACCTGTAGGTACTTTCCTCCTATAACTGTAGTGCTATGTAAGAATCACAGCCTCCAATATTTGTATGGGATTTTCCGAAGTATTCTTCTTAGTTCCCATGCAGAGCTGTTCCTTAATGCTTTGCTGACACACTCTTCCATTGCCTGTTATTGTAAGACATGAATTGTGAACTGAGTACTCTGAACTTCCTTAAGCACTGTTTTTCTTTTTTTGTATTTGACTGTCGTTAGGTAAGTATATATGATTTTTGTGAAAACATTTACTTGCAGGCTAAACTTCAATTTCATATTTTCATTTCTGCAGCTTTTTGTGGTTATAGTCTGCATTTTTTTTGCAAGAATATGTCTTATTATTTGACTGGGACAGTCAGAAATAGGTAGACTATGATGGTGTAGTGCCAGACCTCTTGCCTCCCACCACTATTCCCAATGAGGCGTACCCTAGATATTCATAAAATGGCATATAGGTGTGACTTATTATGGCACCCTAGTTTCTGCCATCATTGAATTTTGTTGCTGCTCTATTTCCAACTCGTTTCACTCCCCCTCCCCTCCACCTTGTCAGCACAGAAAACATAGTACTTAAGTACTGCTCAAATGTCTTGCTCTTAGAATCAAATTACTCGAATTTGAACATTTGTGATTTACAGAGTTCTTTAAAATAAGTGGATCTGAGCTTGTGTGTTTCGAAACAATCAAGTATACTTATTTATAGGTCTTTCCTCTTTTAAATTTCAGATTATCAGTGAGAGTATTAGTAATTTTTAAAAAGCACGAATATTATTTCAGTTAAGGGTAAATTTATTCATTACATTTTATAGATGTATGTTACTGAAATGGCTACTGTGATTGAACTGAACTGACCTGTTATGTGTTTTAAGTAAGTAAGAAAGAAAGTGGTTTTTCAATTTAATAATTTTACTGTAATTCATCATAATAAGAGTTTTCTTTTTATCATTAATATGCATTCACTTGAAGAGTACAGAATATTATTTCAAAAATATTTTGACTATACTAGAGGTAATTATTGCTTTACATACACTTGTAAAATACACTGTGTGACAAGCTGTAATGCCGAGCATATGTTTCAGGCCCCCGACTGAAGTAGACAAATTACATTTTCTGCCACCTTTCCAGCACAAAGCTGTGACTTTGTGTGTAGAGGAGGTAAGTAGAAATATTTTGAATAATTATTTTTACTGAGATAAATTACCATTCATAACTTTTAAACAGGAAATTCAAATTAATCTCAAAATTACTTTGACTGGCATCACCATTTGGTCATCACTGGATTCAGAACTGGGTTGCAACGTTAAATATTTACAGTTCAGTGTTAAGTGTGATTGTAGGAGTGTTGTTATCATAATTGTTTATTTTCTTATCAATCATAAAATAGTAATTTTTTTGTGATGGTAATAATAATTGTAAACAGTAGGTTCATACTGTAAATGCACTGTTTAAAATTTAGGAACTGTTATTGCGTTTAAATGTGGGAAAAGAATATAAATATTTTGATATAAGTCGTTTTGATTCTGATTCCAATTCCAGTTCTTCAGATTGTTTTCAGTTCAATACCAGTTCTTAATTAGCGAAAATTTATAAAAATATTGAAACACTGAATTGCAAGTCCCATGTTACACAAGTTTGGATAAGTGTCACAGCGGTCAAATTTGTATGCATTCACGTTAGTGTGGAATGTTATTTGAAGATTTGTGTAACAATAAATATATCAAATTGTGTAACTGTATGGTGAAGAAACAAAAACCCTTGATTTCTGCACATTTATCTTAAATATGTATTTTAATGTCATATTCTTAAAATTCATACACTTTTATTTGAGTTTTATAATTTTTCAAGTGATTTGTGGATGATTAGGATGTTCCATGTATTTTTATTATATAGTAACTCCATATTGTATACTTACTGTCAGATCAACAGAAAAATGTTCTAATGTCGAGGATATTTTGTTATGAAAGGAGCTAAACAACCATAGTTGGTATTAATGATTTAAAAAATTAATTATTAAAATTAATTGTTTAAAAAGTGTATAATTTTTTACTTATTAGTAAATTTTAAAACAAAGTAACTTTTACTCATAAAAATATATGGTTAATTATTAAAACTAACATTAGTTAACATTATAATAGCCAGGAGACCAAAAATGACAGTGAAATATATGCAAATTCCATTAATATCTTGACAAGCTTCTTATAAATACACAACATATTTGACAGCAGATGTATTTTGCACCACAATATACATATTGATACACTGATGTTATGTAATGAATCTAAAATCATCATTAGTCACATACAACATGATTGTGAAATAGGCATGGTGTCACCATCGCACTCTATCGATACAATCTCTCACTATGCAAAAATCACAGTCGCACATTTTATGGTCCTCGTGCAGTATGCACATTTGGATTGTGTATGTAGTCACTGCACTGGTCTGGTTTCATGCTAAGTTGTGCTATAAGAGTTTATTTTAGAAGCTGTATATCAAATGGTTTTGTAGAACATTGTTAATTCATCAATTTGATAAGTACGCCTATCTGATTTGGCATCCAGCAACCAAGTTGTGGTAATTTTTTCCGGGACTGTAAATTGTGATTTTTTTTTGTTTTGAATAAACATTGATGAAAAACTTTTTTGCGACTTTATTTTAACTGTAAAATTTTAGTTATTCTTTAACTTCTAACTTTAATTGGTTAATTTGGTTTTAACATAAACTCTAATCTGTTAATTTTCATGGCTTTTAACTTCTAACTATAATCAGTTAACTTTTTCTTACTCTAACTGTCCCAAGTATGCAGACATCACTTATCGCTTGCAATTACCTTTTAACAACATAATATGAATAAGAATGATGTGTTTTGTGATGTAAGCTACATTAACAATCATGACAAGATGAAAATAAGCAGAATTACCAATTTTATAGTTTTTATGTGCATATCATTTGCAGAATGAATGGAAATTTTATTGTGCCTTATTTACTTGCATAATATCTGCATCACATAATGCTTACGCCCTTGTTGTTTCCATCCCCAAATTGTGGACTGTAAAAAGCTTGCATGCAACATCCACAACAACTTTAAATCCCAATAATGATTCCATGAGCCACCAACACTACCACGCACTGCTATGATGGTTGCAGCTCCAGCTGGCACAACATGCAAACTTCCAGGATGGTGAAATCTAGGTGTCCAACTCCAACAGTGCCATAAAGTACGGCAATTTAAAAAATGGTACCCAGTCACATTTAGCTATCCCTGTGGAATTACGCACTGTGGCCACTTGTGAAACTCCATCGCCGCCACGATGGGGCTCCACAGTATGACCCAAATGCCGTTGCAGCAGAGGAAGTTCGTTGTCCTTCACCAAGACTAGTTGGTTGGGGGAAATGTTTGATCTTATCCTGTGCCACTTGGTGCACTACTGCAAAGTGTGGAGATAACCTCTACTCCACTGTCGCCAGAAATCCTGCTGAATTTGCTGCACCAACTACCAACTCAAGAACAGCAACCAAGAGTTCCAAGGTCAAAAAATGGCCTGAGGTCAAGGCATTTGAGTCATTATGTTCTGAGCTCAAAGGAACCAGGGGCCTGGAGTTCAACACTGGCCTCTCAGTACACCAGGAATGTATAAAATTTATCAAAAAGCAACACCTGTTATCCAACAACTCTCCACAAGTGAACGTTGACTGACTTAACCCCAGCCTCCCAGACACCTCCAAATGTGGGGCAGCAGTCAAAATGAAATGCCATGTGATAGCACAATATGAGAAGATATCAACCACAGCAATTTGATGGGATGGCGAAGACAGTAGTTGTTGCAGTTGTGCCCATATACGATCAAAAGATAAGAAACAAATAAAATAAAATATTGGCTTCTAACATACACAGAAATGTCCCGAGTCCCTAGCACAAACAACAAACAAAATGCCACAAAATACCATAGCAAACAATGTGACATAGTAAAGAAATAATTACCCAAAAGGACCCAGCACGAACAAATACTAAATGGAAGCGATATATACAATAAAATATGCTCATAAAAGACAAAAGGAAGTACTAGTACATCATAATGCTGGGTGACCGTACATAGCACAAAAGAAGGAGAATATATATATATATATGCATGTGTGTGTGTAATATATATATTATATATATATATATATATATATATATATATATATATATACACACACACACACACACACACACACACACACACACACACACACAAAACTAACTTGTATGAGTAAAAAAACGTATAGGCCCAGAGGAAATCTTAATTATCTAAAATGAAAAGATGTGACTTCTGGCTGTGTGGTAATTAAATATTTTCTGTACATTTATTCATTATTTCTCTCAAAACAAAGAGGTAAATAAAAGACTGTCATCTGAACAAAATAATTTCTTTCTTTCAACATAAATTACAGAAAGTCTAAATAACCAAAAAGAGAGAACTAATACAAGAACAGTTCTAAAAAATGAAAGCAATTCAGTGCCATTAAAACAAAATATTGAAATAATTAAAATTGTTTTTATGACAAAATATTCACATCATTTTTCAAAATAAAAATTATTCTACTTAATGAGGCTGATAATTATTAAAGTGAGGACCCTGGAATGCATCCGTAACAACTTACGATGCTAATTCACATTAAGTAAATGATACTAACCTTGAAGTAATGCAAATCATATTTTAAGATCTCACCGGTATATCTTTACAACAAGTACTTTATGATTATATTTTGAAAACAAAATAGACAATACGAAATTGTTTAAGTCACCTGTGCATGAAAATAGTTTATAAAAAAACTAATTTTCAAAAGATGTTAATTTTAGATAGATCCTGTTGTAACTTAGCTGTACGACAACTGTCGAATCCACGTGAACAATGAAAATCAACTTGAGTACGTCACCACCAACATAGAAAGGGGAAGCAACATGCAGATGGGTTATCCCATGATGAAACAAAAATTTAGCCATCACAAATATAAAAGTCTAGCGTGGCAGTTGCAGTAACGATTTGCCTGCCATGTGCACCAAAGTAGTGGTAAAGATTTGCCTGGCAGCAGGACCCTCACGAAAACAAATCTAACCATGGGAAATTAGTGATTGAAACTAGTTTGTGCATGCACAAAGAGAACAACAATAAAATAGTTGTGTTACCCACCAAGGAGGGAAGACAGAAAATATCCAGTTTACATGTTGGTGTAACTTGCCAAATAAACACCAACAAAAAGAGACACCACAAAAAAAATAACAAAAAGATAGAAAACTACATTGCTACCACAGCAATGAAAGTATAACATTTATCAGAAACTAAGTTTTGAAGAACAAAGCCACCAAAGCAGTGCAACATGCCATCTTGATTCTTTGGCTGTGCATAAAGTGACAAGAAGAAGCTCATGGAGTGCACAGAAAGTAGAAACAAAAGCCAAACGACAAGCTTAGATTTTCGACGCTAGATGTCGCAGACTGTCCAAAAGAGGTGAATGTGCTCAAGCACATAGAAGTGGGGGCAAATATCACGCTATAGCGATAACCTGGCATCGCTCACACCGTCTAAGCTCATGCGGGGTATAGCTGGTGGCCGCATGCAGTGGTGGCGCAACCATGCACAATTTGGCCCAGCCATAAAAGAAACCCCGCATGGCGCTGCCCCCCTTCCCCCCCCCCCCCCCCGATGGCACCACGTATTGAAGCAGTTAACTTGTGAGTGAGATTGCAGGCCGAAGACGACAGAAGCAGACGACCCTAGTCCCAGTGAGCTCTGAGGCCAACCAGATATTCAGATATTTGGGTGAGCATAATCATGTTTGCGGTAGGGAGCCATTCCTGCTATGAGCCATCGTCCCTTCCCCCTTGTAAAGTAATTACGGCTATGTTAGGGAATGAGCTGCAATATGTATTGAGAGTCTTATAACTTCTGTTTTGTATAATTAATAATGTAACTGTAATCCCATAGTTCTTCTGTAATGTAACTGTTATCTTATTGTTGTTTAAACATGAATGTATTGTGTTCTGTTAGTAAAGAGATATATTTTCATAAACGATACTTCTTATTTAACCACCATCACGAGCACCCCAAGTAGCACCCCAAGTATTGGAAAACAGAGTCGGAAAAGAATTGCAGAGATTAGAGGAAATTAACTAAGGAGGAAGGGAACGTGTTACACTGGTGGAGGCGCGGTTTCATTCCCGCCTTTCTGCTGCCAATCTCCACCCGTTCCCAGGGCATTTCATTATAGCATCATAAATAATTTTAATTAATATTTTTCAGCCATGCAATACCATTGCGAGTAAGTCGCCTTCCCCCTTGTATTACATACAGCCCCCGCCCACCCACGCTAATCTTTGTTCTACTCCCACAGTACACCGGTGTGGCTTAGGTCAGTCACCATGCACACGACTCAGTGCTTGTGTAGCAGCCTTGCCGAGCTACCATTGTTGCTCGCCCATTCCCCCTTAGAATGCTTCTTTTATGTAGTTAATGTACTTTAATTGTAAGGCTTATAATGCATGTAGCACTCACTGTTCATTTGGTTGCTTGAACCACTCCAGTGTGTGTGTGCTGTCAGACTGTGTTCCCTTCTTCTTTCCAGTATTTTGTTTACTTTTAAGTACACAAAAGTGCGCGGCACCAATTACACGAACATACATTTTCTCCACTCCGTTTACACAGTTCATGGAAATGCGAAGCCAGAGAAAAGCATCTAAAGTTTCAGAATTCCTTAAAACAGTTTTGCTTGATACACGAGAGTTTGAAAATTCCTTAGACGAGATAGACAGGCAGCGCGTCCTTCAAAACATTACAGAAACACTTAACACTACTCAAATCCAAAACTACCCAATAGACACTTCCTTTCCTAGCACCGAGTATGCTTACCCTCTCGACACACACCGCCCCCTCACAATCCATTCCCCAATCGACCATAACATTCGCCTGCACCCCTCACTCAATTCTTTGGATTTTCCCTTTACGAGGAAATTGGCATTGCTCCTCTTCCGTTACATTTATTTTCACCCCCACCTGCCACCCCTAAATACGTTAGTACCATACCCGAACAACCACAACCCGTAATGGCCGACAACCCCCCTCCCGTTAATGTCATTTTCACTCAACCGGAGAAACCCTCCCTCTTTTTCGGGAAAACAGGGAGAAAACATTCAAGAGTTTTTACACGTCTTTGAAGAGGTTGCCGACATCAATGGTTGGGCGGACGCTGACAAGTGTAAGCGCATTTGTTTCTCCTCCATGATACGGCCAAGCACATCCTCGAAAATCTTACACATCACCGCGCCCAACCTATCATGTGGCCTGAACTTAAGGCAGGTTTAGTCAATGTTTTTATGAGTGCCGCTGAAACAGAGCATGTAAAGCATTTAATTGTTACAAAGAAACAAGCCGTCGGTGAGGACATGCTCTGCCACATTCAGACCCTAGAATACTACCGGCCGCAGTATAACCCCCACATAACAGATGCTGACTTTATGAACGTCATCTGAAAAAAGTATTCTACCCTCTTTTGCAGACAAGCTCATTGGCCTTCCGAATGACACACTCGAAAAAATGCGCAAAAATATCAGCAGGGTCAAGGTAGGCATTTTCAAATATCTACAAAATGTTACACCAACCCGCTCACTCATATTCCTTGTATCTTGAGGCAGAGATTTCTAAACTCAAACAGGAGATAGCACAACTTTCGCTCCACCAACATGATTCACCCTTCCCACGTCAATTCATGCAGCATCAGAATCTCCCACGCTATAGCACTCCCCAACCCCACACTAGCTACAATACCTCCTACCCTAGCCACCCACAGTACTAAAACTACCAACCCGGTCCACATCCCCCTCCCTACCACCCCCACAACCAGAGTTCGCACGGTTTTCATCAAACTCCCCGCTCTTTCAGCAATTATCGCGATGGTGTCAATAATCACGCTCACTGTTTTCCCCAGTACCACCCTAATTCTACCCACTTTCCCCACAATACCGCCAATACACCTCACTTTACCTGGACACCTGCTCCCCCATCTCTGTAACGCCCATTCCATGGAACTCAACACCCCCGGTATCAGTCAAAAAACTTCCCCACGAGGGGGTAAGACATGCCACCCCCTATGACGAAAGCGCCCGTGTTCGGACCGCATGTAATACTCTTTTTAGCCAAGTGATATTCATTCAATAGTATGCAGAAATTGCGCTTTTTAATTTCAACGGGATGGAATTTCAGCCAAGTCCCCTTTTGCCGCCTAACATTCCACCCAGACATATTGGTGATATTTGGCAACACAACACCGTCAATTTCATGTCCGTTTTGCAACACACCGTGAACCACGTTTTTCTGCCCAGTCACATAAAGTTCACATTCCGCAACCACGCTTTCGACACTTCCTCATGCAGCCGCCTGTAAAGCGGTCACTCAAAGCGCCAACACATCAACCATCACATCCCAAGCCCACCAACAACAATGCACGCCAGCGCAGCATTCTCCTCCCCCCCCCCCCCCCCCCCCCCCAATCTATCCAGGTCCAGGTTTCTTCCACACCTTCTGTGCCACGCGCGCCAACCAAACTGCAGCGTTGCCACTTTGCTACGAATCCCTTCTGAACGGCCAGCAGTTTATGGTCCCCGTCGCCTCGCTAGCGATACCTGCGTATTATGCCTCTACGTAGGACACCAGAGTCGTTAGTGGCCTCTATTTCCTGTCACAATTTTTTTTTCCCACGGACATTGGTGACTGTTTTCGCCGGTTCAAGTATACATTCCAGCTGATACCGTGTACCGTCTTTCTGCCCCACCCCACTCTCTCTCCCACTCCCGCTGTGGTGCGTGCTAACTGTTTTCAAAATAAGGACACCGGGGGCCACAATGATGAGCGTTCATTGGAAAACATGCTGAGCGGTGCCATGCCTAGAATTGGAACACAGAAACCAGTGCACGCTACTCCCCTTCCCCATGTCAGCCGAATATTATTAGCACTGCTACTTCTCGCATACTTGTCTCTATTAAGGGCAAATCATATTATGCATTAGTAGACACAAGATGTTCCTGTAGCTGTGTGGCCAGCACCATTCTATCAGATCAGCCCCTTTCTCCTCTCACGGCTACTATTACACTAGTAGCAGCCACGTCTATTTTGCCCCCTCCTATGTTTTATAATACCATCCACTTAAATATCCATGTTCGTACTTACCCATAGAACTTTTTAATTCTGGCCAACGTCCAGCAAGATATCATTTAGGGTGTGGATTTCCTTAATAAATACGACGTAATCACTACTTTAAAGTATAATACTCTCTTTATCCACGCCCATGATGAAATTAAATTCACTGAAATTCTAATTGTGTCTGATGGCGCACACACACCCGAATACTTGTCTATTACCCATTTTTGTAATGCTCTCAAAGCCTTTGAAACTCAACCCCCTGAGGGTCCTTCGGTTAATGATAACCTCGCTCTGGCCCAGAAATAAGCCATTCACAATATTATAGAGCACTATAATGACCGTTTTGCGAATTCAATACTAGAGCTTACAGAGGCACGGAACTTTGAAATTAAGCTGGACTTAGACACAGACAAACCCATTGCTACTCATCCGTACCAAATCATTCCCATGGTGTGTGACAATCTTTTAATTCAGATAAATGACATGGTTAATGAGGCACTATACAAGAAGCTTATTCCCCATATTCTGCCCTTAATCTTGTTATTTCCTAAAAGAGTGACGGCATTCGATTTTTGATAAATTTCAGAAAGCTCAATCAACATCTTACTAGGGTGCAATATCTGCTACCTTGTACTGAGGATATTTTTAATGCCTTGCGACATTCCCCTTTCATCACTAGCCTTGACTTATTTTCTGGTTTCTATAGCATACCCACTCAACCTCAGGATCATCACAAATTGGCTTTTAACATCAATTACGTTGGTTTAATTGAGTACCGAAGAATGTCAATGGTACTAAGCATCAGCCCTCAATAGTTTCAAATGTTTATTAATAAACCTTTATGCCCCCTGAGATGGACAGCAGCAATCGCCTTCATTGACAATATTTTTATATTGGGTAGTACATTCGAGGAACACGTTACCAATATTCATAATGTCTTCCAACTCTTGTGCCAGTTTAATGTTAAGGTCAATGCCCAAAAGTGCTCATTCGCCCAACAAACAATTAAGGTTTTAGGTCACATCATCACACCTCAAGGCATGTCAACCGACCCCGACAAAGTAGCTGCAGCAATTGAACATATGTCTCCCCCCCTCCCCTTCTAATCTTTAACAACTTCGCTTGTTTTTGGGGATGACTTCTAACCTGCAAAGATATATTCTGCATTGGAGGCCATACCATAACGGTGACTCAACCGACGATATCTTGTATAGGCTTGTTCAGGGTGTAATATGGCCTGTTTGCATTGACGAATATGGGAGAAGTAGGGACAGATGCAACGACTGGCGGGTGCGCCAGTCGTTGCATCTGAACTTGAAACCATCAGTGTATCACACTTTGTCTGTCCATACCAAACACTGGTAATGGAAAATGTTCTTGGCAGTGTACAGATATAATTCAGTGTATCCCTGTGACAGGGCTTATGGCTATATGGTACCTATTTGGTATGGCTTTGGCGATGGCGGCTTCTTGGGGTTCATTCTGGTTAAGTTCAGTGTCGGACATGATCACTGGGGTACTTGGGGGCCACTGGGTTATTTCTGACTCCTAAAGTCCGGTAGGCTCAAGCTTGACATCCGACTAGTCTCTCTTAACCTCAGGGTTGTGCTGGCCTAGTTCTGTCTTACTGTGGGACCAGTAACAACATGTGGGCTCCACATTGGGTGCCATGAAAAACTCCTTCTTAAGACACGTGACGGGCTGGGAATAGCTGAAGGCAACATCACTGTGATGAACTGTTTTGGGTGTGCTAGTCAGTCACACAGGTTTTTAACTGTTGTCCTCACTTACTGGCAGGCCGGGCCTGACCAATATATAATGTGGGACATGTAGCTTGGTGGCTTGGAACAAAGTCTATTACTGGTTGGGCTGTCTGGCAGACTGTGTGACACACTGTCATGGGATTACCTGTTCCGTGGAAGTCTGGGCGGACTGCAAACCAGGTTGAGGCTGTTATTGTCAGCTGCTGGTGTTACTGGAGGAGCTGATTGCCGCAGTGGTGCTAATTTCTGTGGAATCCCCACCTTCCAAGCATGCACATTCATGCTCTCCTCTGATTGGGTGAAGTGTAATACCGAGAAGTGAGCTTTTGTGCTCATTTTGATCTCTACCACTACTACTCAGACCAGCACGCCGGTTTCAAGTCTAAATATTCTGCTCAGTCCCCAGGCATGGGACGTATCATACATGCAGGCTGTTACCATAGCCATCAGTGTAGCTGACAGACATAATGCGTTCAACGGTGGTTGATTGGGCAGCATCAGGTGGGTTGTCATATAAAGTATGGTAATTTTAAATTGAATAGGGTTGAGTAACTTTGCTTTGCGTCATTAGTTATTTTACATTTTTTTCAGTTGGCACGCACCAGGCTATAAACTGTATACACAGTCAAACTGGTTTTTGTAGCGTAAGGCCATACACACTTGGCTGTTTACTAGTTACGTTTAGGTTACGTTTATTACTAACAACTCTCGCCGGATGAGTGTGTTGGTGACTAGAAATGTAGTTTTCCACTACTGGAGCGGCAACTGGCTTATTCGGGATGCCGGTGGATTTCGTAGCACCTGTCTTACCAGGTATTGCTTTGGTCGGTGGTAGTGGAGTTGATACTAGCTGGCTGGACCCGGTGAAGCTGGGTGATGGTTGATGGGCATTGATACTGTGCCGACCAACACGGTATCGTTGATTCCACTCCACTGATTCCTGACTCCAGAACCTGGGGTTAGCTGCTCCGTACCTTAACTCAGTATCCTGTACCAGACCTCATACTACAGGACGATACTCCCTGGCGATATGAGTGTGAGCAGGGAAATAAATATATTCAAACACTGGAGAAGAAGGCTTCTCCAAAGGGTGGGTGAGTGACGCTCTGTCCCGCTAGGCTTGCCTACTAGGAGTAGGCGTTTCTAATACATACTCTCGCTTGGCGGTGGTATAGGCCAAAAGGCATAGAGTTTGGATTGACACTTACAGATATATGCTAATCATCGTGAACACAAAACAGATCCCTATCTAAGTGTATTTCCAATAGTGGTTGATGGCACGAGTTTGGTGTTCTATTCAGTCTCCCGCCTTGATGCGCAGACCTAGAGTGATGAACCGTGTGGGCCACCTTCCTAGTACTATTGTGTGTAGGTCGCAATAGGGCTTAGGCTTTCAGTCTCAAGCAAATATCCCCGTCGGCACCTTAGGCGCTCTGGTTAGAATACAACTTGGGCTGACTCGTGCCTCTGTTGGATGAGTTTTTAGTGGTCAGGGCTCTACCGTCCTATCTCCTGGAGTCCAGGACGGGTAGCCGTTGAATGGTATATGTATAAGACGTACGTACTCCTGAAGGGATTCTGCAGTCCTACTCTAAGGTTCTTACTGTTATATGAAAACCTGGTCTTGGTTGGCAACATACAGTAGATATGTTTGTAATGGTCAAGAGAAATACTTCTAGAACAGCTACTCATAAGAAAAGGAACAAACTGTATTTATTATACGTAATAAATACGACCGATGCATACTACCTCCTAACCCAGCAAAGAGTGAATATGGAAGTAACCTACTCTAGACAGTTGTATGTGACCTGTTCTTAAACTACCCAAGTTATCTAGTGGCATTGATTGCTATGATAACAACTCAGTTGCAGCTACTTTATACAAGGGGCATCTACAAGAGACAATAGGAAAAGGGGATCACTACTTTAAGAACAGTGACTCTAGTTGCCTCTGCCAGCTAGTAGAGGCAGCTGCTGATCCTGGAGGAGCAGTTGTGGATGGTGTGGTGTTGACTCGTGAAGAAGAAGAAGAAGAAGAAGGGTTTCTGGTAGATTGTGGTGGTTGTCAACAATGGAAGTTTCTGGTAGCTGGTGGTTGTCGTCGACAATGAAGCCTCTGGTAACTACATGTGGCTGCAGCAGGAACTTCTGGTAAAGGCTGCAGGAGCCTCTGGTAACATCAATGTGAGCAGCCTCTGGTGGCTGCCGAAAACTGTAGAGCAGTAGAAGGCCCCAGCACATGAAGTGTTAGAGCGAGCTACTGGAGAAAGAATCACTCCCAAGCCTGGGGTGTCCACTGATTTATATAGTGCTCCCTGCCTCGTACTAATGACGTCTGTCGGGCGGGAGTAAAACCCCCGCTTGCGTTTTCTATTATTCTGGGAACCTTGTGACAGTTTGCTGGGCGCTTCGTGGAAGATGTGGTGGCTCGTGACAGATTTCTGGGCACTTCGTGATAGTTTTTCACTGGTGAATCATCACACTTCGAGAAGGCTGGTGTGAGAGGTGTGATGTGGTTTCATGCGTTGCTGCTAGTGTGCTACCAGCATGGAGAAGGGAAGGGGGGCATGGTTCTTGATGGCTTTTGCAACCTTATTTTCAACATGTTTAGAATAGCACTCCAGGGTTGTGTCGTTCTAAAAACACTCCTGCAATTTATTGCCGGGTTTGACTCTCCCTCAGGTGACAGCAACACGTTAGGCAGATGGATGGTAGTCGTCGTAGTATTATAACAGAAAAGTGGCACACGTCAATTCGCCCCTCTACCTCCTTGTGATGATGACTCACCGGGCGAATTTAGCAGAGTAGGGAATGAAGAAGAGGTTTCCCCTCTTCTGGAAGATCACATCGTATATAAAGGCGAGGGAAAAATTTGGGGACCCTTCACTCTGGGCTTCTTGACCTCTGTAATTGGGCTCACTCTATGTGCTGGCATCTGTGGCACGCTGGCTGTAGCACTGTCTCACTCTTGCAGTGTTGGCTCGCTCTCTCTCTCTCTATCTCTCCCTCCCCCAAAGCTGGAGTGACAGACTGCTAATATATTCCCCCCTTGTGGTGTGGATTATTGTCAGAGTGACGCTAGTGTATTGAATGTCCCACCGGCCTTTTTTATTACCTGTGCCATTGACAAAACTCAGCAGAGCACTGTGGTTAATTACAATTGAAGGCACGAGTGGATGAAGGTGTTATGTTAAAATTTTTTTAAAATGGTTTTCTTGGCATTGATGAAGGTGGTATATTCCAATCTGTCTCATAGCACCATCGAGCATCTCAGAAATGCAATGAAACTTGAGATTCAACAATGGATGAAGGGGTTATGTTACATTAAGTTACATTTGAAGATGGAAGAAGGTGTCATGGGCTACCAACACATTCATCCATAATAAGAATTGAATTTGTACTTTTGGTTGGATGGATGAAGGTGTTATGTAGGGAACATAGCCCTTCCTTCATGCCAGCTGTGAGTTAATAGCGATACCTATGCATTTCTGGTTGTAGTGTAAACAACGGATACTTTTTGTTGTGTTTTCTGACTATTGTTTAAAATATACAACAAACTGTTCTCTAGAGGTAAACAAATGTTGGAATTAGTGCTGGAGGAAACAACGTATAAAAAATTGATACCTGTAAACGAAATAGATGAGGTAGCTGAGAACCCTAACCTCAAACGGTTGGATGTCGATATTTCCAGTCTACATAAGGTACATCCAACAGTTATCTTATCCATTATAATAGCCATATTAGGGTTTGATAAAATCATTGAATATCTACTTAATTATACCATTCGTATAAATGTTGTATTATTACTTATATGTTTATCAAGTGTGATACTGCTACTCTTTACATTATTACATATTGCACATTGCATACTTTAAATGCAGTTGTTTACCATATATCTGGGGTTACTTTCGTTCTATTGCCCTTTTTCTTCTCGTAGGTTTTCAACTATCGTCTTCGAAGATGTCATCAGACAACAACTCATTGACACTGCAATTCCCACTTGATATTTCGCATTGATTACTTGATAGTTCCAATCTCGGACACATCAGCTGCAACATGCTACAACAACGTGAGATTACTGTGCTCAACAACGGGGAAGTGCCAAAAGTTGAGAGTGGGAAGGGTATGATTGAAAATAAAGTCCATTCACGACTGGAACAGACTTATGAAAATCAATCTTTGAAAAAAACACCCTAGCCATTAGCTGCATGCATAGCTAGTAAAAAAAGTGGCAGGTGCGGGTACAGTTCCCGCACCTGCCACTTTTTTTACTAGCTATGCATGCAGCTAATGGCTAAGGGGTTTTTTCAATGATTGATTTTCATAAGTCTGTTCCAGTCGTGAACGGACTATAGATAACAACCATTTTTATTTTTGGACTATCATGGAAATGGGCGTGGGGGGTTGATGATTCAATATTTTGTGGGGAAATTGACTCGTCAGAAAAAAGACTTGTCTGGCAATGACAGTGATGCGAAATATATTCCAAACATTGATGAACTAAGCAGCAAAAGTGATGCAGAATCCATTCCTGAACGAAGCACCTTTTCAGAAGGAAGAGAACAGGGAGGTCATATTGGAATAGGTGTGAATGAACATTGTGGGGACTCTGGAGAATCTACTGTTCAGTTTAAAGCACCACTTTCAACTGACATTTCAAATTATGATTCTCTTGAAAATCGAGAAGCAGACCTTTCTAATATTGTTGATAATGGATTAGATCAGATTAATGAAGCTATTACACAAAAAAGGAAACAAAAGTACTTATTCCCACAGTAAGTAATGCTAAAAAGAGAAAATGTGACCCGGATACGTGGAAGAAACGTAAGGCAACTCTTTCTAGGGAGGCGAAGAGTATTTGTCGTACAAAAATACACTTATTCCAAAAGAAAACCAAAAGAAGGTCGTCTCTGTCAAGAAAACTGTAGGCTTCAGTTTAGCTCTCGCTATGGAAAAGAAAATAGAGTAGAATTCATAGAGGAATTTTACAAACTAGATGTAATTGCAAAGAATATTTTACTATTTAAATGCATTGTCCAGAAACCTGTGGCAAGAGAATGGAAAGGTTCTTTAAAACATAAAAATGCATCGTACACATACAATGTAACAATAAATGGTCACACTGAACAAGTATGCAAAGAAGCTTTGTGTGATCTGTATCAAATAGGTAAAAAAAAACTTTATATAATAAAAAGTCATGTACAGAGTGTTGTGTCAGCTCCTCCCCCTGATTGCAGGGGGAAGCACACTAACAGGCCAAGTAAGATGGACCAAGACGTTAAGCAATGTATCATGGACCACATAAGGAAGTTCCCAGTAGAGGAGTCTCACTACTCTAGGAATACGAATCATCATAAAAAATACCTCTCCCCTATTGAGTCTAAGTAAAATGCATGAGCTATACTTTGAGGAATGTAATCATATGAATCTTCCTGAAAAGTTCAAAATAAAGAAGACTTCATACTTGAACATTTTTCGTACTGAGTTCAATTTGTCATTTGGCCGCCCAAAAAGTGACACGTGCAGCACTTTCGATGCCGGTGAATCAAATGATGAACATAAAGAAAATGGCATTGCAGCATTTGAAGCACTTAAAGCTGATAAAGATAAAGAGAGAGCAAAGGCATCTGAAAACATAGTGTACATTTCAATGGACCTGTAGCAGACGATGCCACTTCCAAAAATACCAACATCAAAAGCATTCTATCGTAGGCAAATGTGGTTTTATAACTTCAAGACACAGATTGTCACAGGAAGCATAGAAAAAGCCTGCTTTTGTACGTGGACGGAAGACATAGCAGCTAGGGGAAGATCAGAAACATGCAGCTCCCTACTATGGTATATTGAAGTCGACAAAAGCATCAAAGATAAAGACAACTTAATCATCTGGTCCGACTCTTGTGCAGGCCAAAACAAGAATTTTATTATGATCTGCCTATACCAATACCTTATCTGCAGAGGTTATTTTCATCATATCAACCATAAATTCCCTGAGGTTGGTCATACCTACCTAGATTCTGACAGAGACTTGGGGAGAATTGAGAAGGTATTCTGAAGACATGACACAGTGTACATACCAAACAAGTACTGGGAAATCATCTCAATGGCTATTAGGAAAAATCAGGTGATCAATATGCGCAAATATTTCAGAAAAATCACCAGTTTACCCGACAAACTCCGACTGGTTAACAGAAAAAAAGGATTAACTAAATGGAATAGTAAGGTTTAGGGATGGAATTAAATGGATTCGGTTCAAAGAGTATACCACTACAAAGAGTCCTTTGATGAAACAGTGCCATTCAAAAATGTTAATATACTTAAAACAAGATTACATACACACCTAAAGATATTCACATAGAGAGATTTTGATAGAAGTATGGAACCATCTCAGATGAAAGAGAAGTAATCTCCTGGAGCTGCTGAAGTTTGTCAAACCATAGTACCACTATTTCCACAAACCAATCCTGAGAAAGTAGTGCTGTAGAATACTGATTTTCCAAACGAATGAAATGGTTTAATTAATAATTATTTATTATTATTATTATTGAATTAATATAATCAATTATTCACACATATTTTGTTCAATAAAGCTTTCTTCTACGTATCATATGTTTCTCTTTTGTAATTTCCTTTAGGGGATGAAGGTATTATGTACATGTTTTTTTTGTAAAAAAGGCATAATTAATTTTTTTATTGCATATTTAGTGACAGAAAATTGTATGACCTTTAGTAACCACTTACATGCACTATTGATTGGATAGGCCTAAAGAGAAAGAAATTACATGACAAAAAAATGACCTTCATTTACTCAGAACTTTGATTTTAAAACATAGCACCTTCATCCATTCGTGTCTTCAATTATATATACAACAAGAACCTGTATAAAGAAATTACATAAAAGCAACAACATGTAGAAAGACGTTGGGAATAAAAATATGTACAAGCCATACTCGTAGAAGGTGGGGTGAAAATACAAACTATCACAGGGCATGCTGTGGTATATTAGTTAAATAAAACTTAGTACTCTTTTCTTGGGCAACCTGTGGGTTTCACAGCAAGTAAAACAGTTACGTGTGACAAGACGGGAGTTCGCCAACATCAGCCCTCCGTCAGCTGGGCTGGTTGGCTAACGAAAAAAAGAGTACACTTTAAGAATGAATTGAAACGCAGTAATAATGCACACATTGGTCACTTAAAATACTAATAAGCAAACACTGAATCAAATAACTAATACTAATTATATCATCCTTGTACCTTGGCTCCTTGTGGTGAGTTTATGGGAGCTCTTTGGCTCAGAGTTCTGGTTCGACTCTCGGTTGGTAAACAAAGTACGTAAAACATATTGAGAATAGGCACACACACTCAAACAAATGAAAATTACAATGTTATGAGACACAAACCCTACATGACATTATCAAGAAAGAAACTGTTAAGAGTCTCCGTGGCTGTTATCTTCACATGGACACTGTAAAAACTCAAAGGCATATTTAAATTATGTACCTGCACATCAAATAATTGAAACTAAAAAAATCTTAGCTGACTATCGCCTTGGAGGGCGTCCATTTTTTATTATTATTATTCCTACTAAGTACATGGTGAAGTCTCTGTTTCCGTGTATTCACTGGTGCTGTGTGGTGTGTGTATAGGTGATACATGATTACGAGTGGGCTGTCGGCCACTATGCAACCTTATGCTGGTGAGGATAAAATGTCCGTCTTTTCACTGGGCTTGCCTACAGCTTAATAATGGCTGTTAAAACAAGTTTGATTATTCTTTTATCACTATGGCGATTGTTTGAATAATTATCACATATTCCTCACCAGTTCCTATCCTATCTCAGCTTGATTACGCCTGTGTAGGTTATCTACTGATGTAGCACTGGTTGAAACTAACCTAATGTGAGTGTGTAGAAGCTAATCTCACTGTCTTTGTCTTATCGGCTAGTTGTTTGACTATTACGTCAGTTCTATAATGAGTCCTGATTGCCACTGGGGTGGTAGTTTTTTACAACTATCTGCTCGAGTTCTTAAGTTATTGAGCACTTCACTTACTTTCCTCGGTCTTGTTCTTTGCCAGTTTTCTCTTCTGCCTTAGTGCAGCATGGGCCGGATAGGGCCACATGAACTTAGACATGGGTCTCCATGGTGACTCCTTATACCGGCCAGGCACTGACTCTGCTTTGGCGTTACAAAGGGGCATTAGTCGACAGGGTTCAGAATGTGCTGGGCATCGTCTTCAGCTGCAATCGTTGGGGAGGACAGTTGTGCAAGGGACAATTAGGCTGTGCGAGGGAGCTGCAAAGTAGAGTCCTCCACCTCGACTGCTCGGGTTCCTACCCATGGGGATCGAAGTTTCTCCGCTGAGGCAGTGCGAGGGCGTGGCAGAGTACTGCCCTCCACCTCTGGAGGGGTGCCCGAGGAGGCATGCAACATCATTGCAGTCAACTTGTTTGTAGATGCACTTGTAGATGCAAATGTGCACCAAGCCTTACGTCTGGCATTGCCACACAGCATACAGTATGCCCTGGCCTGAGCATTGTAGGTAGAATCTGTGAAGCGAAACAGTTGCCCTCGCATGTAGTACAGGCAGCCACCCCATGTCATAACGAGGATGGAGATAACATCCGTGACATCTTGAGGATGTTGAAGGCCACAATGAAAGATATTGCGACCAGAGTCTGTGCTAGGAAATCCAGTTTTTGTCCACCTATGCATTGGGAATGTTAGTAGTGTTTCTGAATGGGACACTTGAGAGTTCAGTGCCTGCAAAGGAACTGCAGGACCCGGCAGCCAGACGCAAGTATGACAGAGAGCTTGTTGTGAGAAGACTGGAGATGGTGGCATGGGAACTTTTGAACTCAATATAGGCAGCAACACCTGTCCCTTTGCGATGGAGGCACCGAGATTGCTGGAATTGTGGGAAGGAGGGACACTTACGAGCCCAGTGTTCAGGGAAGCCACCTGAGATTAGTCATCGAGTAACAGGCAGAAGGACAGCTGCACCAACAATGAAATCTGGCAGCCACAGTAATGCCTACCCAAATCACAGCCCCATCAAAACTATTAACAACATCCTATCTAAGGGAATGAAGAAAGATCTCTCATATGGTAGTAAGAAGAACAAGGATACTGGAGTTTAACCCCCTTAAAAGTCACCTCGCTGTTAATGCAGGTGAGGCAATGAGGGAAGTCGAGTGAACAGAAATGCTGCAATTATACATCTTCAGGGGAAGAGACAGCCAGGGAACAAAAGATGAGCATATCCCGGTGTCTACTGGCATCAAGAAGGTACAATTGACGTGATCCGAGTGTTGCAGATGATGCATTCGAGGAAGAGCGGTTAGTGTGCATGTACAAAAGGAAACACCTTGATGCAAAAAAAATTTCTCAGTGCCAAGAATGTTGGGAAAGCCCTTAGCCAATTTTGAAGAAAGTAAGTGATACCTCCTTACAGATCTATCATCGAGACTCCCTGGAGGAAAACCTAAGAATGTTCAAATTGACCGATACGCTCTACAAAGTTCCAGATACTTAATGAAGGGGCAGTGTTACACGCGATGACTCTCACATTGGGCGTGGGCTCCTTTTATGCATGGCCAGGTGCTGTGGGGGGGGGGACTGACCGACTTTGACCCTCCTCTCCCCTCAGAAGGTCATTGCCTGACAGCCAGGGTAATGATTGGCACCTGAACTGTTTGGCATCATAGCCCCTCCCCCCTGCCAGAGGAGCAAATGACTTTAAGATATGCACAAATATGTTCTGGGAACTAGGACCCTCGATGCAACAAGGCATTTGGACAAGTTTTTTGGCTTTGGTCGACGACACTATAATTACCGCCATGGCCAGAGGATCTGAGTCTTTTGTAGTCTTTTGTAGTCTTTTGTAGCTGAAGTGTGGTAATAAGGCAAAGTTTAGTGCAGTGGGGGACATCAGCAAACAGGATGGACGACAATGGAGGTTATGAGATGATGACTGAAGAGTGTTTCTTCAGTGCGGAAATCCAAGCCAAGTTACAGACTATTGGAATCTGCACTGAACTAATGTGGTACTGTACGAACATGTGATGCAGATTCTATTGTAAACATTTGCACTGTCAAATATGGACATATAATTTATAATATAATTCAATAAGTTTTGATACACTGTTTATTGGGACTGATTTTAGTTGTTTGAATACATTAATTTCTTTGAATTTATTTTCTGTAAATTGTATTGATTTAAATTATTAATTGCAAATAGCAATCAATAGCAATTTAATCATTAGCAATTTATTGTGAGATACAGAGTTGAGAGTATTTTATTTCTAGTTATTGTAAATAAATTAAGAAATTACAATTAAATCTTTTATTTAATCAAGACCTGCATCCTTAGAGAATCTGGCTAAGCCCACTGACTCTGAGAGAAGTTGTAACAGTACATTATAGCATCACTTTGGTAGTATTTGTGGCCATTAATTGTATAACTTAGAGTACATTTTGTGGCTGAATGCTAAAGTGAACATCATTAATGACTTATGAGTTAATGCTTTGCAGACGGAGTGGCTGATGAGAGATGAAATATCTGCTTTTTTGCTGGATGTGGCTCCAGTGCAAGAGGATATGCTCAAGTTTGTCGCGGACCATGTGGCCACATCACCTGGCCGTCCCAGCTGCTTGCTGGAGAAAGTGCCACTGCAGTTTGTGTTTGATGCGAACCAGTGCATAGAGAAGTTCATACAGGTGAGTGAGTATTCCCTGGTGTTGCTCATGTCACTACACTGTGTGTTTCTGCTTTGGAACTCATCTTTGCCACATTGCACCTGCATGATCTTTATCTTCTTTTGTCTGAAGAGAAGTATAACCTAACAAGTATACTTGATATGGTCCATACACTATTACTGTCTTGTGCAATAAAAAAGTGAATGTATCATCTTTGGTTAAATAAGTGAAAGGCTTGTACCATAATAATAATTATTATTTTTTGCAGTTGCTGTACAATTGTGTACGTGTGTGTTCATAATGTTTCAAAGGTTCGTTCCTCTGCTCAGGTTTTTTCCACAGCTAGTAAATTTGTGATTATGATTACTGGTTGCATGTTTTCTCTAGCTGGTCATAAATCAATTACATACGCACAGTTTTCTGAAACAGTGGGAAAGGAAGTTGGGTTTAGGAAGATGAAGATGGTGACTGTAATGAGGGTGAGCAGTAAATCTCTGCAGGTGGTTTTGCTTATTATATGTGTTGAATGTGGTTCATTACCACCTCCTCAGAATGCTTGTATCATCTCTCACTATTAGTCTGTAAATTTGAAAATATTGTAGTGGTCCAGTGTGCTGACAGTAATCCTGCCACAGTGCTGCGCTGCTTCACATCTAGATGTGTTCCACATTTGACTTAAAAATGTGTCAGTTAGTTTGTATTGTTATGAAGAAAATGTATAATGAAACAATGGAAGGTGATAAAATATTTTGTTATATAATGAGTAACATAGAGTAGAAAGATGTATCCACATAGTAAAACATATTAGAAAACACAGAAATTCGTAATTTTGTCCCTAGGCTGCAGGTTTTTCAGCAGACATACAAAAACACAGAGCATGGCAGATGGCAGAGCTACAGTGTCTTCAGATGAGGTATTAGAATGTCAAATGTGATGTCACATCATCTTAATGTTTAAATTTTCTGAGTGTATTCACAGGTTCTAAATTAAGGTTTCATTGATATCCATCTAAGGTCTGCTAAGGAAGTACCATCAGATAATGTTTCTCAGGCTGCAAGTTGTGTCTGTTACCTGAAGGTGCAAATCATTCCACAATATGGTCCAAAACTTTGTCAGGTTAAAAAGTGTTATATGGTTACCTTCATCATAATAATGAAGCCCACAGTTTCCATGCAATTTTTTGTTATATGTAATGATTAACTTTGGGGACGTATTAAATTTAAAACAACATAAGAGAAACATTTTTAATCACAGTGGTTTTCCAAGAGCTGGCTTTTATTACCCACATGTTATCAAACGAAAAATTGCATAATACATATGCCATTGCAGAGCTATGTTGCCAAGGAAAATGCAAAGTATGGCATTAAAAACATAAACAAGAACAAGCCAAGACTGATGGCTGTTGACAGATAGTTTAAAACATTTTTAAAAATCCCACAAAGGATTCAATCAAAGAGTTCTACCAAACCAAATGAAACAAAGAGGGTGAGTAACAAATGAATGAGCGATAATGACAGTACAGTATATACAAATACACACAGAAAATTCCAAATGACCCAACAAGGACAACATAGACAAACACTGAGAGAAAGACAAGTATGTATCCTAAGCTCAAATCCTGACGACACAATGAAAACATTACAGAAGTACACACACAGTCTTTGCCTCAGTGTTTATCTGTGTTCTCCTCAGTGGGTCCTCTGGAGTTTTGTGTGTATTTATATATAATATTTTGTCTTCGTTGCTTGTTTGTTTGTTACTTGTATTGTTTTCTTTAGTTTGGTAGAACACATGACAGAATTCCTTGTGGGATTATTGTAATGTTTTAAATACGTGTTGACAACAGCTAGTCTTGGATTATTCTGGTGCATGTTTTTTGTCCCATCCTCCATATGTTTCCCTTGGTGACATAGCTCTTCAATAGGTATGTCCAAAGTAATGTTTAATTTGTTCAATTATCCTCATAGCAAGTATTGTTCAAACAACACACACTTTATCTTCCATGCGGAGCATGCTCAATCAACATTTCAAGCACCAATATCGTGAGTAATAACAATAATAAAACAAAGGCAGAAGTAAATTTTAATTCTTACATCCTGTGACAAATTCTTGGAAGTTAGTAAATGGCCATAGATATCATGCCATTTTCAGATGAAATCTTATCTTTCTCGCTTTTTTTCTTACTAGTCTACTCACATAAAGCAAGGACACTACTAAACAACAATTAAAATATCCTTGACTATAAAAGTTTTGGTTGGGATCCCAGAGGATTCTTCAGTCTAGAAAAGCTCACTGAACAAATATCTATTAACACGACTGTGATTTAACAAGAAAAAGAAGAAAAGAAATTAGTATAAAAAAATTTATTTTATTGAACCACTATAACAATTTTGTGTCTGCAGCCATAATATTTTGTGAAGAGTCATCCTACTTGCTAATTTCCGTAGAAAACAGTCGGGCAACAAAATAATAAAGGGTTGTGTTGTGGTTCTTTGTTTTTTTTTGTTGGTCTGTTTAGATTTTCTGGTATTTTATGGCTATCAATGAATAATTATGCGGAAATATTCTGGCTGATGGCATTTTTTTGGTAGTGTTATGAAATTAAATCTAAGATACTTCTCTCACTAGGAGTTCCAGAGGCTTCACATCAGTGGGTACCTTGTTCGCCAAGAGGGTCAATTTTATTACTTAGTAAAAGATGAGAACTGTGGAAGTCGTAGAAAGAGAGAGATTGTCATGCACCAACTGAGCTTAATGAATATCTCTCAGCCACATCTTGATGATGGCATGGAGTTCTGGAAGGAGATCTACTCTTCACACCACCACTTTGCTTCAAGTAACAGCTTTTATTTATGCTATGAGATATAGTATTGTTCATAATAACTCTATGCATTTATCCTTTTTCCATACCAGTATTAATATGTTAACCCACATTTGTTTGGTTATAATTTGATTTAACTCGAGTTCCAAATTATATTTAGATCATATTTTAATTGTAATACAGTCATCCATTTATTGCTGTGTAATTTCTGTTGGTGATGGTACAAATTTTGAACACACGGTATGCATACGTATTTCATTGGTTTCATATAATGTTTCAACAAATATATCTGCGAACAAATACCTGACATTGTTTTGATTTTTTGAAACAGACCCAGTAATACAACTTAGGTCTTATATACCAGTAGTTTTTTAAATTTAATTCTAAGTCACTGGCCAGGCCACTTCTACACTTATGCAAGTTTGGTCTACTTCCCTACAGAAGACTTATTGGTGTGGTCACTTTCCGGGTGTCTGTAATGGTGGTCTGGGTCTTGTGTCTGCTTTTTTTTTTTTTTATGTTAGCTGTATGTTTCTTTGTGTATTTTATTTGTGTTTTATGTTGTGTATTTGTGTTTCATATTTGTTATCCCCATATTTTTTGCATGTGTTCGTGTGTGTCTTATTAGTATTTTGTGTGCTTTTTCCTGTTAGTTTTGTGTTTGTAAACAAGTGATAATTAAGTTTTTTTGGTTTGTATTTTAATTACATTGTCTGATTTTAAATTTTAAAAAATTATCTTATTATAGAAAGTAATGTAATTATATAAATATTTATTATATCATAATATTAATACTTTTTGTTGTACATAACTGCCTTTGTCATTTAATTAAGGTTGGTAAACTCATGATATCTTAAAATATCTCTCCATGGATACCATTCTACACGAAGAGTAATTAATATAACAGAAGTACTCTCCATAGACTCACAAGTAATACAGCTATTTATTAAATAACCATAGTTTTGCAATACTTTTGGAGTTATAAAATTCTAATTGCAGCTCAAAACAAGAGTCTCTGTAGTTAATTTATTTACATTTATAGCTTATTCAACTTTAATTTAGGTTACAAGTAGGCTGCTAGGCTACCAAAAATATGTCAAAGTGCCCCACTACTTTCCGCCTGGTGAAACCAGCGAAACATTGCGATTCCACATCCACATGAAAAATGTGTCATTCTTCTTTGTCTGTGTGTGCTTGTTGACAAGACTACACTGTGAGTACTTTAGTTCTGTCCATTTGTATATTTTATTCGACTTTAATTACAACTGCATTTTTACATTTCATACATAATAAATACTTAATGAAATTAAGTGTTTATCAAGATCATTATTACAAACACATGCCTAAGAAGTGGTTACATCAGTTCTTGTTTTTGAAGTAAATTTTTGAGTCTTTATGTGTTCTTATGTAATACATTGTAACAAAAAACGATATTTGAAGAATGATCACAAAAGTGTAAATAATATTTGTTCTTTATAACCAATACTTTGAAGTGTTTGCTCACATACTTTGCTCTCTAAAACAGTAATTACCATTTCCTTGTATGATAATTCACAGCTGGTACCTTCACGTTCTACTGATGTAGCTACAAGTGCTGCGCGAGCGTGATCTCCATCACTAGAAATGGTGAAACATAATTTTAACATTACAGTCAAACCTTATTAATATAATCCCGTTTAACACACTGCTCCTGTTTATGGTCCTGTGAAATTAAATAGGCTTTATAATGTTAAACTGTTTGTTTCACACAAAATACAGTTATTATGTAATCACACAGGGCTTCAAATAAATGTATTTTTAGTCAATTGATATGAAATTCACCAGACGAATAATAGTTATCACCGAAATGTAAGCGAACTGTCAGAGCAAAAATGAATAGGTTTCAGAACAAAACTGTATGAATAGTGGACATGTGAGTGCTTTAATGGTCACACTTGTGACTATAATCAATTACGATGCCATTGTGTTATACCAAAGTGAGAATTTTTGTGAGTAGAGATATCTGATAATGTTACCAGTTAATCTGTGATCAAGTTGATATTTACAGCAGTTATTTGGAAATACAAACACAACACTGTACTTACTATGATAGTAAAAAAGTTTTATAAAATTATATTAAATAAGAATTGACATGCGAAACTAGACTATGTTACACAAGAAATGGAATATGAAATTGCTATATTGCACGAGAATTCAAAGTTACGTTATACAAGAACCAGGAAGTGAAATAAAATTTACATCAAGAAGCATCGAAAAATTAAATTAAATTGCCACGAAAACTATGAACTTAAATGAAATTAAACTGCAAAAAATTGGATATCCTACGGAAATAAATATATTGTGTATTAAATTTCCTGACCTTGGATAAAAAAACCACAACGTAGCAACATACAAACTTGTGTGCTTTCAATTTTTATGTATGCACCTATAGTAAATTACGTAAATTTGTATAAAAAGTTTCATCAAAATCACTGCATTTTACAAACTACGGACGTTATCTCTGGTATTGTGCTGGGTAAACAGTAAAAAGCATACAGCAAATATACTAATCTGTTAGTAAGTACGTATTTCACTCTTTTTTTGCTTTAAATTTCTAGTATAATATTTATTATTACGAAGTGCCAAAAATTATGATTCCTTCCAATTTGTGTTATTGAGTTTTGACCATATAGGCATTGATAAATTCTGCAAAGTAGTTAACAAGGAACAAAACATGATAACAGTCTTAAAGCCAAATGCTACATAAAACATATTTATCGCAATTAAAAAATGTTTGCCACTTACAGCACCGCCATCTTGACATCTAAAGCAAGACACTACAACCAACTTTCAAACAAGAAAATCTTAGTAAGTATTATGTGTGTTGTGTTTGTTGACATTTAGCAGGTTTTAGTTCAAAGTTTTTGTATTTTCCGGATCCAGTGCTGTAACCTGTACATTATTGACTATAGTGCTGTGATAGGCAGTTGTAGTTTAAATATGGTGTGCATACTATGGAGGGAGGTGTAGCCGCCACTAACTTTGTTGAATATTGCAAAGGCAAGATTGTAAAAGTGACAAGTGAAAAATAACCGCTCGCACACAAAGTTAACCCAACAAAAAAAAACTAAAAAGGAGAAAACTGTTTGCAAAATAACTGTAGGCCCTGACTCATAACCTAATATACCGCCCACCAAAATTTATAATTTTCCACATTACTAAGTTTTCATCGCTGTACAAAAATTTCAATTATTGGGAAGGCAACACAGCTTGATCGCTGGTCTTGCAACCTGACCCTGGCACATGTTGATATTCATTACCCTAGGCACACCATCGCTGCCAGGGTGCAGCATACTGACCTGTCCCAGCTGCCACTTGAGTGGGAGGAAGGATATCCTACTTCATTAGCATCATGTCGTCCACCTCGAGCTCACCACGGTTGTGGGCCCACCTTCCACTTGGCTACAGAGTGTGTAGGTACTCCTTGTATCACAGATGCCAGAAGTACTGTGCTGCTTGCTGCACCAGCTGCGAACTGACCAGTTGCTTCATTAGGAGATGTGTAAAATTATCACTTGGAGGAGAAGTCAGTGATGAACCAATAAGAAAGTGTGCAAGGGTAAGGGTTTCTAGATGATTTGGGTCTTTGGCAAGTACGCACAATGGTTGTTTGTTTAACACTGCTTCAATCTGACTACAGATAGTAGTCAGCTCTTCAAATGTGAGGACCTGCTGGCCAACAACTTGTTTCAAGTTATATTTTGTTGACTTATACCAGCTTCCCATAATCCCTCAAAATGTGGTGCAAATGAAGGGTTGAAATGCCATTATGTTCCCTTTTCAGCCAAGCTGTCCACAATTTGGATTTTTGGTGAAGTCATGATGTGTTTATGCAACTCAGATAGATAGCGACTTGCACTCACAAAGTTGGTGCCATAATCGGTGTAGACATCCTTGCATAATCCTCGTCTGGATGTGAACCTGTAGAAATCATTGCGAAAGGCATTTGCACTGAGAGCAGTCACAACTTCTAGGTGAACTGCATTGGCACTCAGACAGACAAACACAAATAGGCCTTTGTCACCTTAGCATTATGATGGTTATATGCCTTGGTTGCTAATGAACCTCTAAAATTAATACAGACTGCAAGAAAAGGTCTAGCTGACCATACTCTTCTGGTGGGAAGATTCCTCATAACAGGCTGAGTTGGAGTAGCACTGAATTAGAAACATGGTTTGAACACTCTTGCTTTCACAGCACCTTTTCCTGACAAAGTCCAATACACCTTGTGAATTGCAGACAGAGTAGCATTGGTGCCAGCATATAAGGATGAGGTATGATAGAAGTCAGTCACCAGGTTTGTAACATGACTTTTCTTGGGCAGCAGCACTGGATGTTTTGTACTGAAACTGACATTGGAGCTCTGTAAAGGCCCTCCCGCATCACAATTCCCTCTGAATCGAGGAATGGGCATAGTCTTCTAAGGCTGGGTGAGCCCCACCTTCCCTTGGCTTAAGAGTTCTATGTCATCCTCGAATGAGTCTTGCTGAACTTGTATCAAACAAAGCACTCGTGAATGCTCCAACTCTGCTGTGCTTAGTGGTTGAACGCATTGCTTATCAGCAGACATGTTCAAATTCTTAATAAATGTAACTACATAGGCCATGACTCTCTAAACCTTGGACCAGGAGGAGAACTTCTCTATACAATCCTGAATATTGAGGTCTTGAGATTGACATACTAATGAAATGACACTCGTAACCTTCATTTCTACTTCACGTTTTTGTTGGTACGGTGCAAGATCCTCATTCGGCCAGTAACTCTCTTCTGATGTCAGCCATTCGGGTCCTTGCCGCCACTGCAAATGCCCAACAAGATCACTAGGTGTCAAGCCCCTAGAAGTACAGTCAGCCGGATTGTGTCACAATTGAATATATCACCAGAGAATTGCAACTTTGCTTTCCTGAATGTGTGCTATCCTGTTTGCCACAAAGGTCTTCAGTGTGTGCGGAGCCGTCCTGATCCATGCTAAAGTAACAGTTGAGTCACACCATGCTGTAATACTTTCAACTGCAATGTGCTTTAAGAGAATATGTTTTCTGCTGTTTCAATCAATTCAAAAGGAGATGTGCTCCGAGAAACGCTAGACGAGGAAGAGTGACAGATTTCAGTGGTGCTACTCAAAACTTTCTAAGTAAAACATGTACCCTTGTCTCACTGCTGTCCAATCTTCTTAGATATATGACTGCTGCATAGCCATGGTTTGAGGCAGCACTGGATCCATGAATCTGATAGGCTATTATGTTTGCTGGAGATACAAGGTGGGGAATGCAGATCTGGCTGAGAACTGGAATCTGGGTAATGAATTGTTGCCAATCCTCCTTCACCTCATCAGGTGGAACTGCATCCTAGTCAAAGCCCAGGAGCCATAGCTTCTGAAGGAATAAATTTGCACAGAACACAACTGGTGTAATCCAGCCTAAAAGGTCGTAAATTTTTGCTATTTCAGAAAGGATGGCACGCTTGGTTATGATTGCAGTTGCTTGGTGAATGCGGTACAAGTATGCATTAGTGTTTGCATCCCACTCAAGGCCTAGCACCTTGATCATTTTCTTATCTTCCTGAAGACTAACTGGACCTTCTCTGTGATACTCGGGTACGGCCTCCATTACGGACTTACAGTTGCTTGCCCATTTCCTTAACTCAAAACCTCCCTTCTTACATAGTTCAATTATGCTCTCTGCAATGCAAAGGCTTCTCGGCCATTAGCACATCATTGAGTGAGTTTCCAGAAGTAGAAGGGGTAGAGGCATCAAATACAACCCGTAACTTTGTTGTGGAGGTTCTTTCCTTAATAATACGATGATGAGGAACGTAATAGACTGTCTGTGACTCAGGAACTGCCTCCAAGCAGTGCATGTGCCCCAATGCCTTGTATTTCTTCAGGAATGCATTATATTCTCTTTCGATTTCTGGTTGGCTTCTGAGGTAACATTCTAAATGGTGTAGTCTGGTTACTGTCTGAGGATATGAGTCATCAAGGTCTTGGGGATGCTTGAAGGGGAGTCGAACCATATATCGTCCTTCAAGAGTATGTCTGTGAGTCTGAACGAAGTGGTGTATCCACTCATCATTCTCTGGATTACCATGCTTTTCTGCATGCAATTCCTTACACTCCCAAAATCTTTGTAGGGTTTATATGAGACTTGGCTGTGTCGTGGTGAAAAAAGAGGCAACACTATTGGTGGCAGCAACGGATCCATGGTCAATACTCCCCATAAGAACCCAGCCAAACACAGAATGCAGAGCAGTAGGAAATCCCTGTGGGTCTTAATGCCGCCCACCATCAAAAAAGTCTGGGTAAACAACTGCTCCCAACAAAATGTAAATTGGCCCAGGAATGTCTAAAGTAGTGTCGGCCAGTTCCAAACCCTCATATTCTTGCCGCCCTAATAGGGCAACTGTACAGCAGGCAACTCTGGTGCAGTGCCCTTTAAAATTAATATTCTTCTTTTATAATACTGGGTTCAGTCCTCAGCAAACGCAACAAGGAAAGTGTCACCTTACCCCTGTTGGCATTAACAACTGAGTGGACAAACCCGACTACCAGAACCTGAACACTGCATCAACGCAATCCCTACGTCTGGATACACCTTTCTGAAATGAAGGGTGATTGTGACCCTGGATCTAAAAGAGCACGAACTTGAACTAAAGCACCATTAGCATCCTTAATGTGAACCAAGACTGTTCCTAACACAACAGTACTTGAATAGTCACTGCGAGAGGTCACTGACACCATGGTTGATGTACAACTTGCTCCTCTGTCACGGTTGGCAACACTGGAGGGTAAGTTTCATCTTCTGGACCAACTATAGGTGTAGGGCTATGGAGGAGACTATGATGGCTTCTGTGGCGATGCATGCATTTCTTTTGTGAGGTACAATCATTTACATGATGTGAACCTAAGCAGTTGAAACAGATTGTTTCCTCACTGCACCTCTCACCATTCCTTCTAGTGATCATGCATGAACTTCAGGACATTTATCAATGGAATGGGTTCCTTGACATGCAGCACATACATCTTTGCCAGAGGTGGCCATTAATGCACTCTTAGCACTTGAACCAGACCCAGACACAGTACACTTGGTGACAGAACGTAACCCAGAGACTGCTGATGTGCCACTGCTGGCAAACAGTAGAGTCTTGTAATGTGACTCAAGAAACTGTAGTAACTGATCAAAGGTAGGCAAAGTGACATTATTATGAGCCAGCTCGAATTGGTTACGTTTTTCGTCATCCAATTTTGGTAATACTATATTTAACAAACAAAGCTCTACTCACCTACTGGAAATTTGAGAATTGTAAAAGCATCCAGATTCTCCTTGATCACATCTATCATGTTACGTAGTTTCTCAGGTGCACTGACATTGGGTTTTGAAAGCTTCATAATGTTATCCCAGTGCATTGTGGCAATGTTTCACACATCTTGATATCGCTCGATTAGAGTTTCCCAAGCCAGTTCATAATTTTCAGCAGAAAGTGGAAGTGATTTTATTAAATTGAAGGGTGTCCTTGATAACGTGAGCACATACTGGTGTTTCTCAACCTTCAACAGCGAGCTGTTGTGAACGAGTGGTGTACAAAGATCATAGAAACTTGTCCACTCAGTGACTATGCTCTTAAATGTTGGTAGCTGTAAGTTTGGAAGCTTTGAATTGGAAGATTTTTCATGGTTGGACACATCATGTCACTCTGTTCGAGTGACAGAAAGCTTAGAAAAAACTTCCTGTATCCTGTAATATGCCACATCATATTCTTCCAATTCCTGCTCACTGGAGTCTGATTCTACAACCGAATAAGTTTTAGATACTTGTGCTGCTAATAGAAGATTATCTTCAAATTCACCTTTCAGTTGTTACAAGTCTCTGCAGTGAGCCTGGAATAAACCTGCACAACTTGAATCCACTTCAACTTGCTCGGCTAGCGGAAGAAGTCTGTTTATTCTGCTCTTTACTATGCGCAACCGAATTTGAACTTGTTTTTGAGCCATTATCGAACATGTTTTACATTATTATGACATACAAAATGAAGGAATATGACAAATAAACAATACCATGAACGTGGTCGCAGCACAAAGGCGTCATAATGTAGCCTGATCTGCAAGTACATTTACTGTCGTAAATACATGGACATATACCAATGTACCAGCAAAACCACATTAAAAATGTGTGACTGCAGACAGTATTTAATATCTAAATCACTAGTCCAATCCGGAGGACAAAAATGTTAACTTTTTTTGACTGAGTTTGGCCTCATGACGTCCGGCCGAATGGAATTTAAAACAGAACTTGAGTTTCACTTCAAACACTACAGTTTTCCATTAAGCAAAATTATGGCACATGCAATAAAAAAAACAGATGGTGGCAGTGGAAAATAACTGCACGCACACATGATGTGTTATGCTTTTAAGAAACATGAAGCACTGTGAATTTAATAAACCAGAAGCACTGTGAATAATTACTTACAATTTTACTACCACTTTGCACAGCACATTATTTCATATACTGCACTCAAGCAGCACAATGGTAAAACACTCATGATCTGACAGGCGCATTGGCAGTTGATGGGACGAAGGGTCATGGGTAAGCAAAATGTGAGATATGTCAACAGGATAGGTAAACATGTTCTGAGAAGACTTAGACTTACCACTATATTGAAACAGTTTTGAACAATGTTGAATGACTAGAGATGATGGAAAATAGTATACTATAAGCATTTATTTTAGGTTGTAAAGCATTTTATAGAATTTATACATTTTTAAAGACTGGCAATTTGCGAAATATAAAAAAAAATTAACAGTGAACGAGGAAAACAGACATATATATAAGCCAGCTTTACGTATTTCTTAGGCAGCACAACACAAAAACGTAATCCACTTTCATTGTATTTATGATCAGTGATTGAAGGAAAGCATTGAGCATATCCCAATAGTATTCTCGGTCATCCTGTCTGTGAAAATGAGGAGCGGGTCCTCGTGTGGACGTGCTGCAAATTCTTGGAATTGGGGTTCCCCTGTGCATTGGGTGGTAACAGTGTTAATGGTAGGTCCTGGGTTGCTTGGACAATATTCGGCTGCTGGCCGACATACCTCGCAATGATAAACGAGACCAGACCTCATCACTCTTCCTTCGTGCCACGCTATGCAACTGTGTTGGAATGGTTCTGAACATATGATGTAATGGACTAGATCAATCCCATGTCCAGGGCATGTTACCCAATTGCAGAAGGTTGTTGGTCTGGTACTGCATTCTTCACATTTTAACTCTACCCCTTCAATGTACCGTATTTGATCAGCCCACCCCAGGCAGACGTAATGGAATTTATGTTGGCCTGAGCTCATTCCCGGGGACTAGGATTGCTAAGTACAATCGGGGTTGGGTTATGCCCTTGTTTGTACTTGCAGGTGGTAGTTGCCTTTTTATCCCTCTTTGGATTACCACTCCAAGAGGAGTAGGGCATGAAGAAGAGGACTACTACCAGCTCCCGAGAAGTTTTAAGCAGGCGACGTTTGTCCCTAGCTAGGTGTACTTCTGCAAAATGAGGTTGACAGACCAAGGTTGTACCCTGTACTCCCTTCATGCCCAGCACCAGGAGTGTGTGGGACACAGAGTGTTGGGTTAAATGTGGCTGATGACTACAATCCTTGGATGTGGGTTCCTTAAGATGTCAGGCCTTCAGAACTAGGCAGATACTCCCTCCGGCACCAGAAGCACGGTGGACGTAGTATAACCTAGCCTGTTTGACTAGCCTATATGGGGAAGGGGAGCTCGCAGTCTCTCACCAAGTTTCGGAAAATTGAGGTTAAGTATATATTCCATGGTCTCCTGCTTTATCCTTGACGGAACCGATGTCTAATTAGGAAACATAATAACACACTTGGAATAATACTTTGCAGTTGGATAAAAACATGTTTATTCCCAGGAGGAATAACCTCGGTGGTACGTACTATCTCCTATCAAACAAGGGTTGAATGGAAGTTAAACTACGGTTGACAGGTGAAGGTGACTTGTTTCTAAACTGCACAAGATATACTGCTAAAGCGCTATAAAAACAACTTGACTCAACTATCTAGACATGGTGTCCAGAAGGAACATAAGTGAAGTACCACTAACCAGAAGGGCAGTGGTAAGTGTTGGCATTCCTGAAGGAACAAAGACATTTACATGTTGTTGACGACTTCTTCGGGGGTTAGCTCCAGAGGATTCCTGGAGAGTGCTGAAGATGTCCGCGAATGTATTGCTGAGCTTCTGGTAGATCTGGAAGACCTGGGTGGCAGTAGAGGGCACCAGCACTCCAGCTGGTGGAGCGAACTGCTGTTGATGGTTCCTTTGGCACCAAGAGTGTGGTGAAGGTACAGACTGACATTTAAGGTGCTATGCGCCGGTATTTATAATGTGCTGGTCCTGTCCACACCTGGCTGGAGTGGGAGGTGTGACGTCGCACTAGTGACGTCTCTCGTGAGTCAGGCTGGGTGGGGGTAGCCACCCTCGCTCGGCTTTGAGCTGCTTGGTGGCAGGTGGCTGCTTCAGAGATCTTTGGAACCCTTCGTGGCACTTTGGGGTGGCTGGTGCAACATAACATTTCACGTGTCTGTAAACACCCTCCCCAACAAGGGTTATATTGTAGGCTCTCATGAGTGACCATCTCTGGTTTGACCCTCCCTTAGGTGATGTAAAAATACCTGACTGGATGAGGCATAGTCATTATATGGTAGAAAGGGACATACGTCAACCAATAATATCACTGTACTCAGAATTTACCAAAAACGAATGTTTTCCTGTGAAATAATTTTAATAATCTAAATACTTAGAATCAAGAATCAAAAATGAGGAATTGAACCTGGAATCGGAATCTGTGAAAATGCATACTCAACCCAGGGCCATATTTAGGCATGGGTTTTATGGGCCCAGGACCAGCTCGGCAAATTTATGGAGGCGGCAAAAAATGTGATAATTTGCAATAGAATAAATTGTACACTAGCTCAGCTGTTGTAAAAATAATGGGGAAAAAAAAATTGTTGGGAAATTATAAATGTTAAATGCAAATTTTTTTACAAAAATATTGATGTCAACACATGCAAAATTTGTACTGAGTCTTTAAAACTTTGCGAGAAACAGTTCTAGTACTGTTTGTACTCAAAACGAGACATAAAAATTTTATGTGATTTAAACAATAACAAAAGATGTATGCAAACATTACTCTTGTATTCATATTTGTTTCACTCCAAAACAATAACAATTTGCAATATGCTGGCGCAACATGTCAGTGTCATTAAGCTCTGTTTAGGTTATGAAATTAAATTAAATTTCTAAACGAACACATTTACGACTAATAATTGTGAGACATTACTTCATATCATCGTGCCTATTTAAAAAGGCAGCATTACCATGTTCAGCTCACTCACTTACTTTAGTTGGGTCAAGCTCTGCAACTTCTTATAGGCTAGCCATTAATTTTTTTAATTTTCTACAAAATTTATATAATTTTTTTTCTCCATCAACCCATCACTAGAAAATTTTAGTCTTTTTTCAAACAAGGAAACCTTTCACTCAAAACACTTTGGAACAAGGTGGTCTGCACAAGAAGAAGCTTTGCAAAAATCTCAATACTGATTTTGAAGCAATTATCAGAGCACTGAAATTATTAAAAGAAGCTAAAAATGAAAAGTCGGTCACTAGGCAAGAGGCAAAGGGAATTTTGATAAAGTTGGTTTGTTCTGAAATGACTTTCATGGCTGCAGTGTGGGGAGCTATTCTGGAAATAATTAATTCTGTTAGTGAAAAATTAGTCAGAAGAAATGGATGTTGGTACTGTTGTTTACTTGTATAATTCCTTCATTACATTTGTGAATGAAATGAAAGCATCATTTGATGTTTATGAAAGTATTGGGAACAGAAAATTTTAAAGCAGTCAATGAGATGAAGAAATAAAAAAATTTAAGCCTAAACGAATTAAGAAGCCTAAGAGATTTTTTGATGAATCAGGATCTGAAAGTGAATGCGCTCTAAAAAAAGTAAAATCATGTAAGTTCTGTCCTGCAGCTCAGTTATGTGATAATATTAGGCAAATTTACAACAGAATTGACTACTCGAATGTCTGTTTACAAAGAATTTTTAGAAAGATTCTCATTTTTATCTCATCTCACAGACACTAATCCTGGTCAGATTTACAAATCAGCTGACATATTGCAACAGATGTATCCTTCTGACGTAGAAGAAACATTCGGAGCAGTGTGTATACATCTCAAGAGTTTTCTCGTAGAGGAGGGAACATGTAGCATTTCTTTACAAAACTTAAACAAACTTCTGATCTTTAAAAATCTTTATGGCTTGTATCCAAATGTTCAAATTGCTTTGAAGATTTATTTATGTACTCATGATACAAACTGTTCAGCCGAAAAGTCTTTCTCAGCACTTGCAAGAGTTAGAAATTATTTGCGTTCATCACAAACTCAACAACACTTGGTGCAACTCTCTGTGCTTGTAAATGAAAATGATTTAACTGTGAAACTGGACTATGATGATGTTATAAAAAAAAATTACAAATGAAATAGCAAGATGTAAACCACTTACCTGTTGGTTAAAAGTGTTTTATTGTTTGACAAACTGTGAATAAATATGTGTTGTGTCAGTTATGTGATATTTTGTGAAAAGGGGGGGGGGGGGGGGGTTAAATATTTCCTTGGGCCCAGAGGTCCGCCAGTTGTTAAATTCGGCCCTGACTCAACCCAGCCCTACTTATTTTAGAATATAAATACTGACATTTATTGAGTTTTTTTTGTTTCATAATAAATGTAATTTCAACCACATTTTACTGCAGACTAGTTCAATCATATTTGATGATAATAGTTAGGTTATATTTGTGTGTGTAAAAAGCAGGCTTAGGTAATTATTTTTATATATAAAGAAAACAACAGAGACTGATCAATTATACATGAACTTGTACTACTTGTATATGCGGTAGGATTACAGGCATAAATTTCCTTATGTCATTAGTTTTATTTAAGCATAATGCAAGACACTAACAATAGTAATTAAATTTATTTCAGGTGATGAAAATATTCACACACTGACTGGCATATTTTCAAATGCAGAAGAGTTTAAAAACAGCACACTTTTGCAAGAGATTGCTTTCAAATCCTTGAGTACCGCAGAAGAAACAGATGCTAATGATGACATGCACCCTGAAGTAAGTGATCTGGGCAAACCAAAGTCCGAAGATGCCCCTGCACCCCCAACTGACAGGCAGAACTTTCAGCTCACTAGCATGAAGACTAACAGTCCAACACAGGAGCTCTTTTCAATGACAGTGTCCCCATCATTGAGCTTAACAGCATATGAAAATCAAGCCAGGTATGTTGTTTTTTAACTAATTGTGTTCCTGATGTGGTTATTTAATCAAACATTTTAATTTGCCAGTTTGTTACGTAGTATGTCATGTGGTGTATCTTATTCTGGAAATATATTGGTGCAACAAACTGATGCAGTTGATAAATTTTCCTTGTTAAATGTAAAAAAAAGTTTATACCTGAAGTAATACTTACAGTTACTGAATAGCAATGATAAAGTTCGGCTTTTGCATGTATATTCGTTTTAGTACACACCGTAGTGCAGGCTATTTTATGGCATTCTAACATGGAAAACTCTCCCATTGCAGCGTTCAGTTTCTGTTAATAACTCGTGCATGTTACCATTTTCAAAGATTTAACACATTCATCTCAATACACAAAATTCTGTTTCCCCACCACCTTGGTTTTTGTCTCCATTATAGCTCGCTTCACACCCATGGTTACTGAAGAGCTAATTGGTAGATTGTACAAATCTCAGAACTCACTAAAATTGCAGTGTGTTGCAGGTAGTTGACATGTATCAATACCTGAAGATACAAAGTATAGCTCCACAACCATATATTCAATAATCATCCAGTTTTCAACATCTACGTGGAATGTAAAAGTGAACATTATTTTCCTCTCCCATATATAACAAATTTACTAAAACATTTACATAAAAAGACAGGTTGCCAAAATATAGAGTAAAATGCAACCAGATACTTAAGGTACCAAATACATTTGCTGTTATTCAGCAAATTTTTCATACAGTTTATGTTTATGCCCTTTACTGGCCATTTCAGTGAGTAAAAAAACAAAAGGGCTTCACAAAATATACTGGGTGAGTGACCCTAAATTACCATTATTACAAAATGGCAGCTTTATTTCTGTCGCACCTACATTTACTCTTGATATTACTAAATAATTTTTAGTTCCTACGCCAGGAACTAACCAATTTGGTAACACAGTTCTGGTCATCACTAACTGAACCTGGTAACCTCACTCTTTGCTGCATATCTACTTGCAATCCCAAGTGGATGGGAGTAACTGCCCTGCAATGCCAGCCGTAACTCCCGCAAGTAAATGTGATTTTTACAAAAGCCCTAAATTTCATAAAGTTTTCTCTTAAAAACATTCACCAGTCATACGTACATACATAGAGTCTCGCATATCGCCTACTGGGTTGCAAAAAGCTAAGATTTTTATTGCCTTTGGTTTCAAATGGTCTTGGTTACAAGTGGTTTTAGTTACAAGTGGTTACAACTACGTAACATCTTGGTTACGACATATTCACTATTGTCCTTATAAGTTTACAAAACCTCAGGTTACACAAGGTAACACTATCAAATTTTTGGCTAAAAGCCAACATTTCACAAAACTTTAAAAATACTTATAAATTCCGGCCAGCATGGCCCTCGCCTAATGTCAAAGTGACATAAGGGACCTGTTCACTTGAGGAGCCTACGTGTTCGTATCAAATAAGAATGCAACTTATCTCTGGTAGAAGCTTGCCCCCTCGAGGCCACTGAACTGACCCCGATGGCAGCGTGCACAGGCATTAAATACACAAGTCCGCCCTTCTGCGCTACCAATCAAATTAATTTCCCTTCAAAAACCCCGAGTTTCCAAGAAATCATTGGGCTTTCAATTACTCCTAGGAGGGATCAAGCTAATCACAACGAATGGCAGTTGATGTTACCAAATGTGGTGAACAGACACAACGGACACTTATTTCCCTCAGGGGGTTTTAACTAATTGAAATGTCAAACACCAATAATATTACAGTATGTCATCAAACTTCCGGCCTCTTGACCAAGTTGCCGGAAACGGCATAACCAGACGTCATTGTTTTGGGCAGTCCACACACCATGGCAGGCAGCTCTCTGTGCTTGCCGTCAACGGTGCTGCACTCCAGTAACAAATCACTGAAACACCAGTCCACAACACAGGTCTGGTTGCTACCGCACGTGAAAATATGCGAGGACATTAACAGTTATTTTCTCGGCAACCCAGGGTTTTCAAAGTCTTTTTAAAGTGATGTGAAGTCGGCGAGAACATTACAAGTGAGTTATATTAGAGTTTCAAGTCGCATGGGAGGTTTCTATACCTCAAAATCAACGTGTATCGGACAGTACGCCACACAAACCACAACCAAACACAGTGAGTTTTTTTTTTTTTTGGAAATGGTGAATATTGACAAGGTCCGCCTGCTAGTACGTAATTATTTTAATTATTCAAGTGTGTGTGCGGCGTGGCCCACCCCATTAATTTTAAGAGTGGTTTTACTTGTTCAAGGGTGTGCACGACATGGTCCACCCCATTAATTTTTAAAAGTGTTTTTATTAGTTTCAAGTTGATAATTATTCCAAGACGTGCAGTGACGTGGCACTGCCCATCACAATCATTGAACATTTTGTGGTCCTCTGGGCCAGATCGAGATGCTAGCAACCAGACGCATAATTACATTCTTGTGAAAGTGGAATTACGGCAGGTGTAAATGTAAACAACAAGAGTCCGCGCTTGTAATGGTCGCAATGGCAGCATCAACAACAGACATGCAACTCATTTTCAATTGTGGCATGGATAAAATTAATGAAGTTAGTGCTATTCTAAACAAAGTCAAAAGCAACCCTGATAAGCTAGAAGTGTTTTCAGTAGCATTTCAGGAAATTGCAGAGAAAAAGGACGAATTCTTAGCAAACTGCTTTGCTTTATGTGCAGTCTCACCAAAAGCCGAAATACAAACAGTTAAGGAATTGAAGGAGGCTTTTGTAAATTTTGAAAAGCTTTTAGGCAACTTCGGATAGCACATAATAGATGCATGGTCAGAGAATCTCGGTTAGTTTCACATGAGACATGTCTTCATGCAGTTTTACAGCCATTGCAGCTACCTACTTTCTCATGCAATAGGGCTGAGTGGGCTTCCTTTGCAGAGCTTTTCAAATACATTGTGCATCAAGAATCTTCTCTCAGTAACATACAGAAGCTCCAATACATCATTGGTTGTCTGAAGGACAAGTTGCGAGAACTAGTAAGTAAGCTACCACTAACAAATGATAATTATGATTTGGTTTGGTCTTCATTCAAGAAAAAATATAAAAACTTGAGGTTTACTGCCACTATTCATATTCAGAAAAATCTGCATTTACCAGCTGTGGATAGCAACTACACAGAATCATTGTCATGCTGTCAGTACAGTGCAGGAAAATTTAAGCGCACTAAGGGCAGATAATTTACCTATCCTGAAATAACGCTTACATTGAGCAAGGGAAATCATGCTCGCCATAAATGTGATAGTTTCTGTCAACACCAGTTGATGATAGAATTAAGCTTGTTAACGACCAGTCTTTGTGTTTTAATTGCTTTAAACCCCTCCATATTGCCCAGCGATGTATGTCAAAATTCTCTTGCAAGAAGTGTTAAAAGAAACCTTTACTGCTTCATTTTTCCCATGAACAACAGTCTTGACCAGTACATGCCTCTTCTCTGTTAATAATATGCCAAAAAAAAAAAGGCAACACAGGCAAACACAATGGCTAGAACAAATGCATACACAAACACAGGGACAATGAAAATGACTGCAACAGACTGCCTTTGATTACAGGTGCAATGTTTTTGGTAATTGGAATATGATCCCATGTTCAACCACCTACATACATAGTCTCAGGAAAACTTAGAGAATTAGAAGTATTTTTACCTAGTAGAGGGGCACCGTCACTAATTACTGCTTCATTGCAGAATGCTATATTGCTACTTATCTGTTTCTCAAGGGTAATTCATTTTACAGCTTAAGTTTTATTCTATTCTCAGTCAAAAATAGCAAACTATCACTATATAATTGGTTAGATTGGTTAATTTTCAGTTCATGTTGATGCTTTAACTATCCTAATGACAGCATTCAGAATGTGAAAACTCTGCATTTTAGTATGGTAACTGCAGTTTTTGTTATGCTAAGCAGTTTCCAAGCATAATAGGTGTGATTGAGTGGATTGTGCAGGACAACGCTGGATGACGGAATGTTGGAACTAAAACGAAGCCACAGCTACAGCATGGAGCAGAAGATGTCACCATCACGCTTGTGTGCGGTGCTGTGGCAGAAACGGCACCAGGCAATTGGCTACCGCAGTGAAGTATCTAGCATTGTGGAGAGTACTCATGGAACAGAGGATGGTAATTTGTTTGTTATTTTATTGTTTCAGCGACAGTCTGTTTCAAGTGAGGGATACAAAAGGTGCTATAACTCTACATGTTCAAGATATTTAGCATCACTGTGGTTCATAATAATTTGTTAGATTGCAAAAATCATCCTAATGTCCTATTCTGATATACAGAGATTTCATTGCTCAGTAGTTACAGTAAGGTCAACTGTGTTTGTGGTACAGCTGATGAGCACTGATGGTCACTGGCAGTCATTCGCAAGTTGCTGGGTAGCACCGTGTGTTAGCCTAGAATGAGTATAACACTGGATTTATCGTAATTCTGGAGGGAATGCATTGCCAATAAAATCAGCCATTGGCTTATGATCTAAGACATGTGTTCTCTAAAGATATTTACAGGCATGCAGATAAAGATTTAAATATTAAATACTTATTATGAAATTTACGTGTAAGAGCAGTGAAAGACTAAGCTTAAAATTTTATTCATGTCAAAACGTTACAACAGTATACCCTGCAAATGTGCATTAAACCAAGTTTTCTATATGTAAAACAGTCTTTCAAATAAGTATCATGTCTAAATCAGCTGTGGAATTCATAATTTAGTCTTTTTCTTTTATTGAAATGTATATCACTACTGAGTGTTCCAAAACTACCCAGTCACTTCCAGGTATAAATATTTGTTGGTTACTAATAACTGTCACTTTACTGCTGACTGACACTGATTAACTACCAGTGAAGTCAGAGCTTGTCAGCTGTAACTTAAAACATCCTCAGACTATGTTGATGAAAGAGAATAATTTAGTATTTTTACATGGTATCATTATTGCAGTCAGTAATTACCATATTTACTTGCATATCTTATACATCCTCTATATTCACTTCCTAATTTAAGAAAAAATATTTCACCACTTATCTTCCATGTACAGAGTTCAAAATGTGGCTGCCAGAGAATGGGGAGAGAAAAAAAGTAACCAGGGCCTTAAAAGTGCTCACTTTACCATAAACAGTCTAAACCAATCTGGAGTATCTTTTATTCACAAGATGTTTGTCTATTGAATTGAAACAATTTTCATTAATACATTGCCTTATTTGTTCTCAATAAGCTACTGGAAACAAACTTCGCACATTTTATATTTGTAACTAGGGGTGGTCATGTCATTTTGAGGAACAGTAGAAGCCCGGAATACTGGGGCTCATATTACTGCAGGTGAATTTATGTCCCTCAGCCTGAATAATTAAATGAGTGAAAAGCATGAGGTCTTTAAGACCAGTGGATGGTAGGATGTAGAGAAGTCAGAGGAGGGGATGGAAGGAGTGGGCATTGACATATTTTATCTATTTGAGAGAGGACAAACGCAGAGTTTGCAGTTGTTCACCGAATTAATTTTACAGCTGATATTGTTTGTTCTTCCAGAGTCAGTTCTGTGTGCCTGGTGCAATGCTGCTGCAAAGAAAGGCAAATTCTGTAGGTGCTAAACTAAGGCTTAGATTGCCTTCTCTTATACTTAACCAATTTATCAACATGGTATTTATGCAGTTAATCTTTGATGAAAGAATCCCTCGTAATCCAATTTTTATGTGAATAAATGTTTGCAATCAATATCTTTACTTACGTGCAGTGTACACCATATGGTATCAAGCAGCTGTGATCCACACATACTTGTGAAAAGAAAATGTATTTTACCCAGGGTAAGGGTGTGGTGATTGACATTTCAACTGTGGCGAGAAGGGGAAGGGATAAACGTGCTCAGGAATGGGAGGGGGATAAATGGATGTGAGTGAGCACTTTGTTTGCTTGTCGCCATGCATTTGACATGCGTGAAATAAAAAAAGGAGGTGACCAACAAGGGAAACCTGTCGTACAGCATAGCTAGCTGCACTGTTTCTGCACTGCTCATCGATTTTCTTGCATGAGCATGATACATTAGTATATGAAAGAAAGTATATAGTGGATGGAAAAAAAAGTTAAGTTACGCATTCGAGTTTAAGTCAAAAGTAATTAATTACATAGGATAAAATGGAAAACAAGTTGCCACGAGAAAATATGTCAATCCTGAAAGTGTCATACAGTGATGTACTAAGGAGAAACTAGACAAGGTGCCGGAAAATAAACATTCCCTTCCTCAGGTCATGTGTTAATTCCTTTGGAGTTTAGTTTTTTGTAATTTGTATTTAGCATTTAGTAAGGTTTGTTTGTAACACCACAAAATTGAACTGTCTAGCACGCCATGCTGCTATTGTTTTGGTGTTTTCATGATTCCAAAATTAAAAGTCCACAAAGTCTTAAAATAAATAAATCATTGCTGCAAGTTGTTAAGAGAGTCATTAAAAATTTTAATTTAAAAATTATGATGTAAAATTGTTAATTGCCAAAACATTGTTTCATAAGAAAATTCCTATTTCAAGAATATTTCAGCAACTTGTTTTGTGAAGTGATTGGTGTATGTACAATACACATTGGTTTATTCCATTAACATAGCTTATATGTGTATTTAAACATTTCAAACAGGCGAAACTAATGTGGTGGCGATTTGGTAATTTGTATTTTGTAATTTGTCAGCTTCAAAGCATACAAAATGCAAATTACAAAATTACATCATAGATTTTGTAGACAAGCGGGTCACATTATCATTTTGTTAACAAGGGAAAATTGGAACACACTGCCTCATTCGCCCCTCTTTCTTTATGACTGTCGTATCCTAGACCCACTTACCCAGCCTCGCTCCTGCCACCATATAGCATTCCTTGTGTTTAGTTTGTGCCCTTTCCTTTCTCACGTTCTTCCAAACGAAGGGAGAGGGGAAACCTCCTCCAACGCTTGTGACAAACACAAACATGCAGTGAATAACACAGTCCTTGGTAGCAAAAATTTATCCTTTGCCTGGAACATACTGTATTTGAGTAGTTCTTGCTTTGATGCTGGCCCCTCTTCCTCACCCAGAGATTTACTGTTTCTCCCGGAATAGTGCAGAAAGCGATTACGCAGGTCTGAATTATGTCCCCCAACACCCGCATTATATCAGGCTGTTGAATTACAATAATATTTCATTAATATATTGTCTTATTTTCCTTCAAGAACATACAGGAAATGCACTTTGCACTTGTTAAAGTGACTTGGCACCCGAAGTTTACATTTTTTTTGTGGATACGAAGAGTTATATATGCCTTTTGGGGTATACATTATTCGGAAGACGTCTGCCTATTAAAATAAATTAATATTTCCTTTTAAAAACATGTTATTTTTGTGATTATAGACAATTAAAGCTGTCTTTACACCAAAAAAAATGATATTTTAATGCAATTTTCAGGGTTTTGGGGGTTCAAAATCGGTTGGAAATGATTTTGCAAAGTCAACAATTTTGTAAGGTTTTTCTGTCACCATGAGGCCTCATTAAATCAGGGTTCTACTGTACGATCTTCCAAAGACATCACAGCATTCCTCCCTCTCCATGGCACCAACAGTGAGAGACAGTAATTTTTCACTTTCAAGCTTTGGCATGAAAAGCAGAGGGAAGAAAGAAAGTGGCCCATCAGTATGAGGTTGTTTGTGTATGAACGGGAGGGCAGGCTATAAGGGGGGGTTGGCCATTAGGGCAGGGTGGGCCAAATTTTTAGGTGGGAAGGTGAGGGAATGGGCAGTTAGGTTTTATTTTGTGTAGAAAAGAGAAGAGACTAGAGAAGCTAAAAGTTGATTGAATATTTATTTTTATGAGTTTTTTTTTATATTGGTTCATTGCATTACATAAAATTGAAAAGTTGAGCAGTTATACAGCAGATAGATAGATTTTTTGGAGAGTTAAGTTGAGAGATTTGGGCGGCTGTTAACAACAATGTCTTGAGGGCTAATAAGGGTGGCATGAGGTGAGAATGGAGCAACACCACAATGTAAGGGCAGGGAAATGGTAGATCTCAGAGAAAACCCACCTACCAGTAGCATAGTCCTGCATGATTCCTACTTGTGAAAATCCGGGAGTGACCCGGCTGAGGATTGAGCCCGATTTGCCATTGTGGGAGATGAGCAGTCTAACCGCTCAGTCACTATGGCCCCGGCCTTTGCACAGAAAAACAGTATTGCATGGTGGGCCAACTATATTTTCTGTAACTTAATTATTTATTGCCTATGTTAGTTTTCTTATAAATAAATCTTTATCAGATGTTTAAAAATATTGCAGTATGAAATGCTAATGCAACATGCAAACTGCATATTGAGCACAACTTGAGCATGCCAACCAGTGATTTTTAACTGTTGAGGGTTGTCAGGTGCCCCCATCTCCTTAAGCTAGATATGGTACATCTAAAAATAAACAGTTTGAGAGGATGACCTGTTTCCACACACGCACATGCACACACACATGCACATGCGCATGCGTGCACTCACGCACACACACTCTCTCTCACACTCACTCTCACACTCACTCACTCACTCACTTTTTTTTTTTTTCTGAGAGGGCATCCTGTTTCTGTTGTCTATATCTCCGTTGGGCTACCTCTGACTCTTAACCTTCTCCCTTTAGCCAGTAGCTGTATTTATTTGCAAAACAAACATGACTAAGCTACTTTCATCCTATAGCATCTCTCATGCCATGCTTTCAATGTTGGTATAGATGTAGAAGTTCATAAAAATATGCACAAACACGCTACCCCACATATCCTATTCATCATATCTAGTAAACCTTAAAAATGTTAATAAAAAGTGCATAAGATATCTGGGTAAATGCTGTTTTCTACACTGTTCTGTGGTTTTAAAGATGTCTGTAATTTTAATATAAATATTAAATACTCTCATCCTGTGATTTAATAGATGTACAGTATTTAAATATAAATATTGTTTAATCAACATGCTCATAGGAAAGTTTTCTATGGCAAAGTTGTGTGTGCAGGCTATGAAGGGGACAGCAGCGACTCCGCAGACGAGTGTGATTGGATTCAAGACCTGGAACCACGCTTGCCATCACTGCCCAAGTTCTGGCTGATCATGTCTGTGGACAAGGATGTTGTTACACTTTACTTTCACTGCAGGTGTGTCACTGTTTCATTTCTCATTTTTGAAAAGTTCAACTGTTTTAAGGGTACCATTACCCTAAGTAATGTGCACTCATGAGCAGTTGAATTAGACACACATAGCACATTGACAAAATAGTGTTGTGGTCACCCCATCAAATTGAATAGTTCTCAGCCACACATGGCGGGGATGTCATCGGACCTTATACTGACCATCTGAGTAACAATGGATCACAAAATGAGTATGAAACAAGATTTCAGTGCATTTGTTTGGGGCCAGATATAAGGAGTGCTTCATCTCTGACATCATGCATCCACTGCGATTCCTAGGACCACCATTTCAAGAATGTACCATGAATTCGTGTATTTTGGTAAACCACCACTGCCAGGTACAACTGCATTGCATACATTGTATTGATTAGGGATGGGATCCTAGATGCCACGGTACCGCGATACCATTGGTACTTTACAGTATCAAGTATTGCATGAGAATATACAAAAGTGTTGAATTTTTAACATTGTGCTAATGGTATTTACCATGCACGTTTTTTTTTTTTTTTTTTTTTTTTTTTCCCCCCATGAAGCACCAAATCACAAATTTCCCATAATATTTGCATACTGTGTTTTATCGCATAATTATTGCTGCCACATAAAAGTCACACAATCATTTTTAAATACTGAAAAAAGGAAAACCGCGTATGATTCGTTTGTAACTCCAGCCGCATCATAACACAAGGAACAGCTGGGATGGGAGGTGAAGAACCGAAGCTGGAAGTACCATGAAAAGTTGTAGTTACACTCCACAAGGAGAAATGAAAGTGGGAAGGGTGCCAAGGTGATTGCTAGGCAACCATTACCCCTCTTGCCAGGTGTACAAGGGGAGGAAGCATCATTGAGGCAGGCCATGATAACTACAGCAGAGAATACCCGAGGGTAGCTGACATCCGCTGATCAAAAGAGAGAATGTGTGGATGGCTCTCTAGTTGCTATGCAACTACTTGCCCTGTAGCCAGGAACCTTGCGCCAAGAATTGGACAGACAAAAAGTTGCAGTGCTTGTCACTCAATTCACTCTTGGTTATCCAAAGCTTTAGTTAACAAATGTTACCGTAATTTCCTTGAAGTCACAAAATAAAGTTGATCTGAGCTGATACCGATACCCGATATTAAATATCAGCCGATAATAAGAGCCAATATTTTCTTGTATGTGTTACCATTAAACCAGAGGATGATTGGGTGATAATGTTAATGTAAAATAGGCTCAACTGCTGGCATTTTGAGACAGCAGTTGCCTTTTTCATTCCAAGTACTAAACTGACTGATTGTCACTCCAGGAAGAGAAAGGGTGGAAGGGAGATTCTACCCTGCTATAGCAGCCACAGCACGCCACAGCACTGTGGCGTGCTGTGACAGGTGCTGTAAGAGATAATCATCTATAGTTTATATTGTGGGTTGCTGAATTACCAGCTTTGCAGTCGTCACACTTCAGTTCCACCTTGTCATTTCAGTACTTAAAATCTTTTAAAAGCAATGAGTCTGACATTCATAACCCGGGAACTGGCAGTGCTTCAATTTTACTCTCAGTAAAATAAGGGAGTGCTGAATTTAAAAACTACACATATTAATAATTTTTAATTTTCTGACTATGAACAAAGTTAAATTATGCCGAAAAAAATATATATTTTTATTTGATAAGTTTAAAACATAAAGTGCTTATGTTGCCATGACCTAAATTAAAAAATAATTACTAAAAAATATTTTGAATGCTGCTTTTACTCTCTAATTTAGAGGAATTAATGTGAAATTAATTTTCCTAAAGTTTTGTAGGTTTACTTAAAGCATCAAATAGTACATTATGTGGCACTGACTTAACATAGATTTTCTTCAGTTTCCCAAAATACTTTTAGTGGTAGTAGAAGTCTTTCAGTCCATTACTCATATATCCATTGAATTGGTATTGGATATTGGTTGTATCGGCAAGGAAATATAGGTTCCTACTGGTGTTGGTATCATCTCAGCACTAAAACTAAATTTTAAAAAACTACAGAATCACAAAATAAGTGTGTACTGAGCCATCATGTTCCTCAAAGTTTTATTACAGCTTTCACTGTGTAAACGAGATTTTATAAAATCAAAACAGACTGTGTTGTTGGTTTATTGTCGGTTAAGGACATTCGAGTTAAAGGCTGTCCACCGTTTGTTTCAATTTTGATGTCGGTTTTTGTATAGTTTCAGTGTGTGTCACCAACACTAGTTAAATTAGCAATTTTATTGGCCAAGTCGTTTTGGATTCATAACAATTTTAATTTGGTATCGAGAAAAGTATCAGTATCAAGTATCATAAGAATGTTTTGTTATCGTAACTGGTATCGAGTATCAATAAAATGTGGTATCAACCCATCCCGAGTATTGATGACAAAAGTTGACATAGGCTAGCTTGGTTGGTAACAGCAGATAGAAAGGCCATAGTGCAGCAGATCATTCACCAATGTAATGCTGTACCACAACAACCTCTGAGCAGCTATACCATCCACAACCATCTTCTCACTATGGGGTACAAAAGCCACTGCCCCACTAGGGCTTACCACCTGTCACAAGGTTCAACTATTAACATATGCACTGGACAGTCATCATTATACCCTTGGCATGTGGAAAAAGGTTGCATGGACAGATGAGGCAAGGTACATGTTGGCAATAGGTCCCCTGGTACATGTGCCACTGCCCCTCACTGGTAAATGATAGAGGGACCTGCTGGCACATCCATGTGCACCCATTTCTGTACCTACAACATCCTGCAGGAGACCTGTATCTAAAACAAGAAAATGCACAGACTCACTGTTCTTGAATTGTGGTTGGATGAACACTCCATGGATTTAAGGTTGCTTGCCTGGCCTCCAAGGTCACCCAACCTCAAACCTATTGAACACATCTGGGATGCTGCTGAGAGGGATGTGTGTGCTGTGAATACTGCTCTAACTGATCTTTGTGCATTTGGGAGGCTGTGCAGTGGTCATGGATCAGTATGGCTCCCAACCACTTCGGGTACCTTGTGCAGTCCACGTGTTGACACATCACCACTATTAGAGAAAAAGGGGATGCTACATGCTACTAAACAAGTATCTCTAATTCAACTGCTCATAAGCATATACCTGTATAAATCCACTCCTGGGATTTGTAGAATTTTTGTGTAATTTTTTCCTATTGCCCTTGAAATTTTCTGTGATGTACATTTTTCAATGTTATAGTGAAAATAGTATCTTCATGGCCATGCAGCAAATTGTTAAACATAAAGACATATTGTTGTACAGCTTATGCAATGGTTCATTATTTGCTACACATTGTGAATGTTATTAGCAGAGCAACAGAAATACTAATAAATTTTGGGAGCTCATAATTTGGTCCAAAAATCATAATTTTGTATTGGAAATAACAATTCCTACATACAAAATTATGCATTACATGGAATGCGACTGTAAATAAAGTGGAATACAAACCAGAAAGCACTTCACTGTAATGATGTGTGATAATTCAAGGCTATGCAATACCTTTCCATTTTCAGTTGACACAGTACAATTACACCACAAAATAACATAAATTTGTAACTATGAAAACACATAGAAACCAAAAATGCTAGCTTATACTTACTTTAATTGGAAGAAATTACTTGAATGTAGTAAGTATAATTTAAAATGCTATGTTGCTCTTGATGACAATGTGTTTAAGTGTTTGACCACTACTTAACAAAATTTAATATAAATATGGAGTTTAGTACTATAAAACCTTTATATAGAAAATATCATGGGACCAAAATATGGTTATTTTGTTATAAGGGAGATTATGTATGAAGGTTTTGAACAGGTATGTTCAATATTTTACGCACTCATTAAATTGGTTAATTTTACCTAGTACATATAAACATCAATAATGTCACATAAACTTGAATTTATGCATAATATAGTGCTGGTACGAATATTAATTGGTATAAGATTGTGGGTTAAATAAAGAAAGATAAGTGTATGCTAAGTAAATTTATTAGATGAAATTGCAAGTAGGCCACTAGGCTACAAAAAATATATAAAAGGGTAGGAATTCAAGTACTCACAGTGGAATACTTGTTGACAGGCACACACCCACACAAAGAAGGTCGACACATTTTTTACATGGTTGCGTGATTGCAATATTTCGCTGGCTATGCCAGCTTCATCAGGCGGTGATCACCTGATGGAGCTGGCGTAGCTAGCGAAACATTGCAATTGTGTAACTGCATAAAAAATATGTTGTCCATCTTTGTGTGTGTGTGTCTTTCCACAACTACTACACTGTGAGTACTTGAATTGATATCCTTCTATATGTTCTAAGTAAATTTATGTTAGTGATGAGCTGGTATCGATACCCAATATTAAAAACCAGCCACTATTCTAAATATTGGAACCACCCAAATCAAACTTTCTGTAAACTGATACTGAACAGTGATATTTTATTAGTTTCTGTCCTCCCCCCCATTATAGTGAGTAAATTGTATTAATAAATATTAGATATAAGGTTGAACGTACAAATTTCGAACCGAACCCGAACTTCACTTTATAGTTTGGGTTTGGTTCAAAATTTATTGCCATGTAAAAATATCAGTTCTAGTTCGGTTCAAAAAATTTACACGAGTTCGTGTTTGGTTCAAAAATGTGCTAGAAAGTAACATCATTAACGAACTTTGAAACAAACTTAAGTATTTCCTTTTTCCCCCAAAATAAATGAAAACCTTTCTGGGGTGCGGAATGGTAGAGTGGTAGGCGTAAACTGCCCAGTTATAAGCTATCTAGTCTTAAACTGTCCAGTGATGTTTAAAGGGAAATGTAGTGGAAGAATCTTAGAAGATTGCTACCTGGGGGGAGAAGGGAAGAGACAACATGTTTTTTTTTTAGAGAAGGGTAATGTCACATTCCACAACGGCAAAGAAAAGGACCAGCCCGGCAAAAAAAAAAAAAATCAACACAACAAGAAAAGACCAGCATGTCACTGCCTAAAAGAAGCAAAGAAAGAAAGCAGGCCACCCATGGCAGGTGACGTTTCTCTTTTAATGACTGGCACTGCATAAAAGAAGCAAAAAAAAAAAAAGAAAGCCAGCCGCCCACCTCAGTCTTTAACATTCTTCTTTTAACCACCATAAGGTTACCGCGACCTTATAGAATGCCACAATGTTTTCGCTTTAAGCCCCCCCCCCCCCCCCCCCCCATCCCCCTGGAGTTATTTAAATAAATATTTTCCAAATATATTGCAATCACCACAAATTAATTTAAAATAAAATAATAATTTGTTACACACTTACTAAGAAGACCTTTTAGTAAAGAAAATGTTTTTGCGTGGAATTTGTTGAAAACATCATGGTGCGCATTATACACAAGTAAATACTGTGCTTCATTTCAAAGAAGTTGAAAAATAACAACGCAACACAACAAAAATTACCAAATAAGTCATATTTGATTATTGTTTTTTAGCAGTGATGACAGCATTATATCTTTAACTCTATAATGTGTAAAGCTAGTTGCTATTCATTACTTAAATGATTGTATACAAAATAAGTGATTTGCTTCAGTTTTTGAAAAATGAAATTTTCTATTAACATTTTTTTTGTGTTGCTAATTTGCGGTTTTTGCATACATCTAAAATTACTGTAAAGATATATTTCTCAGTGTTATTATAAATTATCATATCAATCAAATCTATAAAAACCAAAAGTTAATATTATGTTAATTTTGTACCTTTTTTCCACTTTAGAAAAAATTTGGCCATTACATTTTGGAACTGTTAGTGGTGAAACTGTGCAGGTAGTGTGTGTGTACATGTGTGTGTGCATGTGTGTCTGTGCATGTGAGTGCGTGCATGCGTGCATGTGTGTGTGCACGTGTGGGTGTGTATGTTTTTTTTAATTACGAACCATAGTGCAGGACTACAGATACCCGTCAGGTATCTCTATGTTAACACTCACACCACTTCCGATGGCCACCCGTTCTGTGCACCCAGGTGTACAGAAAGGTGTAGCCCCAACCGCTAGGAACACCTCCATCAGAAGCAGGACAGCTACCTCAGGTTGTATCACTGACCGGAGCACCAAGGGAGCTGACAAGGTATTTGTCTCGGACTGGAGTGCTCGACTGTTGCTGGAACTCACCCTGACAGTAGTAGGAAGATGGCCCACACCACATATCGCTGTAGGTTTTTGCGCCAAGGCGCGGAACCATAGGAGCACAAGGTTTGCGCCGTCAAATGCTGTTGGGCTTTACACTTAGTAGGGAAACTGTCTATTGCTTGGACTGATGGATTGTATGTTCAGTGTCAATACCGCCTCTAGGCCATTTGGGATAAGGCATGGTACTCAAAGGGAGGACTTCTTTGCTGCTAAGAGAGTGTGCACCAGTAACCCATTCACACTTGGTAGAGACACCCCATGTAAACGTGCTCAGTCTGCCCATCACCTGGAGAAGCAGGCCTCTTCAGTTAGCACCGCACTATATTTCCCTCCGCACACAAGACGTGGCACTGAGTCACACCCTGCAGTCCGTGCCCTAGTCACTGAGAGTGACAGTAGGTTGGGCATAGCCAACTCGTACTTTGAAAGCTGTGCAGCCGCAGCCTGGAGCCAGAGATATCTCATCTCACCATACAGCACTTCATCAGACCGCAGCACCCAGGCAACTGCTGACCAGCAACTACGCCAGAACCCAGGAAATTGGTGAGTGAATACCCGGGTTAGTCCGCAATACCTTCGAGGGCTAAGGTGGTACCCAGGCATATAGCAGTGCCGACCGTAACTGATTTTGTACCTAATCGACAGCCAACTTGACCATTGTTAGTCTCCATTAGACAAACTACTCAGCCTAAGTAACCGTGTACCAGAGCAAATCTGACCAGTGCTCACCAAAGTAACTGTGACTAGTGTATGCAACACGCGTCAAAACTTTAGTACGTAAATTAGGTTAAAAATCCTGATGGCAATATTCAAATTCTATAAGACAGGGATAACAACCTAAAATCTCTGAATGTGGTCGTACCTAATTTGCTTTCCCGCTACCATAGTGTACATGTAAGCTGCCAATGTCTCAATTGTATAACACTCTTATAGTAAAATATTACTGTTCCACAATTAACAATGTTCAATACCAAATTTTATGCTTTTAATTCAATAGACGAGCTCAGTGAAGCAGTCAAATCTTTCTCTAGATTTGTCACAATAAAATTAAGCTGGGTTGTTATGCACTGAAAAACCAATATGGCAAACTTTTCTAGATTGAAAAACACCACTAAATGTGGATGGTAATTAAGCATCTTATCTAGTGACGTAGACATCTCTCATAATAGGATACCAGCTTTAATATTGGGACAGGACTCGACGTAGGTTGCTCTCGTAGAAATGATGGACAGGGCTGGGTGCTTATACTTGTAATAATATCTTCTTTTACATGTATGATGTACCGAATACTTCTACCTCCTGTATGATGTACCAAATACTTCTACCTCCTGAACATCTAAATACCTATAGGCTGTTCATGGTAAAATAAGCACTTTTGAAAGCCTTGCTTAAAATCTACTTGTATGCACGTTGTGTCTTATTCTGCCTATGTAATATTAACATTGCCATGGGCCTCAGCATCTTATTCATGTGTCAGTCAAGTGAAACTGTAAAATAATTATGAAAGTAAATATTTTAAAACTCTGCTCATTTTTACACTTCTATGCATTAAAAAAGCAGAAAGGGATTGGAATAATTTAAGTTATTAGAAATGGTTACCTAACACTTTCTATTTGACGTTAAGATATGGAACTACTTTCCATCCTTCATTACCAACGTTACAGGGCGTATGTCACTCAGTGTGCCAGTTAAAATATATGCAGGCAGGACCAGTGACTTTTTTTAAGGTTCATTTCAAAAGTTCTCACTTTATCATGAACAAGCTTTAGCAAAAGGGGCGAATATCAGCGTTCACTTATTGCTGGTAACAAAATGACATTAAAAGATGTCTGGGGAAGTATCTAACACCCTTAATTTTAGTTAAATGCCCTTCACTCAACCCATGTGTGGGCGAGGGTCCTACCCTACGCCTGGTCTTGTTGGAAGCCGGGTATGGAAAGAATGTTAAGGTCTATCGGCAGATGCTATCTTAATGGGGTCTAACCTGTAAGCCAATCAACAGTCAGGATTTGAACCTGTGGGCCAATGGGGACTAAAACAATTACGACTCATCTCTTATGACGCCAGTATACCTAGTACACCCAAGTGAAAGTAAAACCCTGACAACGTAGTACAAGGACGTTGCTGATCGCCACAACCCTGGACAGCGCTTCCGAACGCGTGGAAACTGATGATTCGCAAGCCAGCGAGCACGCTGCCCTCCCCTCCCCCGCGCTGAGAGCCAACAAGCCGTCAGCCACCTCAGGGCACAGCCGTGAGAGACAGATGGAGGGTAGCTATGCCCACTTCGGCCTACATAAGTCCGTGTGCGGCAGGGCTCACGAGTTATTCTTTCTGAGCCCTCGAGTTTGCTCCACCACTTCTTGTGTTGGGACCTTCGACGACGTCCATGTCTTGAGCAGCTTACCAGAGGCTGCAACCATTTCTGTCACCAGAAGCTCTTCTGCAGCAGCATTGACCAGAGGCTTCATTGACATCAACTACTACCACTTACCAGAGGCTCTTCACTGCAGATAGCCTTCTTCTACCAGAAGCTTCTTCTACTACCATTATCAACACCCTTCACTACTGATTCCTTCTTGAACAGTAGCCACTCCTACTTGCTGGTAGAGGCAGTTATACTCCCTGCTACTAGAGCAGTGGATCATTTTATTTAATCGTCTCGTCTACACATCTCAAAGTTAGTTAATCACGTTAAGTATATTAAGCCATTGAATTCTTATACATTCTTGACTAGCTTAGAACCAGGTCACTTACATTTGTTCAGTGTAGGTTACTTCCAGCATACCTTCTGCTTGGTTAGGAGATAGTAGATGTCACTGTATTTATTACGTTCTTAATAAATACAACTGTGTTCTTTTAGCTGAGAATTATTCTTTCTAGAGAGTCATCCAATACGTCTACTAGGATCCGTATACGTTGTGCACTGCCGACAGAGACCGGGCAGTTGAATACAAATTAGACCTGGACTGGGGATCCCCTATAGGAATCCACCAGCCATATACATACACCATTCGATGGCCACCTGTTCTATACCTCCGGGGATAGAACAGCAGAGCCCCAACCACTAGCAATTTATCCAACCGGGGAAAGACAGTACACTTGGGTTGTATTTCTACTGGAGCACGTAGGTGCTGGCGGGAGTATTTGCTTGAGTGTTACGGCCTGGCCTTGGTTGCAACCCGTACCCAGTAGTGGCAGTAAGGCATCCCATACCGTTCAACGCTTCTGGTCTGCCTGCCGGTGGCAGGGGGCCTTCTGGAGCACCGATCTGTACCGGCAGCCACTGCTGGCAGAACACTAATATAGGGATTGTTTCACGTCCGCGGTTCATAATCTATACCGTTCAGTGGCGGTTTCACATCTATGCAATTTAAGGTAAGGCACGGCTCAATGAGAGAAGAGCAAAGTGCAGCTCATCTTGCTGCAGAGCTGCGGTCTGCATTGGCCCCACCTACTTCCGGTAGACATTGAGACAGTCAATGCCTCCAACTACCCGGACCTTCAACGAGGAGCATCAGCAGGCAAGGTGGAGAGCGGTCGTCCGCTACTCCCTTTCACTTCCACTTCACGCATCGAGACCGCAGATGCCTCCCACTACCTTACACCTCATGCAACTACCTTGATGAAGGACCTGGATATTGACAACGTTGATTCCTCCAACTACCCGGACCTCAGGCAGGAGCATCAGCAATCGAGGTGGAGGGCGGTCGACTGCCACTCCCTCGCACTGCCACTTCACAGAAATATCCTGCCCTACGGGTAGGAACTCATGCAGTCAGGATGCAGGACCTTCCTGTGTCACTCCCCGGCACTGCCTCAGCGTCCCTTGTTCCTGTGTCCTCCCCATCAGTAACTGCAGAAGCAAAAGCCACAATACGTCATGCTGAACCACGACGCCTGATGCCCCTGCATGCGGCCAAAGGCCAATTTGATGACTGGCCGGTACCCGGAATCACTGCGGAGACCCACATTGAGGATTACGTGGCCATATCCGACACATGCCACACTTAGGCAGGGAGGAAGACCGGCCAAACCCCGACCCACTGAACAGAAGTAAGTGCAGTGCTCAGCAAAATGAGAAATCAACCAGTATTTATAATTTACTACTAAACAGTGAAATAGGACTCATTACAGACCTGTAACTAGTGATAATTATCTGCCCAGTCACAGACAGTGAGACATTGGTAATAAACACTCACATTATGCTTATCTAATATTGAAAAACAACAACAGTTAGCCTACCCAGCTGTCATCAAACAGGGGAAGCATAGGAACCGGTGAGGTAAATGTGATAGGAATTATTTAGACACTCGACTAAGTGCACGTAAAATAATTGAACTCGTAAATGAACTCATAAAATCAGCAGTTATTATTCTGTAAGTAATCTAGACCAGTGAGAACAGATGTTTTATATCTCACCAGTGATAAGGTTCCAGAAGTTAATGGCCAACAGCGCACACGTACGTGCAGTATCACTTACAGATGCTTTCCACAGTGCCAGTGTATACATGAAGGCAGAAACTTTAATGATTGCACACATTTGAATTAGAACTACGCATAAGATGGACTCCCGTAAGGGAATTAGATAACTTAGATTTTTGTATTTATGACTTGATGTGTAGGTACACATGTAAATATGCCACTGAGGGGGGTGAATTGATGCGTGCCGCTCTATTGTATTATTACTTACTATCATCTCTTATGATGCCAGTATACCTACTACACCCAAGTGAGAGTCGAACCCTGGCAATGTAGTATCCTGGACAGCGCTTCCGTACATGTGGAAACTGATGTTGCGCAAACGAGCGAACACGCTGCCCTCCCCTGCGCTGAGAGCCTTTAAGCCATCAGCCACCTCAGGGCACAGCCGAGCGCCACCGAACATGCACAAAACCGAGCGAGAGACGGAGGGTAGTTACCCCCACTCCGGCCTCGCGCTAGAGGGACGTCAAACCTCCCCTTGTGGGCCGCCATCGCACCTGTCCTTCAGACTATATGAGTTCATGTGCGACAGGGCTCGCGAGTTGTTCTTTCTGATCCTCAAGCTCACTCCACCACTTCTTGTGCTGGGACCTTCGATGAACCCCAAGTCTTCACCAGCTTACCAGAGGCTACAGCCATTGCAGTCACTAGAAGCTCTTCTGCTGCAGCAGTGACCAGAGGCTTCATTGACGTGAACTACTACTACTTACCAGAGGCTCTTCATTGCAGATAGCCTTCTTCTACCAGAAGCTGCTTCAGCTATCATCATCAACATCCTTCGCTACTGATTTCTTCTTGAACAGTAGCCGGGGCGGCTACTGGTAGGAGCTATTACACTCCCTGCTACTAGAGCAGAGGATCCCTTTATTTAATTGTCTTGTCTAGACATCCCAAAGTTAGTTAATCACCTTAAGTATATTTAGCCATCGACTTCTTATATGTTCTTGACTAGCTTAGAACCAGGTCACCTACACCTGTTCAGCTAGGTTACATCCGGCATACTGTCTGCTTGGTTTGGAGATAGTAGATGTCACTGTATTTATTATGATCTTAATAAATACAGCTTTGTTCTTTCAGCCGAGAGTTATTCTTTATAAAGAGTCATTCACTATGTCTGCTATGAACCGTACATATTGTGCACTGCCAACCGAGACCGGGCAATTGAATACTAATTAGATCCGAATGGGGATTCCCTTCAGGAATCCACCACCCATATACATTCACCATTTGAGGACCACCTGTTTTAATTCTCCAGGTGTAGAACAGCAGAGCCCCAACCACTAACAACTCATCCAACCAGGAAGAGAGAGTACGCTTGGGTTGTATTCCTACTGAAGCACGTAGGAGCTGGCTGGAGTATTTGCTCGAGTGGTACGGCCTGGCCTTGGTTGTGACCCATACCCAGTAGTGGCAGGAAGACGGCCCATATGGCTCAACACTTCTGGTCTGCCTGGCGGTGGCAGGGGGCCTTCTGGAGCACCAAGCTCATACCAGCAGCCACTGCTGGCAAAACATAAATATAGGGATTGTTACGTGTCCATGGCTGTACCTTTCAGCGACAGTCTCACATCTATGCCATTTAAGGTAAGGAACGGCTCAAAGAAAGAAGAGCAAAGGACAGCTCATCTTGCTGCCAAGCAGCGGTCTGCATTGGCCCTCCTACTTTTGGTAGACAAGCAGAACGAGACTGCAGTTCTTTAGCCAGACTATTAGAGAGACCAACCTCTCCCATATACAAGTATATTAGCTTTCCACCACACACACGGGAGTACCAAGAATATCATCCCATCCTGAACGGTCTGATATATGAGACTGAAGTACAACACAGGGATACCAGTCCCATGTTCTGGAACCCAGACGCCACAGCTTGGAATCAATGTTACTATGTTGGCCGACATGGTATCACCGACTTGCAGCCAGCAGATGGCACTGCCTGTTCCAGCCAGCAGTCATCAACAGTACTACCAATGGCCGAAGCAAATATAAGTAAGCCAGGTAACCCTGACACTTCCCGCCAGTTGAGCACCTCAACTAGTAAACCCACAGTGGGAAACCAAGTAAGCCAGTTACTCATCCGCAAGCCACTAGTCAAACAGACTATAGATATCTTTGTACCGAACAACCACCCACGTGCCCAGTCAAGGTACCGGGCCGTAAACGCAAGCTAAGCCCATAAATCCTTACTGCCGCATGCTTGGTCTCGTACAACACAAAGCCACGACAACCATACCAGCTACTTCTTAACCCAGCACACGTCAACTTGAAAAACCTCCCACACAAACCACTTTCAATGGCCTAACAACCCACCGTAACAATGATTAGATGCAACAAGTTCTCTTACTTCCCGCTAGCTAGCTCTAGTAGTAAGAATATTGTTTGTCTTTGCTTTACTTCCCTTCAAACTGGCCGGTGATGTAACATCCATGAGTCATGCATTCACTACCTCCTCGCTCTACAACCACTCCCTCACCTTAGTAACACCAGCCAATCAGTAGTGGGCAGTGGTCGTAATTAGTATAGAAGAAGATACATCCCGTATCTTTTGGCCACTCTTCAGTTCTCCCCCACGGAGTTTTGACCAGCTTGAACTGCCAGTCTTCACTTCTAGTGCCATTCACTCAGAATTGACCAGACCAGATTGCTCAGCCTTCATTTCCAGTGCAAGCCGCTTGGGTTCTGACCATTTGACCATCGTTTAAGCATCACTTATGATAGGATTTGTTTCCAGCGCTAGCCGCTCGTAAAGTTAAAGTTACATTAGTCAGGGACTCTCCCAAGTTTTTTACCTCGAATACCCTCACACCACTGTAGTACACAGACGTGTCTGCACATTGACCTTCCGTTAAGTCCTTTTTAGGACTAATTCTAAACACACCTTGCTTAGTAAACCTAGTTTCATGTCGGCCCAGAGCGCAATGTCTTCGTACACATACCACATATCTTGACAATGCAAGAAAATATTGCTCAGTAACACAACGCATAATACTCAGCATTCCCCAGTTTATCACTGGTTACCTCTACTGGCCTATATTGAACTGTACGGTAGCTTTCCAGACGAGACTCACGCTGTTGACCAGGAGTTAAGAGTGCATTCATCATGTGTCTTTCTATTACGGAAAATATACGTGGATTGGCTTTCACTTTGAGTTCTTTCCTTTAGACGTAGCACCTTTCAGTAGTTACCTTCATGTAACAATACTACAGGTGATCCCGGGAAACTTATTCAAATGAGCCAGGAACACAAAGTTTTACTTACATGTACTAATTTGAGCCAACTTGTCAGCGCGGTGTCCGTTGGCCTCTCCATTGCGGAGCTCCGCCAAGAGAGTCAGACATTCCCTGTCTGAGAGCTCTCGCACCTGTGTGCGACCTTGGACAGGTGAGGCCTGAACATCTGGCATGTACTGCACCGTTGTGCCAGATGCAGGAATTAAGGTGTCCGCCAGTCTCCAGCCCGCACATTGTGCTTACATGTAAGTTGAGCATACAGAAAAAGCTGTATTGCTGCAGTAGCAGAAGTGTAAGTCCACTTCCTGATGCCCTATTCCAAAAGGAGGGGTCTCAAGGAAAAGGGTGTGCAGATTCTCCTGGCTTCTGGCCTTCAGCACGAGTTGAAGCCTGGTCTGGTAGCCTCCCTAGCTAGCTTAGAACCATGAGCACAGGACCAGGTACTTTGACATCTGCAAGACCCAGTCGAGAATGAAATCCTCAGATATCAGTTCACTGCCCCAGAGAAGCAAGGTCCGAAGGAATACCCTTGGTGGTTGGTAGAGCATCTGAACCAACCTGAACAGCCTCCTACACAAGTCATCGTATATTTGGTTCCAGCCACCCTACACCTTGCTCATCACTGTCATTCACACCTTCCTTCGCAACTGCACCTTCACCTACTACTCACCCTACTATTGCAACTACTGTGACACGTTGCCAAGGTGTCGTTGCAAAGCCGGTGGCACCACGATGCAAGATCATCTTACTTTTACCAGACTTTGTGCCCTGCCGAATAGCTACCAGGCCTGTCCAGTATAACGATAAATCTCCCATACCCCATCAGGACTAAGTCTTCAGTTTTATATGAGCGCTTGGCGTAGATCCTAGCCAAAAGAGGTGGACACAGCCTACTGATCTAGACAAGTGAGTATATATACCTGGTACATCATGCATCAGTACATAAAACATATCTGGATAGAAGTGTGAAAAAAAAAACCAGATGTTAATTACATGTACGCAAGATGTACATTTGAAGGTGTTACATATGACATGCAAGTTGAATGGGTATGCATTGACATGTACAGTCGCATCAATGGGAGGTACATTAATCATGTTTTGTAATGGCATCATAACATACTTTCCTTGTATGCTATGAATGGCACATTTTTGTTAACCCCTATGTGTAGTGACTTTTGAATCATCCTGAATACACTTATACAAAGGATTATATATGAAAGTAAACCTTGGCTCATGAGTTTAATAAATAGAAAAACTGCCCTTATCCAATGACAACTCAACATCACCATTCTCACTAGCAACAATGGAGAGACAAGATGGTCTGTATAGATAACTTCTGTAATACTGGTGGCACAATCAAGTATCATGTTACAGAACTACAGCTATTATGCCAACTATCCCTTGTAGTAATTTAGCCTCGAAACTCCCCTAATGCAAAAGTCTAGATTATTCCACCAATCCACCAAGAATCAAAACACATATCACTTTGGTGGTTGGCGAGTAGTCTGACCACTACACTACTATGGCTCATTATTAAGGGAAAATATATTTTTTATTCATTATAACTTGTGTTATTAAATGAAGACAATGACAAGAGTCATGGAACAACAAAGCAGAATTAAAATAGTTTTCATGACTAGTAATGATTTGCAAGATGTTTAATGTGAATATCTACATACAGTTAGAATTCCCTATGCAACATGAGCGTTTTATTACAATTAAATTTTTTACCTGACAAAGTTTGTTTTAAAATATTTGCCTTCAGTAAGATAATGTGACATATGTAATCTGTTATTTTTAGTAGAACTCAGAATTTCAGTTACATTACTCTGCACATTCCTCCTGATTGTTTATTCAAAGACCCATTAGCATGCAATGGGCTGCCTGTCCTTGGCAATATTGTCTCTACCTCTAGCTGCATGGCTGCCAACCTTGTGCAAACTAATTACCTCCCCTGACAAATCACCGTAGTTACTTCTCCAGTTTGCCATTGACGTGTGATGCTTATATAGACTACTCTTTTTGCTGCAACTGTGTATCATCACATGTACACCACATGCCCTACAGTGATACAACCCTGAACTGCAGCAATGCAAGCCCACATTACGTCTCCTATATAAGGTGATTGCCTGAAGACCATAATGAACCTGAAGGAAGAATATATTAAATTACCCCTGATGTAACTAAAACACAGTGAAATGGGAAAATACTAGTAAACCCCGCCAGAGAAACTGAACCTAAGCCTCTGCAGCTTACGCAACACTGCATAGCAGGTAGGCCTCTTCCAGCTGTTCTGAGAGATGGCAATAGAGTTTGGCTCTGCTTATGAGGGAGGAGCAACCCCCACCAGAGCTACCCAAAGCCCGAGAGCACCCAAGACGACCCCCAGTGCAGAATAATATATGTCCCTGCACCGCCGTAAAACAGCAGTTGGATTTCAGCAGCTCGCCTCGCACAAGTTGTATCAGGGCTCTCTGCTCAGTCTAATCTCTTCCACTTTCCTCATGAGAGACCAACAGTTGATCTTTAACTACCAACGCCGGACTTCTTCAGCACCTGCTGCAGCCCCAGAAGAGTCGTCATTCCTCCCCTTAACACTTGACATCAAACCCACACCCCATAACCTCCATTAAGTCCCTTTTAAGGATGCCACCAGCTTCAGTTAAGGTTTAGTTGTTATCACGGCTACCTATTTGTTGCTCTGTGCTCTTTTTTTTTTCTTCGCCCTTCGGGCCAGGCTCTTCACGTCGACAGGCACCTGTACCTGTCTTTGCTTTCATTCCGAGAGTTATTCAGAGCCTTGGTTACAGTAGGAGATTACGGGTCACCGTGTCTTATTCTCGAGAGAATAAGACACGTTTCTATTTTAACCGCTGTTTGCTCTTTCTTAGTGTGAATTGTGCTTAGTCATCCCCTGTAAGAGTCACCCCACATCGGAGAGGCAGGGAACCGCGGAATTGAACTTGTGTGCCAATCAGTGTAGGACTGCAGCTTGTCCCCTAAAAGGGTTCGATATATGTCATAAAGACACAAACCATTAGATGGCAAACCATACTGTGGACCAGGTATGTGAAGCTACTTGGTGCATACGTACAGTAGAGCCACAACCACTAGTAAGACACCGACAAAGAGGTCGGATTCCCCTTGTCAGTTAACCCACTAACTCCACAGTGCATATACTCGCCAGAGGAAGTGCCAGGCCTGGCAAGGAAGGAATACCTCTTCTGAATCACACTCTAGCTAGGGTTATTGTTGCTTGCCACCCTGTTGCGGAAGTGAACCGTAGCACCGTATTACCTGATAAATGCCATTCACCACTGGAGAGGTAGTAAGTGGAGTAACAGGAGGGCAGCTGCTAACCTGTCTGGTAAACCAGCCCCAATTAAACAGTCAGCCCCTGCCTTCAGCTTTTTGACCCCCCCGGGAATGATTTCATGCTGCCTGCCAACTGTCAAGGCCTCACCTCACAGTTTCCCCCAGACATCTGTTTGGTCCTCTGGTAAAGCTTTTCATTGCTGTACATCCAGTCATCAAGATTCTTCACCTAAGTCTACCACTTTAAGAAGGCATCGAGATCATAAATGACAATGAAGTTCCAGCTGCACCAACCAGCACCAGTGGGCCGGAATCCCACCAGCCGAATATGCCTGTCCACTGAGCCATCCAGCAGACGTCGCCAACAACCAGTCATGTCAGGAGACCCGACTTTGGAACAACACCGTCAAGCACCTATTGACCAGCAGTGGGAGATAAGCCAGCAGCTCCGCCAACACCCCACACTCGTAAACCTATCTTAGCACAACTCAACATTGTGCCCAGCCGGCGGCTTACCGATACGACGCTGTATAAAGGCACCATAGAAGTGAAGTACCAAATCTTACACACCCCACCACATTATGGTCTGTACCCCTTTTGTACCTGTACGCCTGATCTAGTGCAGTACTAAAAACAACTTTTATTGAGGCACTGACGTTTACATGTCCCTAGACCATCACACATCAACATTTTCCATTATCAAAAAATACTTAATAAAAATTTGCCACATATCTAATGCTTTGGTAGATTATATATGCTATATGGTTATTTTCAGTAATGAATTCATACCTAACATCATTGTTTGATACTTGCAGGTTGCAGGCTTTGCAGCCAATATTGGTGGTCAGCTATTTGGAGGTTCAAAGGACTGTGGTGTCATGCATTAGAGGCTTATGCAAATTAGTTAACCAAACACGTCTGCTGCAAGAACTTCATGATACGCGCACATGTGATCCATTGCTTGAAGCAGAATCAAGCGAGTTTATTTGGGTTGCAGGAAACCCAATCACCGTGTCTAATAACGTGGTGACATCTTCAAAAATGTTAGATGGTAAGTTTAATGTCATTATGTATTTTTCAATTGAGTTTGCAAAGGATCTGTTCTGTGAATGTAATAGATTGGTTTATTTTTTTTTTGTTTGCAGATGAACACTCACTGAGTGCACTAAGCATTGAAGGTGTGCAAGAATTCCCTCCAGGCTGCTTTGCATGCAATGCAGTATGGGAAGGACAGTTTCTTCTGCACCCTCGCCTCAAGTCTGGAGCTGGGAAACCCAACTTGTCACGAGGAATACAAGCATTGTGTACTGTTTTGAACCGCTTCTCCGTGAACAATCGCAAAAATATGTTTGTGTACCAGGATAAATCAAACAATGTTTTCTACCTGAGGCTTCATGAAAAGTTGCGGTGGCAGAGCAAGCTGACTCCTACTAGTGTCGGCCGATCTGACACAGATGATTACTCCCCAGGACAAGTATCGCGCAGTTCATCTATTTCATCTCTGAATGCACGCAAGCATCAACCTGTGTCAGCAATGTCATCCTTGAAAAGTAGCGAGGACTTTGTGGCACAAGTGTGTGATATTTTTTTATATAATAATTTTTGGTGCAGACATTTCTTCATGTGTTTTGTTAGGTTTGGAAGAATGTAATTATTGTGTTGTTTCCCTTGGTTGCAGGCTGGAGATATCAGGCCACGGTTGAGATCATTTGATGACAAGGAAGGGGTGTCTAGTCCTGGAGAAGTGCTAACACCATCTGCATTGCCATCTCCATTGTCGGTCAGATCAGATGATGCAATAGTTCTCAAAGTCCATGGCATTTCTGATGTAGGTGAGTTTACAAGCTGAGAAACATGCTGCAGTCATGTCCCCCATACTGTGGGTTGTCCAGCTCCTGCATCTTGTCCCACCAGTCATGTTCTTGTCTCAAAGATCAAGCCATGCATGTTTCAGTGCAAGCATAATAAAGGTGAAACCATTATGGCTCATCAGATCAGTTTTGTGAACTGTGGTAATTCTGGATTTTATAAATATAAAGTGTGTCCAGACCAGCTGTCTACACAAATAAATTATTACAAAGAAAAACATGAAAAAATTAAACCATGTTTCCACTAGCATTAATCTTCACATCTCTGACACCTTGATTTTGAAATAATTTGGGCAGCAACATTCTATTTATCATGTAAAGGCACACACTGTCAAATTTTTTAATTGGTGGGTGGCAGCAGTCACTTCTCTGACTGGACATTTTAATTGGAGAGTTCTAGGATAAAACCAGTTAACTTATTAGTTTGTATACCTTTTTAATATATGAGTTTATGTTCACCATTTCTCTTCTCCAGGTATCTATAAGACATAATTGCCATTTATTACTTCAGTCCAGTTGCAGGAAGCATGTAATTTACAGTGGCACAATACTGCTTGCAAAGTTTCTAACACAGAAAGTTATGTTGGCAATATCTGCTCAGTAGTAGGGCATAGTTCCTTCATGGCCCGTGTCCAAGGTTGGTAACCAGGGGTGCCATCTCAGAAATTTCCCCATTTTTCTCTCAAAATCTCTTGTTTTACCCAAAAATCACTTTTTTCACTCACAATGTTACCATTTTTCCCAGCTGCAAAAAAAAAAAAAAAGGACTCCCCAGAAAAAGCTATTTTTTCCCATACAGATGAGGTGGACTTGTGACCCAGGCAAATTTAGGGTTAGAGCAACTGAACTGGTGTGGACTCAGGACCATTGATCTTTTACCCTGAAAATCTAAAAAATTATTTTTTAAATTTAAATATAATTTTATAATAAAAGCATTTATAGGCATAAGTATTAAGTGTTATATATCACCAGACTAGTATTTTCAAGGTACATACAATTGTGATGTCATACCATCATTCTGTCTCATTTTATCATGTTCTATAATTCCATGTTGTCTTTCATTCCATCTCTTTATCTTTTTCCTTTCTCTCATTTCATCTCTTTCTCTCTTTCCTTTCTCTTTCTCTCTTCTTCTCTTTTTCTCTTTATCTCTTGTTTGCCAATTACTCACATTTGCTTTCTCTCTTTCCTTTCTGTCTTGTCTCTTTCATTCCATCCCTTTCCCTCTTGTGTCTCTTTAATTCCATATGTTCTCTCCATCGCTTTCTTTCTTGTCTCTTACATTCGTTCGACACCAAAGTCTACATAGTTCCTTCATCGCCTGCTAGTGTTACGTGCCACTTTCTTCTTCTCCTTCTCCCTCTCTCCCCCTCCCCCTCCCTCTTACCCCCCCCCCCCCATGCTATCAGCAGTTTTTGTTTTGAAGCCTGCATAGTGATGTAAGTTTCAGCCAATAGGAGGTCACAAGCGCTGGTCAAAAGTTATTTTTAGATTTGTTTCGAGGAGTAGTAAGAGCTGCGCGTGGTGGGCTGGGTGCTGCGAGCCCTGGGCTCATCCGCATAACATCAACTACCTTTGAGGAGAAGACCTCGTGTCAGGACAACTTTGCCCACACCCGCAAGCGCCGACAGCCTTAAACTTTTTTTTTTCTTCAGCAACCTTCGTTAAAGTACTTTTAGATTTCAAATTTCCACAAAATCCTTTCCGCGGGTGTGGGAGGTCGATAGGCGTCAAGGGGAAGACGTTTTCTCCCCCTTTGTCTTCGTAATTATTCTTGCTAGACTAACTTTTTATCGGAACTTTGTTTTAAATGCTACTGTGGCGCTGTGAACCTGTAAAGTAGTACAGTGAACGAAGATCTGTCATGTTGGTGTGAGTGTAAGACTGTGTTAGACCTTCAATAATAAAACTTGGTCATATTCCAAAATGGAAGTACATGCTTCTTATTTAGTGAAAACCGTGGTATCAACATTTGTGTACATTGCTAGTACGGACTGTACCGTGGAAAGGCAGGAAACTGACTTTTGCCACGCATCTTCTGCAGATTTTGTGGCTGAAGAGTATCGATTGGGGTGCAACTCTCCCATCTGACCTTGCAGCCTGCTGGAGACTTTTTAATCAAGACCTTCCTCACCTGTTATCAATCATAGTTCCTAGGTATATCAAGGGTTCGGGAGGTATTTATAAAACCCATGGGTTCTCAGACAATTCTGAGATTGGTTACGCATCAGTGGTTTACTTGCATATTTTGGATCCTCATAGTAAAATCAACATTCAACTATTAGTGGGAAATTCCAAGGTAGCACCTGTCAAGGTGCAATCATTTCTGCATTTGTAGTTGTGTGGTGCACTCTTATTGGCATGTCTGCTTAACCATGTCAGTATGACTTTTTAAGATGACCTTTTTTTGTCCATCATTGCTTGGACTGATTACAAAGTTGTCCTGGCATAGATTAATTTGTTTCAACACCAGATGAAAACGTTTGTGGCCAACAGGGTGAGTGAACTCCAAGATCTTACCAAACCGACCTGGTAGAAGCATGTACACTCCAAAGACAGTTCTGTAGAGTGTGTTTCACTTGGTCTTTTGCCGGCTCAGGTGCTGAATCATCATTTGTGGTTGACAGGCCAATCATGGCTAAGAGACACCTTGGAGCAATTGCCTTAGTATATATAAAGTGTAGTTGCAGCTGATATGAACCCTGCATTGCTTGAACATAAAGTTGTGACACTGAACACACTAACCCAGCACCAGTATTTGGATAATCTGATGGCTCAGTTCAGTCATCTTACTAAGCTTTTGAGAGTCACTGGTTTCCTACTACTCTTTGTACACAATTGTCATAGTTTGCATGACACACGTCTGAGTGGATGCCTTACTCCTTCCAAGTTGGAACAGACCCTCAAGTTTTGGCTTCTGTGAGCTCAACTCAAGGCATTTAGTGATGATATTGTTGCTCTTAAGAGAAATCGATGCACTGCACCTCAAATTAGGAAATTGGTGCTATTTCTTGATAAGTATGGCTTAATCATGTTGGGTTGTCGACTTTTTAAATCTACAGTTCCTTTTGAGCATAAACACCCTGTTTTGTTGCCTAAGTTACACTCCATGCCTGACCTACACATAAGACATTATCATGAAAAGAACAATCATCCTGGGGTGCAGACTCTTTAGGGCTGCGAAAACAGTTCTGGATCTTATCAGACAAAAATGCCATCACCCGCCATTTACGGTATTGTCTGCGCTGTTTTAGACAGAGGTATTCTGCTAGTCAACCTCGTATGGAAGATCTTCCAGCAAAGAGAGTACAACAAATCAAACCATTTGCAAGGGCAGGAGTTGATTATGCTGGTCCATTCATGAACAAACTTCCTCTAGTGTGCAGGGCAGCAATCGTGAAACCCTATCTCTGCATATTTGTGTGCTGTGTCACCAAGGCAATTCATGTTGAATTGGCTTCTCATCTGTCCACAGAAGTGTTCTTTGGAGTGTATAAATGTTTTCTTGCTAGGCGAGATAGGTCATCTGTAATATACTGTGAATGCGGCACTAATTTTGTTGCGGTTCACAATCTTTCACAGGAATTCAGGCAGCTGGTTTCGTCTTGTTCTCACCAACAGATGGTAAAGGACACATTGTCCCAGCTTGGTGTCAACTGGCCCTTCAACCTCCCTGCTGCTCCTTTCTTTGGAGGCCTTTGGGAAGCTGTAGTTAAATCCTTTAAGTCCCATCTCCTCAAGGTTATTGGGAAGAAGATGTTAATATATGAAGTATTTTATACTGTGCTAGTTCAGGGTGAAGCGATGTTGAATTCTAGTTCCTTGTACCCTTTGAGTTGTGATCCCAACGATCTTGGTGCCCTTAAAACTGGCCATTTTCTGACCCTTGAACCCTTGGTTACTCTGCTTGAACCTACATTGCCTGCACTGATGGCAGCTTATATAGCAACTACAACAGGAATTTTGGCATCGCTGGCACCGTGATTACCTGCATAATCTACAACATTGGCAGAAGTGGCATGAGAAAGGACCTGAGCTTGCTGCGAATCAACTCATGCTACTCAAGGAAGAAATGCTTCCGCCCCTATCGTGGCATTTGAGGCGAGTCCTGGAGCTCCACCCAGGGAAAGGTGGTGTGGCAAGTGTGGCAGCTGTGCGCACCGCTACTGGGAAACTTGAGCGTCGTTTGGTGAAGCATTGCCCATTGCCATTCAATTGTTGAAATAGAACATTTCAAGGTAGGTGGAATGTTTGGCTCTGTGAATATGTGAATACGCCATTTTCACGTGTTGGTGACTGTCTGTGTGTATACTGGACAAATTTGATGGGTCTACTGACTTCCTCCAATGTGCTCAACACATTCAATATTTGAATTTCCCGTGCTGCCACCTCTCGTGGTTTTCGCAGTTGGCAAAACTACATCCAGCACTGGATCACAGAGTTGGCAACACTGGGCCGCCAAAAGGAGTCAGTTGTCACTTCCAATTGATGTTTATTTTGCATCTGAAGAAATTTGAGTTTTATAGTGTATTTTGTTTTCATGGCAATAACACCCACAATGTTATATTTAATTGTAGGTATCCAGGCATCCCAATATCAACAGTTTTTATATTTTACAATACATACACTGCTGTACTGAAGAAATTTTGTGACATAAGTTGCTGAATAAAAAGTAATCAACTAATTCATACTTATTATTGTAGCAATCGTAATTTCTATTCCTTTTTTGAAAAATATTTTGGTAACATTTTTACAAGTTCTGCATTATTATGCTTTGTTCAAATCAGTGTATCATGTTTTTTTTCTAATTTTAGGTCCAGAACTAAAGGAGGAGCTAGTGCAAGTTTTGCAGAACAGGCTTGATGATGCTGTGCTTGAAGTTATTTTCCATCATGCTTGCTAGAAATCCTATGTGCAAGCTGACACCAGAAGATGTGCACTTCATCCAGAAACCTCACCAGCCTCCCGACAATGTTATTCAGGTACAGCAACACCTGTTGAGTATTTCAAAACATAAACATTTAAGTAATCTCCAAACTAACTGCCTATATTAGTTTTCTAAATGCCATGTAACCTCCGCAAGAAAACTGGTTCATCCAAAACTGCAGCCCACTACAAATTCCAACCAAATTATCACCCCCAGAGGATCCCACCCCAGCAATAGCACACGTTTTGTCTCCTGTGCTGCCAACCAACCCTCAACTTCTTTCAATAGCAGACTCACTCGCCATACATACCCGATCCAGGCAACTGTAACTATTACTGTGCCACAGAAAATTTACTTTATGAGTTACAGTGCCAACATTGTAATGCAGAATACATTGGCCTCACCACCAACACACTCAGGCAGAGAATGAATGGACACAGAGTAGACACTAAACAAGCCATTTCTGGTCACATCCACAACCTACAAGACAAACCCATTGCAGTACATGCAGTACCACACAACAAAGATTTCGACTCCTGCTACAGTACCAGAGTTGTGGGAGCCTTACCACCTTCAAGCAACCATTCAGAACTCAGCTGCTGGAAATCAACTCACCAATTTATAATAAAATCCAGGTAGCCTCCAGGCCTCAATATAAGATAATCATTGCTCCAAAACAATACTCAACAGTTATACTGGCAAAATTAAAATTTTCCCACCACGCTATAGTATGCCACCTGGCCGCTAGGTTCACTACCAACAGCACCTTTCCGTCATATTGCAGTGCCCTAAAACACTCCAGGAGTTGCAGTGGTGTAGTGATCAGACTTTGATTCCTGGCTGGGTTGCTCCCGAATTTTTGCTTGTGGGAATCATGCTGGATGATATTACTGGTTGATTGGTTGTCTCTGGGGTCTCCCATTTTCCCCACCCTTGTATTCCATCTCTGCTCCGTACTCGCCTCACTGCACCCTCATCTGCTCTCAAGACCGTAGTAAAGTCGCCCAAATCTCTCCTTTTCACTCCGCTCAAACACAGTTCTCCACCCAATGAAGCTGGTTTATCGAGTGAAACATTGCGACTGTGTAATCTGGCAAAAATTGTTGTCTCGTGTGTGTGTGTGCGCGCACGTGCATGCATTGGGGCATGTGGCCATGCAGGCGGGTGGGTGTGTGTGTGTGTGTGTGCCTGTCTGTGCCTGTTGACAAGTACTAGACTGTGAGTATTCGTTCTTCAGTTCTTTTATGCCTTGTTGAGTAGTTAACAGCCTTTGTATGTATTCAGTAGCTTCTCTTTAGAGGTGAGTGTATAAAAATGTAATTTGAGTATTTAAAAATAATGATTTGATTAGAGTACAGAAGCTATATCGTTAAAAGGAAATGGTTGAAAAGTTACGGTTTGCACTACGAGATATGATTAAATGCAATTCCATATTGTAATGGTCCATCTCAACATTATTTACCTGATTTATAGGTACTAAATGTGTGTAACCATATCTTTTTATTGGGTGTGTTTTACTCCATAACATTGTACAGATTGTTAGTTGCTTTTAATAATATATACAGTAAATCATTGTTAATACAGTACCACTTAATTCATAACTCCCATTTATGTGAAGTATCTTTAAATGTCCTGTAAAATTAAGTTAGCACTATAATGTTAATATTTTGTCGCATGACACATTCTGTGCTTAGAGAAAGCGCACTTTACATGGCCAACTAAGCCCTATCTTAAATGGCAATTATCATTGGGCAGGTCATCTCCAAGCAAAAACTGTAATGGAGGCAGGACATGTGAATCAAACCTAAAGTTGACAGAGCCTCAACTCATCCCTAAACATGTGCTTCTTGCTTTTACTGTCTCCTATTCTCTACAAGAAGTCATCACATCAACGCCCCTCCCCGAAGAAGCAACTTTTTCTACTTTGCCGCTCCTGCTAGAGCAACAGAGCATGATTCAAACTTTGCCCCACTGTAGGGAGGTGAGCCACCCGACAGAAAATCACATCCACCACGAGTGCATGAGGGCAAGATATGTCATCGCCTCACGCCGCTTCAGATAAGGATCCAGGAACCCATGTGTGATGACACAAGCTCCACCCCCTAGAGGCGGGGTTAATTACCTCGCACCTCTCTGAGTGCCACCGAACTGAGAAATTTTGTATAAAAGGAGTTCCCAGTCTGGGCCTCAAGGGTGTTTCGTCTTCACCTCCTGGCTGTGGAGGCCGAGGTGCTAGCATAGGGCAGAGTCCCCACACCCATTCCAGTGACTACGGTTAACCAGTAGTCCTGACAACGCCAACAGCTCCGGAGGACTGCCAACACTAGAAGCCTTCAACCTCTTCGGCTGCCCCATTACCTCGAGGGCTACCGCCATCCAGAGGCTTCCACTTCTTCTGCTCCTTTCGCCGCTCCATCCGTCGCCAACGACAACCAGAGGGTACCAGTGAAGTCGTCCCACCCCATCCTTAACCACAACCTTTCATTACATACCAGCCTAATATTGAAGGTAACTGTGATATTGTCCCTTCTAGACTGCCCCTTAAGGCCCTAGCCCGGCCATGCTTTACCACTTGGGTAAAGAAACTCTTATTGAAATACACATCAGGTCCCTTCTGGACATACCCATATTCAATTAGGAAACATTTTGACCAATAATAATTTTAAGTAATTAATTATTCTCACGTAAAATACAAACTTAGTTTTTTTGACCAGGACGCCTTCACCTGGCAGTAAGTGACACACTTCCACTTTTTATTCATTAATTTGCTATTTAATTATTCTCATTCTGTTTATTTATTATGAGATTGTGAATCCACTATTAATGTTCTTTTATTATGTTGGAATAAAAAATAATCATATCAGTGTAATTAAATGTTTCCTTTCTTACCTTTTGCAGACCCCTTGTGTTGACCTTTGAATATATTTCTTGAAAAGTAAATGTGTTCTAAATCAACGTACGGTAAAGCCAGGTACGTCGCGTATTAGCCAACAAGGCGACCCCAGGGTTAGTCAACAGACTAATTTCGGCAGAGCCCAAATCAGTAGGAGTACCTTTCCAGCCTTGGAGTCGAGTTTGCTTTATAACGTCCTACCCTGCCCAGCCGGAGAACGGCTAAACGACGAGAGACTTGTCATTCCAACTCGACCTTCAGTAGAAAATTCACCTAGGAATAACGCCTGTGACGTGAGTTTCCAATACTCTGTAACACCACCGTACCAGGGAATGGCTAAGTGTGGGAGACAGAATGGAGGTAATGTGGCTAGACATGCTCTTAGAAGTACACACTAGGACAGCTTATTATTACCCAGCTTTCCCTTGCGGGATTATTATTTTATCAATCATTGGCATATTGTAAACAGTCTTATGCCACAGCATTATGGAATTTAGAGAATGAGATCAACAGTACAATTTTTTCTGAATCAGATAATGAAAACCTACTTTTCTCACCTCCAGTCAGAGTAAGACATCGATACTCTTTTGAGCATTTGTTAGTAGTACACTTCGAACTTGCCGTCATTGGACTTGAACCTGACCTACTCCCAGAATCTTACACAGTAATTCCCCCACTCCTACCACAGGAACCCACTTGCAGCACCAGTGATACTCTACCGCAGCCAGCACTGGCCGCTGTTCAACCAACGGCCGCACCACAGAGCTAGTCTGCGAAGAGGAGGGTGCCGCCACCGCCACACGCACAGCAGGTAAAGAGTTGGCGTATCACAGTATGTGTTTTCAAAGACTTCATCCCCACATGCAAATCTACCAGACCCACATTGTACACCGATACGCTGTCCAAGCGAGAGTAAGCTCTCCTTGGAGAATGATCCCCATGATTCTGGCTTCAAAATTCTATTTGAAGGCCACCACCACCACTAAAGTGTGAACTGCTATTGCAGGACTCTGGAAGTGAAATTCATCACAGGGGTTATAATCCCCAAGCTAACGGCCTTATAGAACGCCCGCAAGACAGCCCATAAGTAATTCTTCGGCGTGGGAAGAAACACGACCCGCCGGCTAGCCAGCTCAGGACTTGTATATGGTTCCTGCGAAAGTTAAAGTAGCATGTCTCCATTCCTTCCAACTTTAGTAACCCCACAAATGTATGGGTAATAAGGTTCAAGCCCTACCGCAACACCTACAGGTCCAACCCTGAGTCACACCCCTTTCAGGTACACTTGACTTAGTGTCCATGTACCAGGTAGCTTAAAATGCTTCAAGTTTGTTTAGAATGAAAAATTATTAATGTGTAATACAAAGTGTTTTTAATCTCACATGCCTTCCATTGCAATCATTTAAAATTAGATTAGTACAAATTTACTGGCAGAAACAACATACTTGTTGGTAGTAACTATCACAGAAATGTAAACAGAAACATTCAACCACAGACAAATAAGTTGCATAGTACAATTTAATGAAAAATGAACATCAGAGTGCTCCAGCAGTCAGGTTCATGTAATTACAATCAATTTAGATGATATTTTGTTTTACCAAAGTGATATATTACTACCAAGAACTGATATCTGTAGGTAATGTTACTGGTTAATCTGTGAGATTTGTTGGCATGTGCGCAAAGTTTATTTTTACAGTCATTGTAATAAGGGATAATAAATATAAATGTACTCTATATTAAATAGAACAGAGAAGTTAATTAAAATCACATTACATAACAATAGAAAAGTGAAATTAAATTAAATCACCAAAATTGGATACCTGCCCAGGTTGTTAAGGAAAGTTGTAAACACCAACAAAATATGCTACTGAAACATTTGTGGAGCAAACAGGGCAATTTCTGGAGCCTGGATACAAAAAGTAACTAATGATATGCAAAATTGTGCGCCAATCACAATTTATAGGCCTGTATCAAAATTTTTCAATTTGAAGCTTCCAGAATTACAGTTCATGACATTTAAAGGCATAGTCACTGAATGGATGAGTTTCTATGACCTGTTTACATCATTCATTTACAATAACAACTCACTGTTGACAGTTGAGAAACACCAGTACCTGCTCGCATCGTTATCAGGAGAACCCTTAAATTTAATAAAATTACTTCCACTTTCTGCTGAGAATTGTGAACTTGTTTGGGAAATTTTAATCAACCATTGCCACCCTAGCAGTGGGATAACATTATCCAGCTTCCAAAATGCATTATCAGTGCACCTGAGAAACTATGTAACATCGTAGATGTGACCAAAGAGAATCGGGATGTTCTCAGTATTCGCAAATTTCCTGTAGGTAAATGGAGCTTTGTTTTGTTAAATATTGTATTACCAAAATTGGATCAGGACACAGGTAACCAATTCGAACTGGCTCATAAGCACGTCACCATTTATTGAGTCACATCACAAGGTCCTGCTGTTTGCCAGCAATAACATGTCAGCAGCCTCTGGGTTATGTTCTGTCACCAAGTGTACTTGTCTGAGCCTGGTTCAAGTGCTAAGAATGCATTTATGACTACCTCTGGTAGAGATGTATGTGCTGGATGTCAAGAGACCTATTGCATTTAAAAATCTCCACAATTTCTCGCAAGATCATTAGAAGGAAGGCGAGAGGTGGTGCGAGGAAACAATCTTTGTTTCAACTGCTTTGGTTCGCATAATGTAAAGGATTGTACATTACGAAAGAAATGCATTAATTACCACTGAAGCTACCACACCCTCCTCCATAGCCCTGCACTTATAGCAGGTCAAGAAGCTTAAACCACATCTCCAGTGTTGCCAACTGTGACAGAGGAGCAAGTTGAGGTTACATCCCTTGTGCTGTCGATGACCTCTTGCAGTGACCGTGTGCCAGGATACACATTACAAATGCCCTTGAGTTGTACAATAACTGAATTTTTAAAAAATAAAATATAACAGGCACCATTTGGTGGAATACATTCTGAATCCATTTAATTTGTACAAGTCAAGTATGCGTAATACATTATCATACAAGGCAGATGCCAAACACCATTATAAAAATCTACTAAAATTGACATTTTAGATGTATATAATTGATTATAAACCCTAACCTTTGTTAAGCCAAGAGATTACAAAAATATAAAGTAATCACACTTCAATTTAAAAATTTGCAGACCAGCACTGCGGTCTACTTATTCACATACTTGCTTATAGTTTTTAGGAACAGCAATGATTGTAAGTAGGAATAGTAAATAGCACCAGATGATTATTTAGGTTATACACAACTTGATTCCATGTAAAACTTAATTGACTCACACCATGGTCACTTAGTTTGAGCGTACTTTAATTCTTTTGCAGAAATGAACTATCAGAAAATACTTGCATTACCAATTACTTGCTGGCAATATAGAAACCAATTAATATCTTTTAAAATACCAGCCACTGTTCTTATGACAACTGAAATCAAAATTTAACATCACACTCCGTTATTCAGTACAAGTTTTGACAATGCAAGAGCATGTAGAATACCAATTCACGTATGTATTATTTCAGAGCAATTAATGACTAGACTTTAAAGAAATGATAAGCAATGACACAAATGAAGGAGGGGGTATGAATAACTTTCAATGCCTCCCATCACATAAAATAACATACTAAAACTTGCAATTAAAATTGACTCCAAAAAGGTTTAAGTCGACGGAGGGGATTTTTAGTAAATTGATTCAGAGCTTCAGCCGACATAAAAATATGAAAAGAAACCTTCAAAACTGAACTATATGCCCTTGCGTAATTCACGACCACAGTGCAACCATCCAATTGACTACAACAGAATTGAACAAGGTAGCAGACAAAACTAACAACTCACGTTGAAACAAAACCATGCAGACAAGGCTAGTGCTTAGTTATACCAAAACTACACTTTTGAAAACTATTTAAACCAAATTTAGAAAAGTCCTACCTGAACGAGCCCAGTACAAACCAACTACAGCACACGTAAATTAAACTTCACCAACTAGCCCAACGTTTCTACACTGCGGTCATAACTCACAGTTTAACATGCTCCATTTTCACGTACTCACTACACAATATTATAATTAACGGGGCATAACAGCACCCTTGATCGACATCTGATATTGACGATTCTAAGGCATGTTGCATTCAAGGAATTTCAGCTACAGGCATCAGCATTCTTCTGGATGATGGAGTTTAGAGTAGAGTGGTGTAAAGTAGGGTGAATATCAGTAGTTCAGTAACTTACATAAACCTGCCCCTGGTCGAGGAGGAAGGATTGCAAGTGGGAAAAGAGGGGATAGCTCGGGAAGGGAACCAAGTGTGTAAGAGCTGGCCTCCAAACGAAGCGCATAGCCAGAACAAGATCCGTGACAGCGCCACACTTGCAACCCCCGCCCCAAAACCTGATCCTTGATGACCAAAATCTGCTAGTCTTTTTTCTGCATATATAAACACTGAAAAAGAAATTACATTGTTACAAAGTAAACATGAAGAATAGAAGTAGAGATCCACAAAGAATGCATAGCAGAGAGTTTTACAGTATGAAAGAATGTCCACAAATAACAGTGTCGACAAACACATGGAGTTATCAGCTCCAATTTATTCTTGTCATTTCCCTGATGATAAAAACGTTATAATTGATAGTAGTCCTCAGGGACGGCGGGTAGCCGAGTTACTTCCAAATCAGCGCCAAGTAGTAATTTGGTCTCTTCTTTGGTTCAGGCTCGCCACACAGCAGCAGAAAGGGCGGTTACAAACGGTGCAGAAAACTGCAGCAAATAGGTCCAAAAGAGCTCCCAGACTCAGCTCACAGAACAGCGAGGATGGCTCGGCACATCTCAGTGGGATGGGTGGGAATCATGAAAATCAGATAAAGGGTCAAAACTGCAGGAACCAAAAATGAAAAACAATTACAAATTCTCTCTGTGAACATATAGTTTGAGTTGGCACACATGTGCCTTATGAAAAATTCTACTGGAACCAGGCATCATTAAGCTTACAGTGTTAGATGCAAGAAATGTATGAATTTTAAAGGAACCCACAAACTTCCCTGTCAAACACTTTCCCCAAGTCTGCCAAAAGGTAATTTCTACAAAGACCAGGTCCGCTACTTTAAATTTTATCAGAACAGAACTCTAGTCTGGTCCTTTTTGTGGTAACCTGCAGCTTCGCTGCGCCGAGACTGCAGCGGACTTCCTCGAGTAAACGGTCCCAGTCAGCATCACCAGGGGGGGGGGGGGGGGGGAGAAGAGGGGAATATTCCAAATATTCAACAAAGGTTGGTTAAAAGGACAGCCAAGGAATGGGAGTGAGGGTGCAACTCTAGTGGATTCGTGGACAGTGCTATTTAATCTGACACTGATAAAATCCAAGTCCTGATCACACAGTGTATGATCCTGATTAAAAGATTGTTAAGCAGGCTTTAAGATTCTTGTTGAACTATTTGACTTGAATAGCCTTAGGCTAATATTGACTGGACATAAAATGCTTGACCGCCCAACGGAAACACATATTTTTTAAGGCAGTGTAAGTAAAATATTTAGTGTTATCTGTAACTATCTTTAAATGTGCACTAAAAACTTTCCAGACTTGATCAGTGAGGGCCGTAACAATTAATGAGGCTTTCATATTTCTTAAAGGCAACTAGATTACAAACTTCATACAAAAATCAATATACATATGTTTCCCTTCCTAGTTCGAGTAAAAGGACGAAAAGTGTCCAAATGGACAGTGCTCTACGGAGCCTGGGGAATCTGTGTAACTGCCTGCCCTACGTTCGCACGCTGAGCCTGCTTACACCTCTGCCACGGGTTACATGTGCGTACAAAGTCTGAGACATCACCCTTAAGTGATGGCCATGCAAAATTTACTGCAGTCTTATTAAATGTTTGCTAACCCCCAGGTGACTGCCAAATGCTTAGTCGTGGATATACAACAACATTGACCTTAAGGAAACAGGAACAAGAATCTTCCACATCCGGCCATTCTTGCCAGTGAATTACAAAATGCCATTATCAAGAACATATGGAATACCTTTACCAACGCTAAGGTCACTCAACACATGAGTGCAGATAACATCTTCACCCTGAGCCTGACGTAGTTTGATGAATGATTCCGGGAACCCCTGGATGATATTAAGACAAAATTAGAAAAAACCAGTTTGTCTGAAAATTTGCCGAGTTGTACATTCGTGACGGGGCATCGCCCACTTGATTGTCTGTTCCTTTAACATGGTGCACCATAAATATAAAGTGAGAAGGGCGGAGAGCCCAGCAACCCAATTTCCCTAGTTGTTGAGGGTAGTCGTGCACCCACCTCAAGGCCTGGTTATCTGTGTATAAGTCACACTTGTCATGCTCTATATACAAGCCAAATTTCTTGAGTCCATAAATACATGCTAGTGTTTCTTTCTCATAAATGCCAAGCCTCCTCTTAGTCTCACTCAATCTTCGGCTGGCAAAGGCCACAGGTGCCAGACCCAACTCCATATGCTGGCTTAGTACTGCTCCTAAAACCAAAGAAGAAGCGTCCACCTGAACAACAAACCTGCATGTAAAATTTAGAAGGTGTAGTACCGGGGGAGAAGGAGAAGACAATTTTTATTTTAAAAGAGAAAAGGCTGCCTCTTTCTCCTGACCCCAACAGAATTTGACTCCCTTATTTTTTAGGTGATTCAAGAGTGCTGCAATTTCGGGAAAATTATGGATGAACCTAGATTAATACCCTAGGATTCTTACGAATTTTTTCACTCCCTTTAAAGTTCTTGGTTGAGGGAAATTCGATATGGGAGCCACTTGGTCAGGGTCGATCATTAAACTACCCTCGTAGAGCAAGTACCCTAGTAACTTCACCCTACTCGACCCTAGGGTGACCTTGTCTGTGTTCACTTAGGCCTACCTTTTGTCATCTTAAGAAAAACGTGGCAAAGAGGGTCTAAGTGTGACTCAAGGTCATCACTATACACAATAATGTCGTCAATATAATTGAAAACAAATTTATATTTAAATTCGGACAAGACAAAATGCAACACTTGAGATAGGGCTTGGCTACCAAAATTGAAGCCCATCGGAATGCTAGTAAACTCTTAATTGGCTCTAAGGGATGCTGAAGGCGGTATAGTTTCTGCATGAGGTATCAAACAAACAATGGTGGAAACTATTATTTTAATCTAAAACTGGAAACGCCTGGGCTTTTCCCAAATGCTTTAGAGCACAATCAGTGGTAGGCAGAGGAAAAGGATCTTTGTGTATTTTCTTGTTGACTAGGGAATGGTTAACCACCAATCTATATTAGTCACTTTCTTTCGCACTAGGAACTCCGGCGAACAATAATCTGAGGGGGATGAAACTATCATGCCTGCCTCCAACAGTTTGCTAATCATTTCCAGAAATACCTGCAGGTTAGGAGGAGGGCACTTGAAATGACGATCCTGAAGACGAATATTGTCTGTTAATTAAAATTTGTAGGGGATTACATCACATTTCCTGATACAAGGAGTGATGACGACATTAAACTCCTCCTTTTGTTGGCCCAGATGCCACTAAAATTCATTATCATAACTAATCCCACCTTCCAATGAAGATAATATTACCTGAACATCATCAACTTGCAGCCCTATCCTGATATTGGGTGCAAACTAAGGGTGGGACAATACCATGTTTTTGATACTCGATACTCAATATAGTTTTCAGCTCGATACTCTCAATACTCTATATTCTTGAGTAAAAAAATTTCAATAATGCAATCAAATTTTAGTAAACTATATTTTCATAGTTCTCAACCAAATTTATGATAAAGTATAAAATCAAAGAAAAATCACGCAATGTAATATTACAGGTGATGGAAACTAATTTGAAATTTATATAACTTAGCATCTATGGTAGGCATGTCAAGTATTAAAAAATTATCAATATTTATATGATACTAAAAAACACATAGTTATTTCAATTTTCTAACTAAGACAGCTTAAAAAAAAAAATGTATTTAGAAAAACAAGCACTGCATTTTTTTCTAGGCTAAGTCAGATAGAGGAAATGTGAGAATTGTTTATCACCTGATAAAAACAACAATAGCAATTCTGCTACCAGAAGGAAGATAAATTTATTATTCTGTTTGTTGTTTTGTGATGGTCGTTTTCACAGATTGTGCACACACAAAACACGTTAAATAAATATGAAATACCGGTTGTAAACACAAATGGCATGTAAAAAATCTAAATATGTATTTCAATTCAAAATACCTAACATAACTAAATTTTTACGGTTCTAGCAATGTAGCATGGCCGCAATGTATCCTTGCGCCACAGCTGCTCTGTCTATGAACAAAATAATGACTGTAAACAAATGCTATGATCAATGTAGATTACCATTCCAACCTACCTTATTTTTGTTATGGCAATGTCATACTGCTGGAGGTCCAATCATTTTTTTGCCAGTGGATTAGATGGTGTTGGGAGAGACTTTAGTTTAATGTCTTTCATTAGCCAGCTATGTTTATAGCACCTCTTCTTATGAGACCGTATCATCTTTGATTTTATATTGTTTTAGTGGACAAGTCAAAAATTTTCTCGTATGAATTAATCATTTAAATTATTATATAACCAGTCAAGTTTTAACCTCACCGAAAGAAAACGTGATAAATATGTAGTTGTACCAATTCGAATATTAAACACATTTGGGATGTAAATATTTTTGGCAAAGTTCGTTTTCTATAGACTAAACGTGTTATTTTTCCACTGCGAAACAGAGTTTATATTGTGTTTTTTTTAGGCCGCATACATTTCAAACATTCTAATAACCATTTCAAATTCCATTATTTCTAATACACACTGACCTACTGTTCGTAATTCCTATTTGCAACTCCAGAATACATGTTGTTCTATTACAATCCTTACTACACATTTCTCTGGCATCGATAGAAAATAATTAGCTGAATCATTTTAAAAAATACGACACTTCACGGGCTTTCTGAAACTAGTAAACTGCTGAACGGAAATAAACGGTGCCCCTTGGGGACAATAGGAAAAATTGTGTGTCGATAAAAAGTACAGTAAAACTCTGTTAAGAAGTTTCTGAAGGGACTGAAAAAATAATACTTTTTAACCAGGAAAACTTCTTAAAAGGGTCAAACTACACATGTGCAGATAGACAAGGTGCACAATTATTCAACTTATTAAGCAGGAAAACTTCTTAAGTGTGAACTTTTTAACAGGGTTTCACTATATATACACATACACACATGTTGATAAAAAGTATTGAATGAAAGTATCAACATGCATGTCGCAATACTAGATATTTGCAATACGGCCCGGTATCGAGTGGTATTGAGGTATTGAAGTATCGAATGTCCCATATCTAGTGCAAACCCAAATGACAAATAATACTTATCCAAGTTAACACTATCCCTAGTTTTGCCTAAAAATTCCAAACCCAAAATCAGATTGCAAGACAAATTGGGAAAAAAACCTAGAATGGGAACGTCCATGAAAATCTACCTATTTTTAAATGATGAACAATCATAATACTCTTAACTACATCAGACGATTTTTGGGAATGAAGCTGACATGTCCCTTAGAAACAATGTTAGATTCCAGTAGTAATTTTAAAAAAGAAGCACTCAACACACAATGGGTTGCCCCAGTATCCACCAAGGCAGAAAAATTTTGTTCTCAAATTGTGATCAAAACGGAATACATTTTTACAATGCGCGGGACTTTATGCACAGTGCGACTGGAAAACCTATGCCTCTTTCCAGTCAGGTGGCATTTCCTGCATTTGAACAGGAATTACGTATGTACCCAACTTCACCGCAACAAAAAATTTCTGTTCTGCTAAAGCATGCCTGCTAAGCCGACAGTTCCTTGCAACATGACCATGTGCCACGCAGTTGCTGCATTGTAATGACAATTGCTGTTGCTCAACATACTGTAGACTACAGAGAGAATCAGCCGCTGCAACACCACATACATGTTCCACTCTTAAGGGGGGGGGGGGGGAATGGCACAATATTAACCTGAAACTAAAAAAGGCTACCCTGCACCTCCACAACCAGTTAATGCAATTCACAAAGTTATGAGGCATGGTAACAAAGGTACATGGTGCCCGCACGTGGGGAGCCAAGTTGTCAATGATGACAGAGATAAGTTCAGGTTCGCTCATTTCAAAACACAAGGCATCATGATATGCACAAATAGACTCTAAGAACTCACATGTATACTCCCAAGGTTTTTTAAATCTGAAAACGGTAATCCCGCTTGCATTGGAGCTTTACGCATGGGTGAACAAGGCTCTGAGTACACAACATTTAAAACTAGAAAAATTTCCATCTTCTAAAGACAAGATCTCGTCACGGAGTAATTGGAGAACAAAACCCTTTGCACTTAATTAAAATAGCCTTGAGTAAACTGGCCTCTGTACACAGGCAAGGACTAGCTAATTTACTAATGGCAATGAAGAATTGAAGGATGTGACCATACTCAATGGAAATCAGAGGAGGAAATTTTTCATGAGAAATAAAAAATAATACATTAATTTTAGCCGGAGCCGAGGTGACATTCACCAGGTCAGTTTTCTCAGAGGATGATGGCGTCATCGGACCCTGGTAACGCCACAAGTTCACAGCTGTGTGGCAGAGGTCTGCCACTGTCTATTCCTTGTCCAGGGCCTGGTTGAGGTCATGTACAAATTCTAAGAGTTCTTCCTTTTTTAGATGGTAGATGAAAGATACCTCTGCCATAATACATGCAACAAAATAAAGACAAGTATGAGACATTGAGCAGAGTTGTGCAGAAATATTTGTGCCAGAACACAAATATTACAAATGCCCTTGAGTTGCACCAAAACAATACTTTTCAAAAATAACACACGACTGGCACCATTTGGTGGAATACCATTCTGGACACATTCAATTTGCGCAAGTCAAATATGCTTAATACATTACCATACAAGGCAGACCGCCGACATGGCCATAAAATTGTACAAAAATAAATTATCTTGTGAGATATAATTTATTATAAACCCTTACTTGTGTAGAGCCTAGAGATTACAAGTATAAAAATTAATCACTTCAATTTGAAAATTTCAAGACCACCACTGCTGTCTATTGATTCACATACATGCTCATAATTTTTATAAACAGCAATGATAGTGAGTAGAAATAGTTAATAGCACCAGATTCTTATTTATGTTATACACTACTTTATTCCATGTAAAACGTAATAGACACACATCATGCTCACTTAGTTTAAGCATACTTTAATTCTTATGTGACCACTATGATTATAAATATAATTCATAAATAGCACCAAAGAATTATTTATATTGCAAATTACTTGATTCCACACAAAATGCAATAGACCAACACCATGGTCACTTATTTCAACGTACTCTAACATGAGCACAATTTTTTTGCAAATATTCATAAAAGGTACTACCTATACATGATCATGCTCACTACTTCCAGTATGTTTACATTGAACTTAAAATGCTCAAAAGTATTCATACTTAGCTCCTTAATTAATTATACATAAACGTGCTCCCTTCTTTGTATATATTTACAATGTACTTACAATGTTCAAGAGATCCTTGCAGAAATGAACTATCAGGAAATGCTTTGCACGTCAAAAGACAAATGTGTGTTACCTATAATGTGTGTTACCTATTACTCGCTGGCAACATATAAATCAATTAATACCTTTTATAAGACCAGCTGCTGTTTTCACGGCAACTGAAATTAAAATTTAACGATGTTACACTACGTTACTCAATAAGCAAGTTTTGACTATATAGAATACCAATGCACGTAAATATTATTACAGAGCAATTAATGACTATACTTTAAAGAATTGATAAGCGATGACACAAATGAAGGAGGGCGGTATTAAATACCATTTGACGCCTCCCATCACATAAAATAACACACTAAAACACAGAATTGAACAGGGGCAGCAGACAAAACTAACAACTCACATTGAAACAAAACCACTCAAACAAGGCTAGTGCTTAGTTATACCAAAACTACAACTTTGAAAATGATCTAAATCAAAATTAGACAACCCTATGTTAACTGCTAGCACAGTACAAACCAACTACAGCACACGTAAATTAAACAGCACCAACTTGCCCAACATTTCTACACTGCAGTTGTAACTCTCTGTTTAACATTCTCCATTTTTACGTGCTCGCTACACAGTATTTAAATTAAGGCTGCATAACAGTACCCTCCTTCGACATTGGATACAGACAAGTCATTTTACATTCAAGGAATTTCAGCAACAGGCCTCTGCATTCGTTTTGATGATGGAGTGTAGAGTAGAGTGGCGTAAAGTAGGGTGAATATCAGTAGTTTAATAATTTATATATACTTGCCTCTGGTCGGGGAGGAAGGAATGAGGAAGGGAAAAGAGTTGATAGCTAGGGACGGGAACCAAGTGTGCAAGAGCTGGCCTCCAAGCAAAGTGTATGGCCAGAATATGATCCACAACAGCGCCACCATCACATCCATTCAAATACTGTTGTGTTAGGAACAGTCTTGGTTCACATTAAGGATGCTAATTCTGCTTTAGTTGAAATTCGTACTCTTTTAGATTCAGAGTCACACTTATTCTTCATTTCAGAAAGGTGTGTCCAGAGGTTTGGAGTTTCATCAATGTAGTGGCCAGGTTCTGGTAGTTGGGCTTGCTCACTCAGTTGTTAATGCCATCAGGGGTAAGGTGACACTTGTCTTGATGCCTTTGCTGAGGATTGAACCCAGTGTTATAACAAAAGTACAATTTTTAAAGGACTTTGCATCAGAGTTGTTGGCTGTACAGTTTCCCTATATGGTTCAATGAGAATATGAGGATTTGGATCTGGCCGACTCTACTTTTGACATTCCTGGACCAATGGACTTTCTATTAGGAGCAGATGTTTACCCAGATTTAGTTGATGGTGGGCGGTATCAAGCCCCACAGGGATTTTTTACTTCTCTGCTTCTGAAGATACACAAGGAACAATGCCCACCCCCTGGATCCCATTGATTTAAGCGATTGGCAGCCCCACTGAGATAATTTCAGGCTTTATAGATGCCCACCTTCAGCCTTGGGTATAGCAGCTTTTGTCCTACATCAAGGACACTGGACACTTTCTTGAAATCTTGAGACACCTGGGCCCCATTCCCCAAAATGCATACATGGTCACTATAGATGTTACATCTCTCTATGCCAACATCCCCAACTCATCTGGACTGTCAGACATAGAATATTACCTCAAGTAAAAATCTCCACACAGCAAACCTTCTACAGCATTCCTTGTTGAATTCGCCAGGTTACCCCTGAGCAACAACAACTTCAGATTTAAAGACACACACTACCTTCAGGTCAAAGGCACAGTGATGGGTACACACATGGCCCCATCCTATGCCAATCTGTTTATGCGCAGGTTAGAAGAAAATTTCCTCAGTCACCAACCAACTCAACCACACTGATGGATGTGTTTCATCAACATCATCTTTATGATATGGACTTCCACTGAAGACAGCCTAATTCACTTTCTAACCAATTTAAATGCATACAATACACTCAAGTTCACCTGGTCATACTCCAAAACACATGCCATATTCCTGGATGTTGAACTCACTCTCCATAATGGCACAACTCAAACTGCTGTATACACCAAATCCACCAACAACATCCAGTACTTATATTTTGACAGCTACCACCCATACCATGCCAAAAAATTCCCTACCTTACAGTCTTGCTACAAGCGCCAAATGTATCTGCTCCACCAACAGTGATCCTCGATAAACAGTGTGAACAAATAACCAAAGCATCCTCAACAGGGGCTACCCCAGGCACCTCGTCCGCAAATAGATTCAGCAAGCCATCTCAAATTCCGAAACAGAAACTAAGGTCAACAACTCTGATATACCCCTGGTGGTCCCATATCATGAATGCCTAAGTAAACTCAGAAACATTATCCACTCTGGATACAAAATTCTACCGTCCTCACCGCAAACACAAGACCTGCTCTCCAAAACACCCAGATTGGTCTTCAAAAGGCCACCTAACCTCCGGAACAAACTGGTTCGTCCAAAGTTGCAGCCCACCTAAAATGCCAAACAAACTATCACCCCCAAAGGATCCCACCCATGCAATAGCTCACGCTGCGGCTCCTGTGCCATCCACCAACCATCAACTTCTTTCAATAGCAGACTCACCAGCCGTACGTACCCGTTCAAGGAAACTACAACTGTACCACAGAATATCTGATTTATCAGCTATAGTGCCAACACTGCATTGCAGAATACATCTGCCTCACCACCAACACACTCAGGCAGAGAATGAATGGCTACAGAGCAGACACTAAACAAGCCATAGCTGGTCACATCAGTAACCTACAAGACAAACCACTTGCAGCACATGCAGCATCACACAACGAAGATTTTGAGTCCTACTACAGCACCAGAGTTGTGAGAGCCCTACCACCTTCAAGCAACAGCTTAGAACTCAGACGCTGGGAATTAGCTCACCAATTTATAACAAAATCCAGGCATCTGCCAGGCCTCAACATACGATAATCACAGCTCCTAACCACACTTGTTAGCTATACCAACATTTTTTCAATTTCCCCACCCTACCCTAGTTCGCCACCCTGCCGCTAGGTTTACTACTAACAGCGCTCTTCCGCCATACTGCAGTGTCCTACAACTCGCTGCCTGATGAAGCTGGCTTAGCCAGCAAAACATTGCGATCACGAAACCGCGTGGAAAATGTGTCGGTCCTTCTCTGTATTTGTGCCTGTTGACAAGTATTACACTGTGAGTACTTGAATTCCTGTCCTTTGATATATTTTTGGTAGCCTAGCAGCAATCTAATTAATTTTGTAGTTTATGTACTTAGAGAAACAAAGCAATGCACGTGGAGGACATTTCACTCTTTAGTCAACCTGCTCACTGATTGCAGTAGTAATTTTTTCCTGAACTCGGGAATATATGATTCTCAGGTTTAGACATTGTTGGTTCTAACAAGCAACATAGGTACTCTTGTTCTTATTAATTGACCATTAATACGGTTATTGTTTCTGTGTATACATAACTGTGAAATTTTTAAAGTTTATTTCATGCTTATACAGTATAATCTCGATACAAAGTGTCTTGAAATGTTGTACTATTTATAGTACTTTGTACAAGTATTTAATCAAATCACATCTGCAAGAAATTTTGAAAAGTACTTTAAAGTGAAGTATTTTGTAACAATATTTTACTGTATGCAGTTATGCAACATCTGCGGCATTGTCAAAGTGTATATGTTTTATTAGCATTTGTTTAAAGTGTATGTTCTCATTAAATTTGTATTTTGTGAGTTAAGTTTGTTCCTAAAAAGCCTGGAAATATTCTTTCTTCTTTACAGTTCTCCATTCAACAACGGGCTTTGCCATATCTGGAAGCATTTATTTTTTACCTGCGTCAAAATATGTTGCAGTTTCTGTATTTCCCAAAATATACTGATGCTCAACCAGAAAATCACTTCCAGGTACCAATTTAACAATTTAGTTGGTGACTTTGTATTTTGTTAGTTTGTGTTGTACAGTGATACCTTGTTAATATGATACCATTTACTATTTATCCAAAGTACCTTTATGGTCTCATGAAATTAAGTAAGCTTTATGTAGTCTTAAATAGTTTATTTTATACAAAATAAGGTAATATGTAATGCAAAATTGTTTTAATCCCACAAGACTTTGATTACAGGTATTTGTATATATACAGTTAATATGGTATTCACCATAGAGATAACATATTCATTCGTAAAATACATTGTCAGAACCATTTATCCACAGATTAACACTTTTTGTAGCACAAATATGGTGAGAAAAGTGGGCATGGGAGATTTATAGCAGCCATGTTGATAGCTACAATCGCTTTAGATGCCATTTTGTTAAACAAAAGTGATAAATTATTACTGGGAACTGTATCCATAGATAATGTCAATAGTTAATATGCAAGCTTTTTGTTGGCATGCACGTAAAGTTGATATGTATAGACAATATAGTATTCATTACTATATTGTCTATGACTATAAACATAGCAAGGTAAAGTAGAAATAGGCAGCTAGGATGCTAATTACATTGTAGAAAGGAGACAATACACAAGTACTCACAGGGTAGTACTCGTGGTTCGACACACACATACGCATGCATGCATGCATGCATGCACGCACGCACACATGTGCACATGCGCACACCAAAATCAACCACATTTTTCATGCAGATTCTGAGTCGTGGCATTTTACTGGCAAGGTCAGCTTCTTCAGGTGGCGAGTGGTGGTACACTGCATTCTGTTGAGCGGTGGTTGGAAAATGGTGAACATAGCTGCCAGGAGACCAACTATGGTGATGTGAGAAATTTGAAATGAGGCAGGGGTGTTATCTTTAAGCCAGGTGTCTGTGTGGATTTGGTAATGTATTGGTGGGCCAGTTCCCAGCATAGCATTTCTGCACTACTCTCGTGTAACAGGAGTCAACATTCTGGTTGTGAGATGCTGCATGTGCTGCAAATGGCTTCTCCTGTAAATTTACATTTACCCCTACTCTGGCTTGTTTGGTGTCCACTTTGTTGCTATTCATTCTCTGTCTGAGAGTGTTGGTAGGCAGGTTAATATACTCTGCATTGCAGTAAAAGCACTATAACTGGTAGATGTGATTTTCTTTCAATAGTTGTAGCTGCCCTGGATAGGATAAGTCTTGTTGGTGAACCTGCTGTTGAAGGAGATGCAAGATTGGTGTATAGCACATGAGTTACAATGTGGGCTATTGCAAGGATGAGACCCCTCGGGGTGGTGATATTACTGATTGTGACATTCGGTGGCAGTTTGGAGTGCACTAGTACATTTCAAAGGTTTAGAGGTTGTTTTAAGACCAACCTGGGTGGTTTGGAGAACAAGTTTTAAGTGATTGTTGATGAGGCCAGAATTTTGTTTCCACAGTTGAGAATGGTTTTTATTTTGTCCATGCCCTCACGGTAAGAGAAAACCAGAGGGATATCTGAGTTGCTGATATTTGTTTAAGAATATGTGTTTGAAGTGGCACATTGAATCCATTTGTAAACCAGGAATCTGGTGTAGCTTCTATCAACGAATGCTTTGGCTATTACATCTTCATGCTTGTTTAAGTTAGTTTGAGTGAAAAAAATGCATTTAAATCTAGTAGCAACACTGCATGGAAGTGATTTCTTACCATGGAATGGATGGTAGCTGTCGAAATGTAGGTATTGAAGGTGTTTGGTTTAATGTAAACAACTATTTAAATTTTGCCATTGTGAAGGCCTAGTTCCACATCCAGAAATATGGCATGTGACCTAGAGTAGATCCAGGTGAATTTATGCAGACTGTATGAGTTAAGGTTGTTGAGGAATTGGACGAAATTGTTCTCAGTTGAACCCAGAGCATTAAGATATAATCTAAAGAATGCATCTATAGTCCATTGCCGATTGGAAGCGGCTTATGGAAATCCACCTTTGAAAAAAACACTCTAGGCATAACATGTCAACTTATTTTTTTCAATAACCTGTATTCCACAAATATATGACACTGTGGTTAACTTTAGAGTACTGTATTATTGAATAAATGAAAGTTTACCTTAATATCTTCTATAACTTGTAGTATTTATTTCTTTTTAAATATGAATTAACAACAGCAAGAGCAGCAACATGTTGGCAACGACTGGTGAGAAATAGTTCACAGTAAAAATATTATTTTAATGTAGTTTTTAGAGTATTATTTGTAAATTAAACGGTGCCTATTGAAATATTTAAATATGTAGGTAGCCCCGATGGCAACATATATAATTTTTACAATTTAACATAACAGCAGAAAATATTGTGAGTAGGCCGTAATGATACTGTGTTGTTTTATCGAGCAAGAAAGCATCTGAAAAACTGTCTGCTGGGCGAGGCTTGTCGCACTCTATCTCTTTCTTCCTATCTTTCAAACTCGGGAAATTTCACTTTGCTTAGTAAGGAAGAAAATTAGCATATTTCATATATATTACAGCAAAATAATGATTTTTGAATTGGTAATTTACAACTGAAAAGACATTTTTATGTTTGAATACTTAATTTAATATATTTAGATATGATTGCAGGGTAGTTACCAAGTGAAGTTGGCAGACGTGGCATGTTCCTTTTCGCCAAACAAAACGTAAATTATTCTTACTCCCAAAAATACTTCAAATTACCACATCACGTTTGTAGACGTTATGTTTTTTAAACCTACCCAAGCAAGTTACAATGTTGTGATAAATCTGTGTTTAAACTGCAGTAATAAATATACTGTGACATGTGTTTCGTTAATCATTGCGTCTGTGAAATGGCGTGCCTTTGTGCATTGTGGTCGATACGCTGACCCTGTTTGTGCGTGATTTCAAATATTTGATTAGCACTATTTATATGTTTTAACTGTGAACTGTTTTTATTACAAAGTTAATTATTTACATCCACGTCTGTTTATTTATCACAACATTGTACCTTTGCCCTAAGGAGTTTGAAACACAGTCGTGTAACGTAATTTTCCACAATCCCAGAAGAAAAATACTAAGTTCAGCCCGATAAATTTCAATAAACCTAATAAACAGTATGTAGCATTACATAGAAATATGAGCGGAATAAAAGTTATTGTAGGCTTATTTGTGTGCATGTTCACCGCTATCTTTTAAAGTTTGTATGACAAAAATGAGAAACATAAGTTGCGTGCTTGAATTCAATGTGTCTTTTTCGTTTGACTAGTTGTTCCTTCGTTTTAATATTTATTCCAACTAGGCCGTCCTTCTAAAGAAATGACCCAACACATATCAATAACAAAAGGATAATTAGTACAGCCCTTTACCTCGCAGTTGTAACAGTGTTAAACACAGTCGCGGCAAAATAATAATGTTCATTACATGTATTGTGCTATGTTGTGGAAAACAAATATGTTAGTGTAAATTAACCGTTACAACTGTCGTCAATTCAGGCATTTTTAAAACGTTATAAAGCAGAACTAAATAATGTTAGAGGCCTAAACTGTGAATATTCGTACGGAATGGTTTTTGATATATGACAGAATTCTTTGAAAAGCTGTAAACAGTAAACAACACATTTGACAGGTATAAAAGTAGAAGTCAGATTTCAATGTTTATTTTTAGGTTTAGGGAAAGTATACGAAGATATGTACACACACAATGGAATGTAAACATTGATTTTGACAGATGCTACATGGCAGTTACATGGCAATATTTGTTTACATTTGGCATAAGGATACAAAACAGGCCTGCAAGTAGATATTTAGCAGGGCTCCGAGAAAGTTGCTTCCAATGGGGAATGGACTATAGCAGAGTGGCTGAATTGGCTGGTGGCTCAGGTAGGTTTGTTCCACTTTGCCCATAAACAGATTGTGTAAGAGAGGGACCTTGTCAGTGCCCATGGCTGTGCCTTTCATTTGGCATTTGGAGGTAGTGCTTGTTTTGAAATCTGAAAGCTTTGTTTGTTTAGTGACTCTCCAGTTCGACCATAAATGCTGTGCAAGATTTGCTGTTGGGAAGTATTTTGTTAAGATAAACTTATATTGCAGACAATCTTAATGAGTGGAGAAATCAGCAACTCGGATATCCTGGTTGTCCTTTAACATGAGGGCATGGACAAACACAAAACCATTTTTAATTGAGTACACAAACCTGTGTGTTGGTGGGTGGCTAGCTGTATTATATGTTATACTGGCCAAATATCACTCACATTCATTAAATTTGTTCTGATGAAACTGTGTGACGTGGCCATGTCGATAAGGACCTGATATGGATTATTCTTCACTAGAATGGTTATGCAGATGAAGCTATTTTTATTGCCGATAATTTTTTATTATAAAATTTGTTGTGGTGTCAGATCCGGATTAGATGCTGGTGATCTGGGATGAGTGGCATTAGGCTGCCCTACCCATCCTGTCCATTTTCCTGCTGTTGCTGATTATGTTCTTTCATCGGTGCATAATCTGCTTAGGTCAGGCATTGATTGTTCCAATGTGAGCCCCCACACCATCTGCAAGGATGAGGATGTTGTTTTTGCCCACTCGGATGGTTGTAGGTTGTGGAGTTGGTCACCATCCAGTCTGCTGCAGTTAGTTTGGACGTTATGTGGCTTATGGTTGTTGTTGGTGTGGTTGGGGTTTTTATCACTGTTTCACCCGAACTGCTGCTTTTATTCTTCACTAGTCCTAGTTCGCGATGCGGGTTTGCAATTGCAGTGTGGTTGGGCAGTGGTGCTGGTGTCAAGCAATAATACAGTTTGTATAAATTCTTGTTTGGTAGCATGTATTATTGGTGCCAATGCGGTACAGTACTCTGCCCGTGCGGAACTTGCAACAAATTCCAAAATGTCTCTTAGTGAGAGTTCCGGGTGGCAGGCTCTCACTAGGCTGATTTTATGGGTGAAGAAGTTATACAGGAATTCTTCCCCTGCTCCTTCATGATCACTGACTCCATGCTCGTAGGGATGTGAATGTATTTGCAAACCAGCACTTGAAGCTGTTGCTGAATTCCTCCCGCGTCATTCCGTAGTGCATGATTCCTTGCAACCACATCTTGGCATCACAAAAGTTGTTCCCCAATGCAGTAGGGCCAATATTCTCGATCCACCCATAGCGGCTGAGTCAGCCTTTGCAGTCCCCAAAGAAGGCAACAGGGTCCTCACTAGCGGTGCCGGAGTATGTCAGCAATGATTGAAATCATGTAGGTGTGATGGATGGCTGACTGGAACCATGGTGTTTTCCGGCCGTCCATGGCACTGTTATTACGGCTGGTGTGTGGTTCATCAGGGCTGGAATTTTCTGGAAGAGCGCTGTTGTCTGTGCAGGAGGTTGGGGCAAAACCAGTTACAGTGTGCTTGGCTGGTATCCGTCAGCCCCGAAGTAGATGAAGTCATTGAGAATTCCTTCTTGTGTTGTTGTTGCGGGTACCAATCTGCCCCGAAAAATACGTGGTGGCAGAATTCCACTCTTGCCTGATGTTTTTGTTGCGGTGTACTGGCTTTCCTATAAACTGGTTCCACTCTGATTGTCTGTTGCTGGATGTATGAGACTGCTAGTTTCGGAACACAATGGGTGCAATCGATATAGTGGATGTCCCGCAATGTTGTGCGTTCCTGTGGCATGATACATCCCTCGTGGTAGGAGCATTTGCAGTTCTCTCATACGAGGGTGGCCTTGCCTTTTCCATCGCACCAGCTGATATGTGCGCATTCCCGGAGTGCTCTCCACAAACGTGATGAAGGTTGCTCTTGGTCTGGGGAAATCACTGGGCAAGTGCAAAGGACCAGTGGACAAACTGGGTTTATGAAACCTTTCACTTGTGTAGGTTTCAGGCAGCGAGTACATATGTCCTCTGATTTTCCCAAACTGATGCGTGCTAAGACACAGTTGTAAATTTCCGTGTTCACTTTTTCTATTTCCTGTTGCATGTGTTGAGTAGCGGGCAGAACCGTGGCAGACACAAGCGTCTTCTTGCGGTAAGCCCAATGAAAATAGATCTGTTGGTGGTGTGGGTTATAGGCACCCCGCGCACAATGATGCAGCTTTGCCATTTGTGATCCGCCAGTCAAAACGTCCCTAGTCGCAAACATGGCATGGTTGACACAGAGAAGTCATGTCGTGTTTATCTTCTACCGGATCACGTAGTCCCACAGCTCGCGACAGTTACCCTCATGCACGACACGGAAGGGGTGGTCCTGCAGCACGACGCAGTGAGGGTGGGGGGGCAGGTGGTGTGCTCCCCTCAGCAATGGACTGCCCCATAAGCGATGGACTGTCCCAAAATGGTGGTGGTTGTTGACATCACCGACTGTGGTGATCAATGTGGTGCTGCGCAGGTCAAAGATGACTGACTTTCTGTGCCGCGTGTGACAATGGCAATTTCTGGCACCAAAATATTCCTTTGTCATATTGCTGGTTTATGGCTCTCAATTTCTTGATGCGATGATTTGATTATAGTAATTATGCAGGAATTTCGCCAGTAGTGAGTACATGGGAACCAGGACATCCAAAGGAGCCTAAACTTGTGACAGGCACAAAAGGCATAAAAGTACACATGGAAAATTACAGAGACAAGGAAAACACAGGATGTGGAGAATGATAGAACATATTTGTTGGAAAAAATTATTTTTAGACTGGCGGGTGCTTGTTGCCACACGGAAGGGCACAAATTGATGTCTTACGGTATTGGTACATATAGGGACATGGGGTAGGTTATGCGGGAAAGGAGTTGCTGATTCTTTACCAGTCAGGTGCAGTGCTCAGTCTGCAGAGCACAAATGATGGAGGGTCGTGGTGTTGCCCGGCCCACGTGGCTATCCCTGATGTCAAGCATCCAAGTTGCATTTTCAGTGAGCTATAATCCATGAAAAATTGCCTGGTCTAGTGGAAAGTGTTTAGCCCCTTTCAAACGCCTATCTCACTCCCGGTGAAATTGTTAAAGGTCATTCCCACACCTTTGTTATGTCACGAGTAATTTAGAGGAATTTGATGAAAGGTAAAACAGTCATTAGGTGACTGACGCAAATAAATAAGCGCACATGGTTAAGTTGAAACACTTACGCCCTGCCTTGGCTTTTTAGCAAACGGATTGAGGTTGTGGGGTGGCACTTGCTATGGGTGTTACTAGCTACATAAAGGTTCCAGAAACAATAAATTACATGACAGCAGTTAAGTGGTTGGTTACGAAAGATGAACGCCTGGAGCAACTGCTCATGAACATCCACCCACAAGATGATTATGGTGCTACTGTTTTGCTATTTGATGCGGAGTTGGCTGATTGGCTGAGCCTTCCCACGTATGTCACGTGACCGTGATTTAATTTGTAAATTATAATAAAGAATGAAACAATGTGAACAGGTGCAATATTGATGAGATGGGAAGACACAAAAACCCTTACACTTTAATAAGAATATTCATTTAACAAAGATATAAAAATAAAAAAATTGTAAATAACTTATTCCTTTTACTTAAGACCTAATCTAAAATGGCACGTATTTTCAGTGAGAGCTGTAGCTGCTCTTAACTCATTGTTCGTAATGTTTATTGAGCCCAGACACTGAAACATATATGAGGTTTTATTTACACATACTTTACACATATAAAAACACTAACCAAATACTAAACAGAGGAAAGTGATGTTAGTTGACCATGTGGTCAGTGCGTCAATGTCACATGGCAAATTGAATAAGTTGTTACCGGCCAGACTATTGGATTCGATACTGGCTTGTACTGACTTTACTGGCATGGTTGCTCATTAAATGAAATATGTGGTTCACATAAGCATAATGGTTCATGAATCTTACATAAAATATTATAGTTTATTATTACGCTGCAATATTACTGAAAGTGTGTGATGTAGCACTGTAGTTAGTGACTGTGCATGACACGCCAACACGTCGCTTATTTACATGACAAAACAAGACCCTCAGAAATCACACTAAACATAACATATGTTACTCTGGAATGCAATTACATTAAAATACTTACATAACTGGAAAGGATATGGCCACATGAAATAAAACACATTACATGCACTTGGCATTTTACCCACTCACGCATACTAAAAATAACACACCACTGGACATTAATATAAACACACACAAAACTTAGCAATTACAAAAACAACAAATAAATAATTAGAATATACTAGTGATGGCCCAATAGCCGATAACTGATATCGCTATTATCTGTACATCTACCATTACCTGAGAGCGATACTAAAATACTGGCATATTGATAATGGCTATTCTAATATCAACCTAAACCCGAATACCGTTTTCGTGGATAGTTTAATGCTAAAATGGATCTACGGATAAACACTCGAAACAGCAGATAATTCAATCACCAGACACCAGAATCTCAAATATTTACCAGGATCCAAATGCTCCTACTACTAAGAATTATTCCATCATTTTTAACATAGCAATGCGAGTTCCGCGGCAACACTGAGAGCTACAGAGCATTGCCGCGGAACTCGCATTGCCATGTTGAAAGTGACGGAATAATGCTTAGTAGTAGGAGCGTTTTGATCCTAGAATTTTTGTTTCTATTTGTACCTATGTTAGTGTGAGGGTCTCGGTTAGTATATAAGCAGGTTCTGCATATAGTTTTATTCACTTAGCTCCATGTCATTAGAGAAGAGACATTACAATGTTGTGGAGGTGTTCGTGTACAGTTTATTACCCTAGGAAAGTATACCAGAATATTTTGTTGTTTTCAAATGATATTAATAAATACGATAGATCTTGGACTGTTAAATTTGTTGATGCAGAAGAAAGTTACATTTTGTTGTCATTTTTGTACCATTTTGGTCATCAAGAAATTACTGCTAACGCTGGTAGTGGTTTGTTGGAAATATGTTTCTTCAGAAAGCTGCAAACAAAACTTTTCCAGGTAGCTGTTTCCTCTCATATATTTTAGTGACAAATGTCTGTGTACAGTATGATAATTTAAAATATCAATTTACAGGTATCGGATCAGTAAAATCCTAAATATTGGAACCTGCATCAGTATCAGGCCATAACTGAAATATACACACAGACTTCACTCACTGCACTAGTGCACCTTGTGCGCACACACGGAACACAACATCCTAGCATTGCATGTATTAAGAATCAAAATAGCGAAGCACTGCACATAAATAATAATTAATATAAATGAAAGCATTGCATGCTATATTAAAAGGTCATCAATAAAATAAACAAATAATAGACATTTTACTGCGCTGACACATGCATATGTGGACACTGGTTGGCTGGACACTGTTGTCCTCTCGTGGTGGTGTGGTGAACTGCGGCGGTTTTGTGGGTGGCGTGGTGAATGGCCTGGGGGGCTGACACATGGTACATGTCAGTACTATTTATTACACCACAATAGGCTGGATGCTTGCGCGGTGTGTGTTTTCCCATGCGTGTGGCCAGGCAACGGCATGTATGCATGAAAACCCGCCAACGAAATGGACCATTGTACGTTCTCGGGCGGGCAACCTGTGCCTTTCTTTGGTGGGAATTCACATTGCGTCTGGCTGGTCTCATTACAATTACTGTGGTCCATATTTTTGGTGTGATTTCATGCTTCCATGCAGCGTGAAATCACGCACGTGTGGCCATAGCCTAATAAGTCTGTGTTGTGTGGCATCACTTGTGTCCTATGGAGAAGCAGGAGAAAGGTGCGTGCTGATCTTTTTGTAGGAGAGGAGGAGGGAAACTTAGGGGAGAGGTACGAACAGAAGTGGAGCTAGTCATGGACAAGAAAGGGAAGGTATGTTGGAGAATTGCCCGGGGTGGGGAAGAGGAGAATGTACATACTGTTTAACTTTTGGTGAGGGGGGGTGAGATGCTATCCGCCTACCGCTCCTTCTATGCTGTGGGGGTAGGAAGACTACCTACGCCTGCAAGGTCATCAGTTCGCCACATGCCAGGCGCGTAAGAGGAAAATCATGATTACATCTAAAAGCTAGACAATGCAACATTGTTTATGATAGTACACACGTTTTCTGCACCTTGTGCTCAGAGGATTTAAATCATGAGCATAGCTTTGTGTGTTACGGTTTTTGTAAACTGTATAGCATAACACATTTAAGCAATAACAATTATTCAATGCCACTATGTTTAACTAAAGTAAGTTAAAATACGCCAGAATACTATCGTTAAAGAGATGCCGACTTCTGTGGCGCATTCTGTATAAAACTGGCTGGCAATGTGAGGTTCCCTGGATTCAGATTCTGGGTAAGGTAGGGACTAAGTCATTTACAGGCTTATAATTAATCTAGTACTGGGTATAGCATAAGTAATCATTTTAATTATGATGTTTACACTTTGTTTATAATGTGTGTATAGCGGCTTTGCAGTATGTCTTCCCATTTTCAAAAAATATATCAAATTTGAGGCGCACAGTGTTATTGTCCTGAAGACATGCACATTAGGATATGTGCAACCTCCTTTGACCCGCGTTACAAACAACTTGCAGTGAACACTGCCATTGGTGGAATAAGTACATCCTTTGCCTGACAGGAAAGTAACATCTGTTCATCACGTTACAAAAATGTACCGTGTCTATATACATGGGACTGGAGTAAGTGTATTATTCATCTGCTCTTTACTGTGTGAACATGAAAGAGAGAGAAGTGAGGTGTGGCAAACTAAAAGAGTAGTGTCAAGAATCAGAATGGGGAATGGAAGCGGTCATGGACCACATGTTCAGAAAGGTAGGGGTAGTGGGTAGATGGCCAAGAGACAGTAGGCGAATGAGAATCGGAAGAGGGGCAAGAAATTGGAGTAAAGAAGAAGGGTGGAGAGGGAAGTAGTTAAGGAAGTTCAGTGATCTTCAGTCTTTGTGTGTGTGTGACAGAGATAGACAAAGAGTGAAGTAGCATGTTGATTGGTAGGCAACTAACTCCCTCATGCCTATTCCACAAACTTGGTGGAGTGGTAGAAGAATGGAGGAGGAAGCAAGGTCGCTCCCACTTGATGGTCGTTACATAATACCGCTGTCAAATGTCTAGATTTTTTTGTACTATTAACACGTCGCTGAACACACATAGTTTACTGCATTCATTAACAGTATGTACAAGGGCAAATAAAATAACAAAATAAATTATGGAGCACCGTAAATTTTGCCATAACGATAACTCGCCATAGCGATAATTTATTCTGCCAGTGTCGACTATCGTTAAAACATCCAATAGAACATTATGCCAAGTTTTAATCTTATTTCACACTACTAGGGTACATATTTGTATTCAACTGCAGTCTGCAAGGTTTTGATGTGGATAACAAGTATTATAAGTTTCTTAATTATATTTATGAAAAATTTGGTGAATGTTAAGGCTTGTGACAGGTTTGTCTTCTTTTGTATTACAGCCTTCATGAAGTTGAAGTGTCATTTGTTGTAATAATTTTTGTTTTTAAGGAGCATTGTTTTTAATAAGTTAGGAATAACTTTATAGTGTGAAGATGAATCCAATGATGCAAATTTTAAAACTATTTACTAACCAGTTGGAAACCATGTATAAAACTTAAGTGTTCCAGATCAGAATTAGTTACCTTTCTAGCTGACTGCATATTTACACAGAGTTTTTAACCAATTTTTTTAAATTATGTGTATTGAATGACTGCAGGATTACTCTCAGCCGGAGGCTTCAGGCAAGCGTGTGGCTGAAGGGAATTTGTTCCTGTACAACCAGAGTGCTGCATCAGGCAACAAAGGTATTGCATGCATAGCACTTGCAGTATTAGGTAATGAAGGCTATCTGCTGGAGAACATGATCTGCCCAAAGCCCAACCCTCTTGCATACCAGCAACGTCTCAATGCCTCAGAGTTCAACGATGTAACAGCCACTACACTCTTGCAGACTGACAACCTGGCTCACAAAGAAAGTTAGTTATATTAATTTGTTATTTTTAGCATGTTCATGTTTTTTGTAATGTGTAATAGAAATTATGGTACATAATATTTCATGATTTAATCATAAAAACTGTTGATTATAATTTATCATGTTGTCATAATGATTAAAACAATTTTCTGTTTATTATCTAACCCTACTATAAATTTAGATTTTAAGTTTATAATTTACTCTGAAAGTTCAGTAAAATTCCTTCATTGCATTATACATTTTCCCAAACAAAATGTGGGGCCATGGAGGTGTGATGACTACAGCGCTCACCTCCCATCAAGGTGAACCGTGATCAATTCCTGGCGGGGTCACTCTCCTAGTGGTGTCACTCCTGGATTGTCACACGAGGGAATTGTGCTGTACAATGCCGCTGATCACCTGGATTTCTCTGGTGTTATCCATTTCCCCCCTCTTTGCAATTTTTGTCCTCCATTTCCACCTCATTCACCCTCATCAGCCCTCAAGACCTCATCAAGGGGGCTGTTCGAGACATAAAAATCATCACTTTTTCAAATCATTATTCCACTGATATAAAATTATAGAGGGTCTCTAAATTATATCCCACACTACTTTATAGGCCTATATATAAACCGGGTCAATTCCAAGAAGCACGTCATTTGAGAAATGGCAGTGAAATGAGGAGGGTGCTTCACTCTGCACCCTGATCAGACCTCCCCACTCGAGCATGAGTGAAAGCCTCCCCCCAACCCCCAAATGCCAAACAGGCAGCTTCCTACAGCAATATTGCCAGACTTCCCTGTTCCTGACTATTGCCATTCCATCCACTCAGGTAGGCAGGCTGGCTTTGTGTATCCGACCAGCTGTGCTCACCTGCTGCGTGTGCTGCAACTCTCACACTCATATTAGTTGAGCTGCCTCATTATAGTTCATTCATAATTACTTGAAACATAGTCATGTGGGTTTTTGGTTTAAATTGTCAAATGCTTTGTTTACACCTAATTTATTTAACTTCATAACAGTGATGTATTTCAAAAAGCATAAAATAACTGTTTACAATTTTCTTACCATATTTAGGTATATTTTAACTTAACTGTGTATTGATAATGGTTAGAGGCGTGCGAAAATAGCAAATGCTATAAATGCTAAATAGATGCTAAATTTTTTCATTAATGCTATAATTTACTAAATTTTCAAAAAACACATAGTATAGAATCCTTCATGTTCATATTCTTTGGCTCATTCAAACACTGACACTACCATAGGCATTGTTTGTTATATTAAGTAAAATGCAAATTTGAAAATACACAACTCTTTTAATTCAAATTATTGCCAGTGGTTTTTATTAGCTACACATACAACTTGATTTATGCGTGATGAAGCATTTCCTTTTCACACGATCAACTCAATTAAAATTTAAAACATTTACACCCTCTGCGTTTGTTTACAACACATTTTTTTTTCTTTACCAAAGACTAGTATAGTATAATCATGGCCATCACTGGATGGTATTGTTTTCTTTGTGGGTTTATGACAATACCAAGGATTGACTGCCATGTTTATACTGATGTGTGCCACTTTCCTGTTATACTACAATGACTACGACTCATCAGTTTCACATATTTCTACGTAACTCGAGAAAGGGTCAAAACCGGCATCATCTTTCACGCGTGTCCTTAGATCAACAGTTCCTTGGAAGGCAATTCTAAACATTTAAATTTAAGGTTGCAAAAGCAGTCAAGAAGCATTCCTCTCCCCCCCCCCCCCCCCCCCTACTGAGAGCCGACAATATGCCACATGTGAAGCCACGTCACAACTTTTGCGCCAGCCTTCCTGAAGTGTGACGACTCACCAAGGCGAAACTATCACAAAGCACCCAAGACTCTGTCACGAGCCACCACATCTGCCACGAAGTGCATCACAACTGTCACGTGGTGCCCAGAATAAAAGAACATAGAGTGAGGGTTTTACCCTCACCCTGACAGACATCATTAGCCCGAGGCTGAGAGCACTATATAAGTCTATGCATGCCCGGGATCGGGAGTTATTACTTTCTCCAGTAGCTCGCTCTTACACTTTGTGTGCTGGGGCCTTCTACTACTCAACAGTCTTCAGCAGCCACCAGAGGCTGCTACCGTGGATGTCACCAGAGGCTTCTGCTGCAGCCACCTGCAGATACCAGAAGCTCCATTGTTGACAACCACCTGCAGATACCAGAAGCTCCATTGTCGACAACCATCACCAGCTACCAGAAGATCTTTGTCTTCAACCGCTGCAGAATTACTACACCTTCTGCTGCTGCTCCTCCTGGAACAGCAGCCGTCTCTATTTGCTGGTGGAGGCAACGACACCCACAGCTCTTAAAATAGTGGTCCCGTTTTTCTGTTGTCTCTTCTAGACATCCCTTGTATAGACTAGCTGTGACTGAGCTGTTTTCATAGCCGTCGATGCCACTAGATTATCTTGGGTAGATTAGGAACATGTCGCCTACACATGTCTACCGTAAGTTACTTCCATATTCACTTTCTGCTTGGTTAGGAGGTAGCACGCGTCAATTTAATTATGACATCTAATAAATACAGATTGTTCCTTTTACTGGGGGTATTTTTTCTTGAGGTATTTCCCTTGACCACTAGAAATAATATCCATTGTACATTGTTAACTGAGACCAGGTTTTGATGTATCAGTACAAAACTTAGCCACCAGTTCTAGACCTCAGGGGATAGAACAGTAGAGCCCTGTCTACTAGAAACTCATTGAACAGGGGCGAGACAGTCACCCCAAGTTGTATATAAACTAGAGCGCCTACTGTGTCGGCGAGAATATTTGCTTGCACTGAAAGGCTGACCCCTGTTGCGACCTTTACGTAGGAAGGCGGCCCATACGGCTTAAAGCTCTAGGTCTACACGCATGTGGCAGGGGACTGATAAGAGTAACTAGCTTGTGCCGGCAACAACTATTTGAAGGACACTTATATAGGGACTTGTCTCGTGTTCACAACGATCACGAAATATCTTTGTGTGTCAACCCAACCTCTATGCCTTTTGGTAGAAGGCACGGCTCTCAGAGCGAGGAGCAAAAGGCAGCCTATACCACCGTCAAGTGAGTGTTTATATTAGACCCACTTACCCCTAGTAGACAAGCAGAATGGGACAGTGCGCAGCTCGCCCGTCTTCTGGTGAGAACTTCATCTCCAGTATTTGATTATATTTATTTCCTTCCACACATAGCCAGAGAACATCACCCCATAGTACATGATCTGGTACAGGGTACCGAGGTATGGTATGGGGCAACTAACCCCAGGTTCTGGAGCCAAGAGTCCGTGGAGTGGAATTGATGGTACTGCGTTGGTCAGTATGATACCAACACCCATCAACCTTCCACCAGAGTTGCCGGTTGCAGCCAACTAGCACCAGCTCATCTTTCATTGACCGATGTAACCCCTGGTAAGACATGTACTCCAAAACCGACAAGCGTCCTGACTAAGCCAGTTACCACTCCTACAGTGAAAAACTTAGTTCCCAGTCGCCAACTGATGCATCGAACGCGAGTTCCTGGTAATAAATGTAGCTTAAACGTCTAACTAGCCCTAGTCAATGGTACCTGACCTAACGCATCCAATACCACATTGACAGTGCATATAAATCTATAGCTCTGCATGCGTCAAGTCATTTTCTGGCACCTAATGTGGGGCCAGAGCATTGATTACTGTTAAACAGGTAACCACAGGACCAGGTCAGGACAACCCAGAGAGCTAAGAATCAACCAGAACTGAAACAGAATTTGGGATGTCATTTAAACACCCCGTGGTGCCCAAACTACCACAATGTCTAACGCCGATGTTAATACAGCCGGAGGGACAACCAATAACATGGTGGACATTGCCAATAACAGAACTAGCCATACCGACTGCATAGGTTTTGGCACATTTAACTTTACACGTGCCTACTGTGGTAACTCATTCCACCATCTTTGCCTAGGATGGGTGGACGAAGCCAGGAGTACTGAAGGACTCGAATACAGGTGCATAGCCTGTTAGACCCTACCAACGACGTTTTGCTATCAAGTCACATGTGTCTAGGGTACGGAATAAATAGAATACGCTGCACCACTTGTAGTGAGTCATATCACCATGCCTGTATAGGCTGGCCCGACGAAAGGGTCACCAGACCAGGAATAGTGTACCAATGTGAGAGGTGTAGACTAGCCTACAACCGTCCTCACCGATCCCGTTCTTTGATTCAACCAGGGACAGCCCCGGGAGATCCTGCAAGAGGGAACAACCTGGACGTACAGGTCACAGACTTTGGGGACGGCCCCTCGAGGACCCAGTTGCATTTACTACAGAATGCGAGAAAGAGTTTAATGACACCGACCTCCCTACAAAGCAGTGGGTGAGCAACGCCCAGACCCCTTCAAGGTCTAGCGCTAAATGGTGGGATCGCTACTGCAAATTCATAACAGATTGGAAACAGTTTCGTCGTAGTTTGTTGGCGACTGAGTTTACTGATGAAGAAGTAATGGCCAGTATATCCGCAAATTCTATAGCAAGATGCAGGACATGGATGAAGAGGTCAAACTGTTCATAAGGCCCAAAGTACGAATATACCAACGCCTTTTCCCTAAAATGGAGGATGAAGAAAGCTGTGTAAGTCTCATAGCTAGAATGCTATTACAGAAGCTGCTTCATTTTCTACAAGCCCCGAAGCCTCAGCGAATCGAAGAACTCATGGAATGAGCCCGCGAAACAGAACACAACTATAAAGAGCAGACAGTGCTAGACCGTAGGCAAGTATTCAAGGGGAAGGAGGAGTTAACAATGACAGACCGTACGCTGACCCCTACACCTCCTGAAACCCCGACCGTGACTCCCCCTTTCCGCTACCAGATGCCTTCAAAGTGCCGGTACTGCACGGACCGACATCTCCACAAAGATTGATTAACAAAGAGAGAGAGATAACCCAGAACAAGGACATGGGGAAGAATCCATGGTCACGTTCCAGAACTTGACAAAAGGGCTTTATTCCTCTGAAACGCTCCGTGCAGTTGTCCGTGTAAACAAACAAATTACCATGGGGATGCTAGATACGGCCGCCACAGATAATTTTATCAGAAGCGACCTGCTCACGCCCCACCGAGTCCAACTTACCCCCATTGAAGGAAACATCAGGCTAGCACAACCAGATCTCCTCCTTAAGGTCGAAGGAGAAATAAGGTTAAATATTGGGGTACATCGCAAGACATCCCAGGTTAACTTCCTGGTTACTCCCCATATTGGGAAACCTATGATTTTAGGGCAGCCTTGGCTGTTTCAGCAGCATTGCGTCCTGGATTACGGACAAAGCCGCATCCAACTGGGAGGAGACAGAGGAACTATAATCAACTGGGAAGGTAGCCAGCTCAATGCTTCCCCTCCCCATACCCCAATCCACCTTCAGCAGTTGCAGGTAGAAATGCACCAGCCAGCCCTAAAACATCCCATGAAGACCAGAACCCAGGCCCGAAGAGCAAACAACATCATGTGTGGCCTCAGTCGACAGAGGCCCTGGACTAAGAGCTTTCGTGACCCCAGACCCACAATCAAGACCCTATACAGATAATGGTATCTCCCAAAATCGAGCCAAGGTTAATCAAGAGGCCTGAAGCACGAACCCCGAGCTGTAGCGAAGTGTCCTGGAGAAGTCCCAGGGATAGGGAATACTGCCAAACACTTCTCAGGCCAAGTTCCCGAAACTGCCAGGGTGCAAAGCTACTCCAGACCCAAGAGAGTAGACTACACCGTATAACAGGTAAGTCCAGATTGCCCAGGCTGGCCAGCTTCTCCAAAAAGGGGAAAGGAGGATAATGTTGGCCATACATACCAGGAGGTAGACCATCGAGCAGCACAAACGCCCACGCTCCAATCCCAACTGATGTGTTAGAGGAAACACCTGAGCTAATAATCAAGATCATTCCAGCTTCCACGAAGCCAATTCTTGTCCTCTATGAAGAACCACCAAGACTGCAGGGGGTGTCGAGCAGTGCAAATGCCAACGCGCCACCCCACTCTTCTGACACGCAGAAGATCCCATTGATATAGTCGAGGCAGAGAGACCCATTCTGCCTCTCACTCTACTGACTGACTACCGATGAACCTAGGACGTCCAGCCGCGCTGATCCCGACGCCCTACTATCGCCTCTTCTCTGAGAGTAAACTATTCCCATTCAAACGAGAGCTGCCGAGGTCTAAATGCCATTCCACCCTCTGGCCACCAATCCAGACAACAAGACAGTCAGTGTTCAACAATGCCCAGTTCATTGTGAAAGAACTTTGGCAGTCAAGGTAGAGGGCTCTACCTTACCGCTCCCTCACACTGCCTCATCGTCCTTAGCATGTGAACTGTCCTCCCCAACAGTTGCATCCGAAGACAATGCCTCATCATCACGTGCTGAACCCCAACGACTGATGCCCCCTCGTGCCGCCATTGCAAAAGCAGTGCCTGGCCAGTATAAGGAGTCACTGTGGAGGCCCACGTCTTGTTTCATGTGGCCGTATCTGGCTCATGCCGCACTAAGGCCGAGGGGAAGACCGGCATAAACCAAGACTGCTGAAAAGTAAATGATGTGCTCTGTAAGATAACTCGACCAGGTAGTTGTAATTAAGATACCACCCCAGTGACAATCAGAACTCATTATATACCTGAAGCAATAGTAAATCAAATAGACAAGTCAAAGACAGTGAGATTAGCTTGTAGACACTCACATTAGTCTAATTTTAACCAGTACTAAATATTTAAATAACCTACCCAGCCGTTTTTAAGCTGAGATAGGATAGGAACTGGTGAGGCATACCTGATAATTATTCAGAGACTCGCCATAGTGATAGAAGAATAATCAAACTAGTTTTAACAGCCGTTATAACTTGCAGTGCAAATCCAGTGAAAATACAGATACTTTATTCTCACCAGCGTAAGGTTCCATAATTAGTGGCAGACAGCACACTTGTAATCATGTATAGCTTATGGACAATTCCCACAGTGCCGGTGAATACACACAAAGACAGAAACTTTGTTTGTACATAGTAAGAATAATAACATAAAAAATGGACTCCTGCAAGAAGATTTAGTCAAATTAGATTTCTATATATTCATTTATTTGATGTGTAGGTACACAGTTAAATATGCCTTTGAGTTTTTACAGTGTCCATGTGAAGATAGAATCCATGAAGATTCTTGAAATTTCCAGTATTGTTATATGTCATAGCATTGTAAATTTAATTTGTTTGAGTGTTTGTATCTATTCTTGATATTTTTAAGTACCTTGCATATCGACCAAGAGTCGAACCTGAGCTCTAAGCCACAGAGCTTGCTTGAACTTACCAAAGTGAACCAAGGTACAAGTATCATTAATTAATGGTTAGGTCATTGCTTGAGTGTCTTGCTTGTTAGTTTTTAAAGTGACCAATGTGCGCATTATGTCCATATTTCAATTTCATTCTTAAAGTGTACTCGTTTGATCTGCTAACCGACCAGCTCAGGTAATTGAGGGCCTGAGGTTGGCGAACTCCCGTATTGTCACATGTAACTGTTTTGCTTGCTGTGAAACTTACAGGTTGGCCAAGAAAGAGTGCTAGGCTTTGTTTAACTGATACACCACAGCAAACTCAGTGATAGTTCGTATTTCCACCCCGCCATCCACGAGTAAGGCTGGTTCATATTTTTATTCCCAATCGTCTTTTTATGTGTCGTTGCCTTTATGTAATTTCTTTCCACAGGTTCTTGTTGTATATATAATTGTATTTACCACAGCGTTATGCTGTGTAACTGCACGGGTAATAAAGTAGGCTGGGTGACACCCGGTACATCGCATCACTCCTGACACTAATTCTCTCCACAAGGGGGGACACACATTAGCGGACCTTTGCTCCGGCTTGCCGAGGCCGAGGAGATGAGAGAGTGCCCACCATGCTAGAATAAGAGAACACTACGGCCGGCGTGCCAAGTGCCGCGTGGTTTCTCGACAGACCCCAGCACACAGAACAAGCACAATTACAACGGTCAAGCAGCCCATAGTTAAGGATCCCACATAGAATTTCAAAAAAAATTTCACCATTCTGCACATTGTGATCTTCCTCCGCAGTATTCGCCCGATGAGTCTTCATTGCAACGAAAGGGGAGCGAATTGATGCATGCCGCTCTCCTGTTATTCTACAACGACTATGACTCATCTGCCTCACATATTTCTATCTAACCCGAGGAAGGGTCAAACCCTGCAACATCTTTCACGAGTGTCCTTGATTGCCAGTACCTTGGAAGGCGATTCTAAACATGTAAATTTAAGGTTGCAAAAGCAATCAAGATGCATGCCCTCCCCCCTCCCTCCTGAGAGCCTATAACCCGCCACATGTGAGGCCACGTCACACCTCTCGCGCCAGCCATCCCAAAGTGTGATGACTCACTATTGGAAAACTATCGCAAAGTGCCCAACACTGTCACGAGCCACCACATCTGTCACAAAGCAGCTCACAACTGTCACGTGGTGCCCAGATTAAAAGAAACAGAGACTGGGGGTTTTTATCCCCGCCCCGGCAGACATCATTAACCTGAGGCTGACAGCACTATATAAGTCCTTTCATGGCTGTGCTTAGGAGTTATTCCTTTCTCCAGTAGCTCACTCTAATACTTTGTGTGCTGGGGCCTTCTACTGCTCAACAGTCTTCACCAGCCACAAAGATACTGCTACCTTTGAGTCACTAGAGGTTTCCGCTGCAGCTACCAGAAGCTCCATTGTCGACTACCACCACCAGCTATCAGAAGCTACCATTATCGACAACTATCAGTAGCTACCAGAAGATCTTTGTCTTCAATCACTACAGACTTACTACACTTCCGCTGCTGCTCTTCCTGGAACAGCAGCCGTCTATACTTGCTGGTAGAGGCAACTACACCTACTGCTCTTAAAGTAGTGGTCCCCTTTTTCTATTGTCTCTTCTAGACATCCCTTGTTTAGAGTAACTGTGACTGAGTTGTTTTCATGGCCCCACTAGATATCTTGGGTAGTTTAGGAACACGTCGCCTGAATATATAAGTTTCATTCTATGTGCCATTTTTAGTTCCTGGTACTACTTATTATTTTTGTTTTTATACTCTACTGGATACATGAACAATTCCTATAACCTATTCCCTTGTGAACAAGTAAATTTCTTATTCAATATTTAACTGTAAAAAGCCAGAATGGCATCCTAATCCCAACATATTATCTTTGTGACATAATATCTAATACTAATGAACTCATAATAATCCCTAGTGGCATCCTAATCCAAACACAACCTTAACCTAATAAACTTTATTTTCCAGCCTGTAGTTTAAATCCTAACAGACCACTGTTTCTAGAATGACGTTTATGTGGCAGAACCTAACCTAACAGTTCCATCTTTAACATCATCATCTGAACCCTATATGAAAAATACAAATTCTAGCCTAGCATGGATCAATCCACTTTTCAATATCTTAGGGCACACTGGGAGAGGGTTGTGGAATTTATTGACCTGATTATAGTCATTCTCTAAAATGGTCCGAAGGTTAAATATTTTCTCTTGTCTCCGTATGAAAGTTATTAAAGTTACAGGTTAATACAAAGACACAACTACTCGTATTTAAAACAATACACATGAAAGTTCTCACTTTAGAAAAGAAGAATAAATCTCAATTACTTTACCTTGCACCCTCTCTATGGCATGCTGTTTGCAGACCAAGGATAGATTATATACAGTGCCATGTATTAAACAACTCGGTGGTCATTCAGCATCCCTTGTCGGGTTTTCCTATATTACACTCTTACACTGGAGTTTGACACTTAATTGCTTTAACTACTGTCAAGAACTAACTATTTGCACAGACAGTTATTCTGTTTTATGAGATTATACACATTTAATTTACTTCCTTACCTTCTTAATACAAGATCTGTACATTTTTACCCTTTTACTAACCTATGTTCTCCAACTCTTACATCTAGAAGTTCTAACCCTCTGATTACACACTTTTTTCTGGTTTTTGTTTACTACTTTTCCTTTTACAGATGCCACTTATCAGTTCTTAGGCTCTGGCCTACTGATGTCTGAAATCAGTTGACTTGGCATATACAATGTCCTATCATTGATGCTTCCGACATTCACTGTATAGGTTCGACAATGATTTGGAGCATTCTACTATTGGCAGGCGTTTATTGGTTCGCACTTCAAGGAATGTACTTTTCCTGCACACGTGTAATAAGAGGTGGGATTTACACACTCGCTTTCTCTTGAGCTATGCAGCAATACTGGATTGGCTTTTCAGTAGTAATTAATTGGTTAAATCTTTGTCCAATTGTACTGCTGCATATGGACATCTAGACACCCTGGGGAAATTAGCACTGTGTGCGGTGTCTGTTACGGTGCCCCCATTTCTGTGGATTGCCATGTTTTCTGGATGGCTGATGTAAGACAGGCCACCGGTATGCAGGAGTGGGCCTCAATGGGGGTTCTCGGTAATAACCCGGCGGCCGGAGAACTCGGCTGGAATGCGCGGGTAGTGCTCGTCTCTGGGTGCTGGGTTTGGCAGCTACTGTCCCGGCGGGGACCCAGGTGCGGTCTTCTTGCGCCCGAGTGCTGCTGTGGGTGCCTTCCTCTGCAGAAGGTATCATCGGCTGAACATTTGGTACAGGTATTGTGTAGGCAGTCTCTGCTGGGCTGGTGACTTTCAATATTCGGTGAGACCTTGTGGATGCCCCAATACCCGTGGGTACTAAGTCTGACTTGACCATCGGAGGGAGTTTCCTGGAGACGTACTCGCCTCCCTCCTAGGCTCGAGTCATGGAGGTTACACATTGACATGGAGACGTAATAATCGAGGGAGAGGCACTGGTCGGTACCTCACTGTGGACAATTGTGGTTGAGGAAACCGTCCCTGCCTGCATTGATCTGGGAGGCTGTTGACTGGAAGGCCTTGGAACTGCTGCTGCAGAAAGGGGTCTTGGTGAAGCAGGGGTCCTGATGTCCCATGATGGCGGTCCATCTGTTGTAGTAGAGGGCGGTGGCAACACGGCTGCAAAAAAAATGTATTACTTACATTTAAAATTGTTTAATCCTCAGCTCAGAAGCTGATGGAACCGTAACACTGTATTACTAACACTGCGTTACTAATACCAGAGATCTCACTACCCTCTATCATTATGCAAAACACCACCAGAACTGATATCTTAGTGACCGTTGAAGTTCTTAGTAAACGGAGAGCGGAGACATCCTCTTGGTTCTGTTGCCAAAGAAAGACTGAGAGAGAATGGGTATTTTACCTTTTATACCCCCTTCCTCACCTCCTTAAGGACACAGTGACCCATTTCAAAAGACAGTGTGGTTAAGGTTAAAAAAATTTACACAACTATTGAGGGTTACAAAGCCAATATGTGTTCACACCACCGTTGGGACAAAAAACTGTCCCGCAACATGTGGGGAAGGATGTCTGGTATCGTCACGGTTTTACAAAAATACTGGGGATCCCTGCATTCTTTGTTCTCGCAGGGGAAGGAATTCAGGTAACGCCACAGTTTCAGACAGAAACCTTGGGGTGGTTAGGATGTATTTTATGTTACGTTTATTTTCTAGCATTAAAGCATTCTAGCATTCTAGTTTCGTATTGTAACATTATGTGCAAAAACATATCATCAGATTACAAACCTAAATCAAATGTAACATCAAGTTACTAATTCTAGTGTTAACATCACACTTTTCATTAGCTTGCATGTGGAAGGAAATGTTAAGTCATAAAAAACAATTAAGTTTTCAGTCTATTTATTATGTTATATAAAAAACATATACATTACATGTATCTGTTACACTTTGACATTACTCTTACACTTTTGACAAACACTTTGGTTATACATTCAAAAGCTTACAGAATGTTTACCATTCTATTAAATATTGATTTAATATATTGGTTTACATTTCCTTGAATATCTTGTTCCTGAGAGGTAACATTGCTCATTGTTTATGTTTCCTTCGACTTAGTTTAGGTTTTTTATTATATGTTTGCGTACAAACTACTATACTGCAATCTGGAGCATGCAACACTATGTTTTGAACCAGGTCTGGGTATGTTTTCAAGAAGTGAGAGTAAACTTCGTTATACTTGCAGGTAGCGAGGTATTTTGTGTCGTGTGCTGTGGTGGACATTTTTTTATTTCAGGAGATTGAATTAACTGATGCGCCTTATAATTCAATAACAGAAAATGCATAATTCGGAAATGGAAAATGGAGCCAAAACTTTCAGAAAACTGTCTAAGCAAACCATTCCTCCAATATGCATACAAAACATTAATTTACCTGGAGTAATGCTAATGTATTGGTTGCTGGGATGAAAATATGCCATCCCTGAATGCCAACTTACGAACAATATACAAGTTTTTTTTTTTTTTTTTTTTCCCCCTAAACAATTTACATTGCAACAAGCATCTAAAGAACCTGGAAATATTAACTTTGCATTTTGATTTTTTCAAAACATACACATGAGAAATTGACTTCATTGCCACTTTACTCTAGCATCCGATACTACGATCAAGAAAAGTTTGTGGGTTGAACTTTGCTTGACCTAGTTTAACATTCCTTTGCACAAAACACTTTCATTATACACATCCTGTAACCAATAAATACCCAAACTCATTTACTGGCTCAAAAACATCTACATCCCCATTACAATGTTCAAAGTATTGTAATTGTTGTGTATGACTTGAACTGTAAATATTATGTTATTAACTTTCTCTGTCAATACTATAAATTGTGGCAGTATGTTTACCTTTTCATTTCACATTCCGTGTTTTCGCTATGATGTACGGTCTACACTTATTAACATAACAGTTTGAACGATCACATTGGTTACACTACAATCAATTATACAAGGCTTATTGCTTGTTAACATGAAACCAGGACCATATGTACATGAAAGATGAATATTGTCCTCATACATTTCCTTAAATGTGTAACATTAAAGCAGTAATTGATACCTCATAGAATACAAACCATGTTCGATGAGAGAGTTGTTGCCTTTTGGATGAAACTTCATTCTTACACTTGGCGCAGGAAGCAAAATTAATGGGGATGAGAGTTGACAACTTTACATGTCCAACTATTACGCACAGATGGAAATGAGAGATTTCCTTGTTAGAAAATAAATGTGTGAGTATCCCAGTCACACTTCCTTCCACTGGATGTTGATCCCAGAGTCAGGGTGGGTAAGTTCATAGGGGATTTTTCCATTGCCGCATACGTCTACAATCTCTTTGTTAAAGCTTGCTACAATTAAGTCTTGTAGAGAACACAGCAAATCACTGACGGGAGTCTGAGATAATGCACAGCACACTCAGTGTTGTTGCATTCAATTCCTTCACCAAACCTAACGCCTTGATATGAATCATAGGTGTAACACCAATGTTCAATATCATTGCATACTTGTGTCTGCAAAACACCATCATATAGTTTGAAATATACTCATCTATACTCTACTTGTAACACCTCATAGTCACTTCCTGGGGTGAAGATCCATTCCATGCCTATATAGGAATGACTGAAACACTGATGCAGATACCCCTTGGCTATATAGGATGGCAGCCATGTTGACTTTCTTTTTATTTGAAACTAAAATTGTTCTTCTTGCTTTCTCAAATCCTACATATCCACATACCGCAGGGTAAGACTAACAGTCTGTTTTCGCTGGGAACTTCAGTAATATTTTCTATTTTATTACATTTTTCCATCCAGATTAAAGGTATGGTGCAACAGTCCCTTTGTAGCATATATTTTATTTGCCTATCTGACATACATTTTGAGATCTGTTCATTTAGAACATAATTCTCTAATTCATATAAACAGCATGGCAATATTGTGTCCAGCCACAAATTAAACACATCACACTCGTGCCCATTACATTCGCTGACTTCTTCATATGTGTATTGTGTTCCGGACTATTTACTGAAAAACTCCAATGTTCCTCTCCATTAGACATTTTAATTTGAAGCATAATATTGTCATAAACCTGAAACCAAACTTTTTTATATCCCGGGAGAACACTTGCATACTTGAATCCAGGATTAAATTTCTCAATTGCATCCTACACTGTAGTGATACAATACCGTGATTCGCGGTGTATTTATACCTCAATCGGGGTAACCCTCTTCTCACCCCAGTCCATCAGTAATGTCCACTTAACCATTAATTTAGAATTTTCTCCTGCAGAAATGAATGGTGTTTTTGTATCCATACATTTCACATAATTTTTGAACGATGGACACTTATACACTTTATGTATATCTATTGTTTTACCATTCCATACACTTGCTAGAATAGGTTTTTGATTCACTCCATATACAAATATCTCCTCATTTTTGAGATATTTTTTTGAAAATAGAGGGTGAGTCACAGTACTCCATACATTCACTCTCCCACACTAACTTTTTTTTTTTTTTTTTTTTTTTTTTTGCTTATACTTCCGACTTTTCCAGTCAAAAATTTGTTTCAATGTGAACACAGTGATATGGTTGTGTATGTCTTTGATAGCCATTTCCTTAATAATAAACCTATTTGGTGCTTGGAAACATTGAATATTACAGAACATGTTTACTTGACATTACGTCATACACTGAAAACACAATTATGTTAATACCTTGACTAACATATTGCGAACATTATAAGATACTAGTCTATCATGAATGATTAAGTGTAAGTTTGAGTATTTTGGGAAATGTTTGTGTTCATAGTTATTTCAATATGTGAATCAATAACACTGTTATTTATAGAGAATTTTTGTTTGTTAACATTATACATGAACAAAGGAGCTTTATTTTTTAATGTTTCAGGATCTGTGTTTCGAATAATATGTCTCTTGGAATTGTATGTACATATTGTACAAAATGTGTGTTAAAGTTCATGTACAGGTAAACTTTAGTATTAAGAAATAGTTTAATGTATTTAACATTGCATTGATCAAATAATGACTTATCCGCTCTGAAGTTATTATGACTGTTGGTTTGGAAACATATAATGACGTGTCTCGGTTTTTCATTTGAGAAACTTGATTTTACATGCCTTACAACTTTCTTGAATGGTGTTACTAAAAGGAACGTCTCCAGACTCCAGGAACTGAGTACAAGATCTAGATTTTTCCCTTTTTCAATATATTTAAGAAATTTCATGCACTCACAAGTGTTAATTTCAATATGCAGCATCAACAATTCTATGCGACTTAGTTCAAAAGTAATGCCTTCATCTTCATTAGCCATGTTGCATATAACTTTCACATGTGTATTGCAAAATAGAATAACCAATTCTTTTTTAGCATTTATGATAATATGTTTATAGTCTTCAGCGAATCCCAGTACCATGCTCAACAGTATGACAACTTCGTATTTTCCTCCAGGGCTAATGAGCAGTTTGTAATTATCAGCATGGTTTTACCCATATATAATGCATTTGTTAACATTGTTTGTTGTTAATGAGAGGTAATTCTTTAGTGTGGATGTAATACCCACATCTCGAGTCTGGTCAATTTCCACACCATTCAATAAGTATGCCAATCCACTTATCAGATTATGTATACCATTGCAAACTATTCCGTAGTTATGGGGTTAGTTCCATCATCTGTCTTTTTAATTGTACTTGTGAACCACAAAGCCAATTTCAAAGGCAAAGTGTATATGTTGTGATTTTGTATGGGAATTTGTATTTCTGATGGAAACGTATAAGGTTCCACTCAAAATGTTTCATCGATATGAATCTCTGTATTTCTTATAGTCTTCATAAGTTATGGGCTGCTCGACATTAAGCATGTCTTCCATTTTTATTCACTTTACATCCTAATTCACTTAATAATAATTTGTTTTGTCATGTTCAGTGTATCAGTGTCCTAATTGAACTGAACACTTTAGCATTATCTTTTACATCTTTTTATAGGTATTGTCTTGTGAATGGGATGAACATATTGAGTATGGTAAACAATCACCATTTTTTGGTGCATTACACAAAATCTCTCTCTTCTTATAGTACTTACTATTCATCTTTTTTCAGATGTATAAGTATGGTTACCTCTTCATTTCTAAAGTTAATAAGCTTGCCGCTTAGATCAACTATAGTGGCAATTATTTTGCCAATGCGATTAACTATTACCGGAAGATAAATATATGTATTTGGTTTTTCAGTTATTATATATCCTGACATAACTGAACAAGTGAATTCCTGTAATGTGATTGTAGGCGTGTATTTCATCATGTGTAGAATAAATTGTATATAAAAATATTTGTTGTGTTTTATTTCAATAAATATACCCACTTTTTATGTAAGAATAAAAAAAATTATGACAAATTAAGTACTTTGCAGGAATGGTCAATGTCACCATTCGGTACAGGCGGCATAATCGATACTATCTATGTGTCAAAAAATATAATCTAACATGTGGGGAGTCGGAACTAAAGTGAGTAATTGATGGAACGAAGGCGGTGGAGTAGCCAATGAAAGACATTAGCAGGGGCCAACATTGCAATCTAAACTTTAAACACATAAACGAACATAGCTGTCACCTGGTCATACATAGTCGATGTAAACATATGAAATCTACTATGGTAATTGAAGGAAGGTAAGACACAAACTCTAAAACAAATGAAATTAAAAAACAAACATGGAGGATTTCATCCAGCAAGATGGCTGCCTCCCAACATGGCATCCTCCAGTAACATATATAAACAAATGATGAACGAAAAAATAAATATGGTTGCCTCCAGTAACACTTATAAACAAATGATGAATGAAGAAACAAATATGGCCACCTCCAGTAACATAAACAAATGAGGTGCAAAAAAACAAATATGGCGGCATACGATAGAATGTATATATATGGGGGAGAGGAGGTGAGGGAGTCAGTCGTCTGCTGGACATGCTGCTGCGAGGATCTCCAGAAATGTAAGTTTTTTTTTTTTAAATAAATTTTTACATAAGTTTTTATCAATTTTTTGGGATTGTGTGAGAAATTTTTAGGGGAGCAATTTTAAAGGAAAAAGGGGAAATTTTAAAGGAAAATGGGAAATTTTTATGGAAAATGGCCACCAGGTGACTAGAATGTTTTAATTATTTTTTTTATGATTTTTACTAAACATTTTAAATATATTTTTTTTATATAATTTTGGAATAATACATTTGTTATAAATTTTAAAACGATTTTATGGTAAAAATTTTTATACAAAATTTTTTATATTTTGTTAAGAATTTTGTAGGATTTATTGGATTTCTTGTTGCCTTTTTTTGGTTTTTTTTTGGGGCCAGAGGTCTGTGGGGTCAAGGTCAATGTCAAGATCATATGGGTCAAAGATGGTGGACGGTGACGTAATATCATGGAGGCTGGGTGGTTCCTGTGCTCCTACTCCACAACTCCTTATACGTCAACATTTATTTCCCTACTACTACTGCGAAATAGGAACTTAACATTTGGGGAACCGTTCCTTTTATGAATGTTTTCAAATCTTAAAGTTCGTATTATACTACAGGTATAACAATGTGATGTTTTTCATTACCAATGTTCAGTGTGAATGTTTGATTTTGTGTATCTGTATTGGTGTACTGTTGTATGTTACGAATTAAATTAAACTCATTTGCTATTCACCATCTAGCTTCAAGGCTGGGAAATACACTGAACGCAGTTGTGATGAGTTTCTGCTTAAGGTCAGTGTGATTGACATTTTACTATGCTACTGGTGGCTTTAAGGAGAGTGTATCTTATTTATAGTTAGGAATTGTAAACATAAATGTCCACAGTTATATGTTTCCTCTAATTGTTCGGTTTCATAATTGTACATGATTTGTGTATCCTGTAAATAGTTACATATTTCTAATGGAAGACATAAGTCTGTGTAACTGTCATAATATTTGCAATGATGTCCATTTTTAGTTATTGAAACCCAGTGTGTTTCATCATTTTGTTTAGAATCTAATTTAACAATCATACATTCCCAAAAGTATGGTTTTTGTGGTAAGCCATCTCTCATGTCCACACCTGGGAAGTATGGTATTTTACGTTTTTTCACATACTCACGAATGTCTTTGTTTGTGAGCGCGCAAGCTGGAAGACTGTTTAGGATTGTCTCCGTGTTTTCCCTCATTTTGAATTTTTTCTTCAATGATCCATCCCCCACTTTGTAAGAACGAAGAATCATTCATTTTCCACCTGGGTTGTTCGTTCTTTGTGTAACTACTCTGCTGATTCCCAAAGTCCCATCCAGGAGGGCGCCCAGCGCACTTAGAGCATGAAATTAAGGATGGGAGGAATCCACCTTTTTATTCCCCTGTGACTCTTTTCAGTGGTCTCTTTGAGGTATGGTGCTACATTCCTCTTTTAACTTTATTCCGCATAACTTTTCAAACTACCCACGCCCCAATTTTTTTTTCCTAGTTGTGGCAGTAGGATTGTTTATAATATTTTCTGCTTTGTCAGCAAAAAGTATGTCTGCAATATGATGACTTTCTTTATATTGTTTGTTTGCATTTAAGATATGTCCTGTTGTTTGCACACTTCGACTAATGCATTTGTTCCCTGGTTGTTACGAGCCAAATGTTTTGCAAATTGTGTACTAGGTCTGCAATAGTTATATTTGTGTAAATGCAGTACAAACGGTAGATTAAGTGTGTTTAAGACTCCAGTACCTTTTTTGATATGTCTAGCACAAGACATTATTTAAGACTGTGTACGATCATATGTGTGTGTGTGTGCATGTGTGTGTGTGTGTGTGCATTCATGTGTGTGTGTGCGCATTCATGTGTGTGTGTGCGCATGCATGTGTGTTTGTGTGTTCATATATATAGTCCTTGGAAGCGACCTATGAAAATCACCCTTTGAAAAAACACTCAAGGCATAACATGTCAACCTGTTTTTTCAATAACCTGTATTCCACAAATATATAACACTGTGCTTAACTTTAGAGTATTGTATTATTGAATAAATGAAACTTTACCTTAATATCTTCTATAACTTGTAATATTTATTTATTTTTAAATATGAATCAACAGCAGCGAGAGCAGCAACGTGTTGGCAACGTCCGGTAAGAAATAGTTCATAGTTAAAACATTATTTTAACCTAGTTTTATAGTATTCTATTTGTAAATAAGTTGTGCCTATTTAAATATTTAGATAGCACCAATGGCAACATAACTCCTTTTTACAGTTTAACATAACAGCGGAAGAAATCATGAGTAGGCCGTAATGGTACAGTGTTGTTTTATCAAGCAAGAAAGCAAGTGTCTGTTGAGCGAGACTTGTTGCTCTCTCTCTTTTTTTGTCTCTTTCACACTCAGGAAATTTTACTATGCTAGTAAGTTGAAATATTTTACATGTTTCCTATTGGAGCATATTTTATACTTATTACAGCAAAATAATGATTTTTAAATGTATAATTTACAATTGAAAAGAGATTTTAATGTTTGATTACTTATTTTAATATATTTATGATTGGGGGGGGGGGGGGGCAGAAACAAAGTGAAGTTGGCAGACGTGGAGAGCCATGACATGGCATGTTGCTTTTTTACCAAACGAAGCGTAAATTATACTCACTCCGGAAAATACTTCAAATTACCACATCACGTTTGTAGACATGTTTTTTAAACCTACCTAAGCAAGTTATGATGTTGTGATAGATCTGCATTTCCACGGCAGAAATAAATATACTGTTTCGTTAACTGCTGTCTGTGAAATAGCATGGTGTTGCTGCGTGGTGATCGTCGCTGGATCTGTGTGTGTGCATGATTTCAAATATTTGATGTGAAGTATTCATATGTTTTAAATGTGAACTGTTTTTATGACTAAGTTATTTATTTACATCAACGTCTGTTTATCACAATGTTGTACCTTTGCCCTGGGTGTTTGAAACACAGTCGTGTAACGTGATTTACCACTAATCCCAACAAAATAACCAAGCCCAGCCCCAATAAATTTCAGTGAACCTAATACACAGTAAGTAGCAATACATATAAATGTGAGCGGAATAAAAGTTACGGTAGGCTTATTTGTGTGCATGTTCACCGCTATATTTTTTAAGTTTGTGTGATAAAAAATGAGCAACACGAGTTGCATGCTTGATTTTAATGTCTTTTTCGTTGGACTGATTATTCCTTCATTATTCAAACTGAGGCCGTCCGTTTAAAGAAATAACCCAACACATATCAATAACAAAAGGATAATTAGTACAGCCCTTTACCTCGCAGTTGTAACAGTGTTAAACACAGTCGCGGCAAAATAATAATGTTCATTACATGTATTGTGCTATGTTGTGGAAAACAAATATGTTAGTGTAAATTAACCGTTACAACTGTCGTCAATTCAGGCATTTTTAAAACGTTATAAAGCAGAACTAAATAATGTTAGAGGCCTAAACTGTGAATATTCGTACGGAATGGTTTTTGATATATGACAGAATTCTTTGAAAAGCTGTAAACAGTAAACAACCCATTTGACAGGTGTAAAAGTAGAAGTCACATTTTAATGTTTATGTTTAGGTGTAACGAAAGTATACGAACACATGTAAACACGCAATGGCATGTAAACATTGATTTTGACAGATGCTACATGGCAGTCACATCGCAATGTTTGTTTACATTTGGCAGAAGGATACAAAATGGGCCTGCAAGTAGATATTTAGCAGGGCTCCGAGAATGTTGCTTTCAGTGGGGAATGGACTATAGTTATAAGTTGAGTATGATGCAGTTTGTTAGTAAACAAGTTATACAACAAAGTGAACATCTTCCAGTAACTGTAACTAAGAACGAAAACATGATTGAAGAAACACAGAAACATGGTACACTTTTACCATCAAATATACTGTATATAATAACTGAGCCTTCATCTTGCGGTAAAACATGTGTGACAATGATGCTTTTAGAACATCCTAATGGACTTAGCTTGGAAACGTCTATTTGTTTACGAAAACATACAAAAGGAAAAATATAAGCAATTAGCGAGTATTCTGGCATTAATTGAAGGTATGAAATATGCCCTGTTCACTAACAAAGATATAATTCCTCTAAGTGAAGTATTACCAAATTCTGTGTTTATTTTTGATGATGTATGGAATGGACCTCAGGGGAAAATACAAAAGTATTTCAGTTTTGGCAGACATTCTAATATAAACTGCTTTTATGTTTTGCGAAGTTATGCTATAATTCCCAAACATAATTTATGGGATAATGCAAACATGTTAATAGTTTTCAAGTTGGACACTTTAAATATACATCACATTATAGGTGATATGTTGTTTACCAAATTTAAAGAAATATGTTTCTATTGTAGGAGAGATAAATGTTATTTAATTGTAATTATACCTATGCTTCCAATATGGAATTTGACAGTTCATAATTCTGCAGGAAGAATGAGTATTTAAAAATTTGCACATAGCAGTAGAAGGCGCTCCTATTACAGTATGTATTTAACCAGGAGACGCTATGGAAAGTGTGATTTGAAAGGTCATATATTACGTAATGTTTGCGAGCCAGTGAAAGATAGTGATGCGGTAAATAAACACTTTGTTGAAAGTTTAAACACCATAACATTATATGTATTGAAAACCCAAATGGCCGATATGCAAGACAAAATAACAAAGGTAACTGAAAGGATTGATAATGTTTATTTTAATAGGAGTTTAATTTAGAAGATTATAGGGAACATGTTAGATGCTATGCAAAGAAAATATAGAAACTAGAAACATGCACAATTAGATTGCTTAATGAGTGATTTTAACGTAATGCTGAACACCATTATTAAACCACAACTTACAGAGGTATTGGAAGACTTAACACATTTTATAAGTGGTGAAATTAGTAATAAAATAATGTATTTTGTTACTCACACACAGTTACAAATTCAATGTGCGGATGTGAAAACTCAAGTAATCATTGTTCTTTATGATTTTAGAACACTCATTGCAAGTAAAATAGATGGTGTATTAAATAAAGTTGATAGATTAGAAAGGGTACAGTGTAGTCAATGTAATGTTCTGGCTAGAAAACCAACACAATGATTATGCTTATGTCTATAAATATGTCATGTACAAGTGAAGAATTAACACATAATGTCTGGTTCTACTTCGGAATTATAAAATGTTATAACAGCGGTGAAGGGGAAGTATTTGCTAGCAAAACTCGCTTGAATGAATGAGATATTTTAATGCAGATATATTTAAAACCATTACATCCAGGTTGGATACAATACATGCAGTGATTAGTTCATTGAATGAGAGTTCAATAGAAAATAAATTGGAGAAACCTTCGAAGAAGAAACAAGTGATTACTAAACGTTCTTAATTAACTCGTAAATATTTAGCTTTGAACAGTGCTTCACCTACTTACGATACGACATATGGTGTATATCGACATTGAAATGTCTTGTTCTTAGGGGATTCTGTAATCACTTTTTTACCATGAGATAAATTACAAGTGGGTGATTATGTGACAGATGTGAAACAAGGTCTGTTTGAATTAATATTTCAAAAGATACCAAACTGGTATTACATTACTGTCAGCAATGTTAGTGTGCACACGGTCGCACAAGTAATGCAAACAGAATTCTTTCCAAGATGGGGACATCCTGAGTACTTGCTAACGGATAATGGTAGGCAATTAGTAAGGTGGAAGTGGAGAGATTACTGTACCAGGTAGGGAATAGAACACCGTACCACCCCAGCCTACTATTCCAGAGCAAACCCAACCGAACGTCGTAACCATGACGAAAAAATTCAGTTACACGTCCGGTTAGGAGAAGATCATACCAGGTGGGCTGAGTTAATTCTGGAAGTAATCTTTTGTTTGAAAAACAGAGTAAATGCGGCAACTAGGAAAACCCCCGTAGAGATGGTACAAGGTCTCGAACTACATGCCTCCGGAGCATCCCACGAAAACCCGCCAATACCACCTGAGAGAATTGTAGGACACCAAACACAATTCCACGAGGAAGCAATAGCAAATCAATCTAATTATTGCAATGTGTGAGTAGTGGAGAGCAGGAGGCCGCCACCCAAAATCGTACCCGGAATGTATGTTTATGTCAAGGAAAACCCACTATCGGCGGGAGCAAAAATCCGTTGCACCGGGCTGGCACCCAAATGGATTGGGCCGGTAAGAGTAAGAGCAAAAATGAGTAGTTCAACGTTTCTTGTGAAGTGGGACCGAGGCGAGTCACGAAACGTCACCGAGATGACCTGCGTATAGCCCGCACCCTTGCAGGGAAGAGAGGCAAGGAGAAGCAGGAAAGCCAAGTACCTCAGTGAGCGCAACATTGCGTACCAGGTGATACAAGGAATGACAACAATAACACATGGCACAACAACAACAAAAGTCTCGTGACAACACACTCAAGAGATGTAAACAGTAACACCTGGGATACTACATCATTTAGAGTTTTCGTGCTAACAGAGCACTCCACACTAGGTAGCGAAGGAGGAGGCGGCGTAAGTGTACATGTACCTGAGACAGAAATGAGTAGTAGTGAACACCATTTCGGGGTTTTTCTGTTGAGACCAGTGATAGCATAGCAGATCAGAGTAGCTTCAGGGGCTTTGCAAGTGTGAATGAAGAAAGTTCCGCCGCCGCCGAACCCTCATATGCCACCGAATGGCCTGTGTGTCGTGAGACCGGGAGCCTAGACTCCCATAACTCACAGGGTGTTTGTAGAGACAAAATGCACCCCGACACATACTCAAATCATTGGAAAAGGTGGCGGGGTGCCATGTAGCTGTGGTTTCTTGGGCACCGGACATGTGTTAAGGCTGTTTAAGTTGTTGCCTATTTTTAAATTAAGTTACGTGTGGTTGTATTCGGCAGGGGAGTGAAGCTCCCCTCCAGCCTCACAGCTGGAGTGAATGTTAGTGTTGTGATGTCTGTCCAATATGTTGGTCTGTTGTTTGCAAGTGTGCGAACTAAACTCACATTTTTTGTATAGGTGCGTCCCTAGACTCCCGGGTGCAGCCCACAGGGTACGTTTCATCGTTTCAATGTGTATTGTAGGAGACAATTTAAAAATTCATAGTCAAATGTGTTTGCGCTGATGTCTCGTATTCAAAGATATGATATACTTATTAACATTTACTTTTACTTATACTTATGGCACATTCTGTTTTGGTGCTGATAGCATTTTAATTTTTTTTTTCTTTCCAGGACAAAATATGACTCAAAGTGGATATGTGATGCTAATTGTAATGTTAATTGTGTGCCATATTTTTTCATTCTACTAACTGAGAAGAAAAATATTTTTTTTTTGCTATAAATAAGTAAGAAAAAAAAAGGGGGGAGAGCAAAGTTTGATTTTTTTTTCTTTTCCCCCCTTTAATGTTGTTGAGCACTGAGGGTGCAAACCTGAAAGAAAAGTGGTCATTATTAGTGCATATTCTAGGGGGCCCTTAGTACCATAGTCCAGTCGGATTTCTGGTAAAAGTAGAGCTCCCCCCTTGTGCCTTTTTGGTAGTCAGCTTCTCCCCAACCTGAAACAGACTATCAAGTCGGTGCGTCATTGTGTGTACATGATAATATAAGTATTTTATGGTGTTTTCGAATTTTTTTTATTTTTTTTTTAATTTTGAATTTTTTAAATATATTTTATAATATTTTTTTTGTATAAATATGGGTTTGTCAATTTTTTTTTTATTTCATACATATGTATACTTATAATTTTTTTTTATGATTTTCTATAATTTTAGTTATTAATTACCTATCTCGCTATGTCCAGAGTTGAAAGCTAACTAAGTGTATATATACAGTGGTAGTAGTAATTTTTGCGAAGTTACTCCATATGAACACTATTTACCTGGGCCAGTGCGAGTGCCACTAGGCCTGATTCCCGACTGGAGGTGGGGCATGTCTCCTTGCCCGAGAATCCACGCAGGTGACCCCTGAAACAGCGCACCTCTACTTCCTTTTTGTTGTGTTTGTGTGTGTAAGAAGTTATGGTGCGGTGTGCTTTGGTGAGTGTGGTGACTATATCGTGCACAGCTTGGGTGGTGTGGTCGGCCTGCGCGCTCTACCGACACATGCTTCCCGATTTTGGGGGGGGGGGGGGAGTCGGCGGCCCAGACGCAGGCGCTGGACCATCTTTCCCAGGCTGCGTGGTAGTTCTAACAAGAACTACCCACACATGTGTACCTTTCATTGCATGAGCAGCTCTGAGAAGAGCCTCTCTGCTGTGTGTGCTAAGTTTTGCGCTTTGCAGCTGTCGCCTCTCTGCTCACTTCTCTCCGAATGCCGGATTTTTTGGTAGCGTGGTCTTATTTATTCGCGTGGCCGTGCGCTGTGATTGGCCGGCTTTACAGGCCAACCAGCAGGCGGGCTCATTCCTACTTTCGCAATGTTCGGATAAGTTTAGGTTTTTTGAATTTTCTTATGCCTGCGGGATCATAGTTACCCAAGATTTTAATAATTTTATTGTCACGCACTTCTAAATTATTATACAGATTTTTATTTTTGTCTACAATTATTTCTTTAATGTATTTGGCGGAGAGCAGCGCTCATGGATAGTTTGATTGGGTGTGAATCTGTCGTGGTTAGTTATTACTCTCAAATATTTATTTTGTACATTTTGCAAATCTTTTAATCTGAATTTTGCGGCATGTCCCCATACCTCACATCCCTATAGCATAGCTGGGAGTATTATTTGTTTATATATTAAAAGTTTTTTGCTTAGTGGGAAGTTATCTGCATTTAAAATGGGGTATAGCAGTTTAAGTTTGCCTAGTGCTGCATTTCTTGCGTTATTTATGTGTGGCTGCCGAATTAATCTATTGTCCAATGTGATGCCTAAATATTTTGCATTTTTAACAAACAGGATAATTTGATTAAACAGTATTAATTCTTTAGGTGATCTTGGTAACATTTTAGTGATTATTATTGTCCCGGATATTCCAGGGTTTATTTTAATTCTCCATTTGGTGTACCATTTTTCCAGAGTTGTTAGTTGTCTTTGTAGGGCTGCTAAGGTATATTTTACATTATAATGTTGTTTTAATATTGCAGTATCATCTGCGTACATTTGAATATTAGCGTTAGCTCTGGCGTCTGTTATAGGGATATCAGCCGTGTAGATTCTGTATAGGAAAGGGGAGAGTGCTGATCCCTGTGGAACTCCTGCTGTTGCAAATTTAGTATTGGAGTCTGCTCTGTCTAGTGTTATGTAAAATTGTCTGTTATTTAAGTAGTGTGCTAGTAAATTTACGTATGTGGCTGTAAAATTATAGTTTATCAGATTATATATTAATCCTGGTAGCCTGAATTTGTCAAAAGTTTTTTCTGCATCTAATAATGTTACTATCGTGTATTTTTGTTCTTTATTATTAAATCCATCTGTTATATCTTCTACTATTTTAATTAGTGGGTGGATGGTGCCGTGGTGAGCTCTAAATCCATACTGATTATTTGGAATTATTTTGTTTACGTCTGCATGAAACTGTACTCTGTATAAAAGGGCTTTTTCAAAAATCTTACTCATGCTATTTAGTAAGCTTATAGGCCGTCTGTTTACTGGTTTACTGGGATCCTTTCCAGGTTTTGGTATTGTAATTACTTTAGCTTTCTTCTAGGCCTTTGGGAATCGACATAGTTTAAACATAGAACTATATATTTTTAATAAGAATTCTAGGGCGTTTACAGGTAATTTCTTTAATGCTTCATATTTTATTCCATCTGGTCCTCCGGATTTATTATTGGGGCACGTTTTTATTATTTTTAAAAGTTCCTTTAAAGTGATAGGCTCGTATTCAGAGGTTTCTTTTATTTTGAGGTTGTCATTTATGTCATTATTTACTGATTGTGTGAATTGCTTATCTTGTATATCTTTATTGGGGGAAAATTGATTCTCTAGGCTTTCTGCAATTATGTTGACTTTATCTCTTTCGTTATAAACAAATCCTTGGGGAGTTTCTATTGCTGGTGTGATTAATTTTTTCTGTTTCCCTGTTAGTGCTTTAGTTAATTGCCACATTTCTCTAGGATATTTAGCCGCATTTTTGGTTGCCTCACTCCAGTCTTTAATTTTAATTTTCTTTGAGCTTACTTTTAACTTGTGTTTTAAGCCTATTGTACTCGGTTTTACTTGCGGATTTCTATTTCTTTGCCAGTTATTTCGCACCTGTCTTTTAAAGGCTATTAAGAAGTCTAATTCTGTGTAATTTACTCTTGTGTACTGACGTTTTTCCAAATATTTAGTATTTTGTTTAAATGTTTCTACTATCATATCGGTGAATAGCTTTACTTGCACATTTAGTTCCAATGCATCATTAATTTCAGGTGGGGTTTCCATTTAATCTATCAGGTCTTTCTGAAATCCTTCCCAGTGTGTTACTGGACGTTTTATAGTATGTTTATTATTAGATCTGTTTGTGTTTAGGGATAATTTTACTAAGACTGGGAGGTGGTCTGAATCTAATTCGTCTAGTACTTGTGATTCTATGTTTGAGTTGGGAATGTTAGTTAATACTATGTCTAATTTATCTGGTCTCTGGCCATCATTCTGTATGTGTGTCGGTTTAGGTGGTGGAAAGATTACATTATTATTATTATCTGCATGTCTGCTTAATTTTCTGCCATTTGTATTATTATTTAAAGAGTCCCATTCTATATTTTTACAGTTAAGATCGATTAAGAAGTGTTCTGTTTCACCCATAATTTTATATAAGTCTTCATCATTTATTTTTGATTTTGGGGGACAATATACTGCGGCCATTTGGATGTGAGTATGGTTGTTTTTAATTTTTATAGCTGTGGCTTCAATCTTCTGTAAGTCTGTAATGTTTACTGGGTGGTGATAGATATTATTTTCAATTATTATAGCTGTTCCGCCCCCTTTCATGTTCCTGTCTGATCTATATACATTATATCACCCAAATTTAAGTTTAACTTGGTTATCGAGTCTAGTTTCTGTAATAAATGCTATATAAATTCCGTATGTTATTAGTTGTTGTTCTAGTTCGTATGTTTGTGATCTGATCCCGCATGTATTCCAGTTTATTAGGTTTAGTGTGTGCTCTACTCTAGTGTTCGCCATTACTGTGGGAGAGATGCCAGTGCTGTTAGCGACAGTAATTGCTTGTCCGCAAGGGTTTTTGCTACCTTGATGGGGCCGAAATATGGTCGTAGGTGGGTTATGAGTTCGGTGAAGTACGTGTCGCGCAGAATGTTCGTAAGTTCCCGGATGTCGTTCATAGTTGCACTTAGGCTTCCATCCAGTGTAGGTGGCTGGTCTGGAGTTGGCAGTAGAGGTAGTCGTCTGTTGGACTGCTGTGCTGGCCTGTTGACTTCCGCTCTCGTTGCCCAAGGGCCGGTCCCAGCCAGTACAGCGCTCGGAGCACCCCGAGAGGGCACTGCCGGTGCAGCCCTGCTGTTTCCAGCCTGGCTGCTCTCAGCTACGCCCTCCCTGGCTACAACTGGCACCGGTCGAGCCTGAACCGTTACCTCAGACCATGTTTTTATTGGAGTGTTTTTGTACATGTTTGCTCGGCGAGCATTTACTATTGTCTTGTATACTCTACAATGCTTGTCCACAGCATGATGCCCCTCCTCCTTGCAGTTAGCAAACTGCAGGTCCTTGTCTTTCTGTTTTTCGCTGCATCCTTCATGCGAGTACAGGCCTGCACAGTTCATGCACACAGTCGGCATAGTGCAGTGTTTTTTCATGTGGCGGCAGTGTGGCACATCTCCGGGGCATGGTTTGTACGGCTCTATACAGACAGTAGTCCAGTAGAGTCGCTTGACCCTGAGAAAGTCTTGCTTTGTGTTCTTTATTGTAACTGACCAAGTGCTAGTGGAGATGTATTTAGGTTCCTCAGGGGTCCAATATCGTCCCTGAGGGCCTCAATTTCGACATCACTCTCAGGCAAGCCTTTAATGATGAACCTCAAGGCCTTCTCATCACTGTGGGTGTGTGTGTAGTGATGTATGCCGTGGAGAAGCTCTCTGGCTTTCTCGTAGTCTGTCCGTGTGCTGAACGTAAGTTTTAGTTCTCGCCTCCGAGTGAGAGTATTATGAAAGCTGACATTGCTTTGGCAGAGCAGCTTAGCCACTGTTTTCAATGAACTGCTGTCTGGAACTATTATAGGCACAGGCCTGTATCTCTATGTGGTTGGTGGGTGGTGTGAAGAGGGGCGGCTTTCTTACCTTCCCTCCGCGCCCTCCTCATCCAGGAATTCAAACCTTTTTATTTATATATAGAAAAAAAAATTTCCTTCCTCCGTCATTTTTGGGTGTTTTGCAGTCATTCTCCTCCTCGTCAAGGCCCTGAGGAGAAGAAGCCCGACTTCCAATATCAGAGTTGTGAGGGTGTTGTGACAAGACACTGTTTCGTCTGCTCCCCCTACCATCGGTTGACCCGCTGGTGACGTTCACAGATCCCACAGTGCTGTCGTTGCCTTCAGACAGACTGGCTGGCCTCGCTTACACTCATGTTTGGGCTAGTGGTGTCCTCCAGTCACCTGTCTTCTGTTGTGTTTGTGTGGTTCGGTTCCCCGATGTCCAGATGTGTGTCCGCGGCACTTCCTACCGGACTCATACTTGATTTACTAGTTACAGGTAGCTTAGACTGTGCTTGTGTCATTACTGTGTTCTTTTGTGTGTTGTGCGACATTTTGTCTGTGTTTGTACCTTCAGTTTGTGTTTTGTCTGTGTTTGTACCTTCAGAGCCACTAGCCAACTCGCCTACAACCTTACACCTCGATGGCTGACCAGCTCCCTTGAGGAGGGAGACAGACTAGGCCTTTGAGAGGATGTCCTCCCAGCACCGAAGTTTAGTGCACACATAAATAAAAAAACAACCAGTGCCAGTGATACCAGTTTTAAGGGGTTTCTCCAGGGCACAGCTGAATATGGTTGTAACACCAATGAAAATTTATGTATTGACAGCACAAGTGAAGACAAGACGCCTTTCCAAGGTTTTCCGGCTCCCACAGGGGACAGCCTAGTAGGTCAGGGAAGTTTTAAAAGGTTCAGGGAAAATAGCAGAAAAGTGTGTGAGGAAGAATATAATGTCCAATGTCAACACAACATAACATGTCACTCGCAAGAGGCGAGGAGAGTCATCACTACGTCCCCACAATGTTGTTCCTGCTTAACCCCCACCCCCTGCAAACGCCGCAGAATAAGAATACCTCCAAGGCCATGCTTTTTGTGTCCTCAACTGGTGGTTCCGGTTCACAGCCGGGCAGAGCTTGACAGAGCAGTGTTATGGTGCTCGCACCGTCTTGGCCTTTGAGGGAGGGGTCGTTTGACACCGGCTAACAGCTAGTAGCGCTAAGCCCATGACGGTGGTCACCACACACGTGACACATGTACATGCATGCAAAGAGGCTCCAATTTGAATTTTACTATAACAGAATATTATTTGTAGTGTAAAATGTGTCTTTTTATTTTTCAGGTTCAAAATGTCTTAAAGTGTTTTAATTTGTATGTTTGTCAATCTTGAAAAATGTTTGGTTATGAGTCCAAAATGAACATTGCGTGGAGATTAAGAACAGTAATATTCCGGCATGAACACCGTCAGAAAGTGACATTAAAATGATATAGAAAATTAATAAGAAAAAGAAAGACATTAAAATGATACAGAAAAATAATAAGAAAAATCAAAAATGTAAAACAATATTTGATTTATTTTGTGCCACTTTATTTTCATATATAAAAGTTTTAGTCGGCGTGCATAGCACTTCCGCTTATGTGAGCCCTATAGGCAGCCATGGTAGGTCCCTGCGAAGCTAGCCTAGGTGCAGTCATTGTAGGAGGTTGGGCGAGGTAAGAAGCTGTCATGTACGCACTTCAAACTTTTTGCACTGATGTAGTTTACCATAGCTCTTTCTTAGTATACCAGTTAACCTTTGCTCGCGTAGGTTTTTGCCAGATAATTTCCCCAACATTATGCTTCCGCTTAAATAATAATTTGTGCCCTCGCGTTTTTTGAAACTTAAACGAGGAGAAAGGGAGGAAATCACACATGTTCATGTAACTTGTTCATTTTTGTCACATTTCATTATTCTGTGCGCTATATCTTCCGGGATAATCATCAGTCCACACTAACGGCTGGCAACCCCATTCCCATGTGAAGATTGTGTTTTCAAACACCAAATAGCAGCCATCCACCCAGGAAGTGCCTAGAGTAATTGCGAGCTGGGGAGCACCTAATCGGAGTTGGCTAGGCACAACCGAGAGTAATTCATAAATAAATTTCTGGCACGTTTTCTTTGTACGAATGGTAATAATAAAAATGAATTAGTACAGTGCATCAAGTGTTTTCTCATTGAAATGACAGCTACATCTTGCCATTGTTTTCTAAAATTTTAGTAATAATGTTTATTAATGCAAAGTGTATCGTAAGTACGCTCGGGTGAGACAGACACACAGAACCCACAGCATCCCTGAGAACCCTGAGTCTTAACAGTACAGTGACTGGGAAACACCGCTGGCGCCCTCATCAGTAAGTAATTTGTGTCATCATTCATCTCATGTCTCACCTGATGGGGTCAGCGTATTCTGAAATGAAAGCTTCTATAGTTGAAAGATTTAATAAAAGTTTAAAACAGTTATACAAATATTTTGTGTCGAATGGGACTCAAGTGGGTGAATATTCTGCCTGAAATAGTGATGTTCTATAATTCAAGATATTACAGAATGATAAAAACAGCATCTATTAACATAATAGACAGCAGTTTGTTAAAAAAAAATATATATATATATATATAAAACAATCTCAAGGTTTCACTGAGTGGAAACAGAAATTTATGGTTGGCGATTATGTTCATGTGTCGAAACTAAAGGGTGTTTTTGTGAAGAGGTATGAGGTTAAGTCTTATGAGATATTTAAGATTATTTCTGTGAAACATTCATACCCATGATTATATTACCTTGAATCTGGCAAGCCTGGCAGAGGTGGTCTTTATGCTTATCAATTGCAGAAAGTTAGTCTGCCAAATGATTATTTAATGGGGAAAAAATAGATCATTTGTTAGATAGAAGGGATTCACAATAACTCATGATTTGTATCTAAGCAACCAAGTTAAGTGTTTGAAATAGACCTTCCTGGTGCCGCTCTGTTGGGTCGGACCTTTTTTTCTGAGAGAGTGGAGTCGCTTGTAAGATTTGTAAGCATATTTTCAAGTAAGTTAATGGTGTCATGTGAGGGTTTACCTAATCTCAGTTTGGACATTGAATGGGATGAGTCAGACTTTGATGCATTGAGTGGTGTGGTGTCGCCATTGGGGGAAGAGATGGCGAGATGTGGATTAATGCTGGCGGAATGTGGAAACATGTCGACAGTTGTTTTCGTTGGAGCAGCCTATAGACTTAACTGTAGGGGCTTCTGCCCCAATGAACGTCACCCTGTTTACCATCTATCCAGAGGTTGCTCTTTGACTACACAATGCCTCCCCAGCTGTCTGCTTGCTGGGGGTTGGTGCCTCAACTGACTCCGTTCCATCTGCGGGGTTTCTTTTGTGGCAAGACTTCTCTCAGCGGGAGCTGAGTGCCTTCTTGAGATTTTACATGGCTGGTAAAGACAAAAGAATGTCACCACAAACAAATAAATATGTGAGTATGTCATATGACGAAGGCGACTCAACGGCATCCTCTTTCCCTCCCCTAGTCAAGGGAATGGATGTATCTCGTCACCATCACAGTGAGAGTGGAGTCCTCCAGAAGTTAGGACAGTTAGTCCTGATTTCAGGGGGTCTCCAGATGTCGGTTCACTCACCCACTTGCCAATTCAATCACCCTTACCTAATCTGTATATTCCCATATAACTCCCAACACCCACCCCACCTCTAACCCACAAATTGAGAGTTTGTCTCTCTTTTCGATGTCGAGGAGTACATACAGTGATGTGTAAGTTAATTTGCACATTGGCTGGGGGCAGTTGTTTTTTAGATACAATGGAAATCCCTTAAATTGTTTAACTTTAAATCTTTTTTTAATGTAAATTGTTTTTAAAACTTAAAATCATTTTTTTAATATATACTGTTTTATTATTCCAAATTTACTACAACAATTTTAGAAGGATATATTTAAAAATGATATATATGACATACTTACACTTTCGGTTGTTTCCATTATCATTTCATTATACTTCTGTAGAATTATATCATGTGAAACATATTTCTACAAGACAGTGCTTTGTAAGGATACAAGACAGTGCGTGATGTTTATTTCTGTCAAGTGTAAAATTTGGGTTTCAGTCATATGGAAGAGAGTGTTTTGAATAAAGGCTTATACTTGCAAAGTGTTGTTTTTTTTTTTATATATATAGAGGTTCTGTGTGGTTGTGTATATATTTTTTCAATTGTATAATAAAAGGAAATCAAGGAAACATAATGAGTAAGTCTTTAGTTAATAAAACCATAATTAATTGTGAAGTGAATTTTTTAAATTAAATGTGATTTTACATTATGTACAAGTTATATTATTTATTTTATACATACATTTGCTCTTAATAACATACAACAATATGGTTAATGACATACACTTTTTTTTCTGTTATTAGAATATAATTGTGATGTACAGTAATCTTCAGTTACATTCTTAATGTATATAAGATTAGAAGAGGAAGTTCTTTTACAACATGATTGAACAGATATCCAACATTTACAACATGATTACGTCAAACAAAATTATGTATACAAACTATAATGGATATACGTACACATATTTTTATTAAGCTTGCTTCAAACATATGAAGGATTAACCTAGATGAATTCACACAAAGCTTCACTTTCGCATTGAGAACAAAACATTGATTTTGAACAGATATGTAGTTTACAAAAATATTGTTTTATTAATGCATTAAGGTGGCTACATGCATAATATTTTCTGAAAGTATTTGAGTATATCTGTTACATTAAGATTTCACAAATTTCTTTTATGTTTTACTTAAGAATTAAGACGTACCGGTATAATGGATATTCTGAATTAAGCACTTCATTTACATATTGGAATTTGTCTTCATAAGGTATGATGCCAGAATCTCATTTGATATTGTTTGATATTGTATGCTTTGTATGTCTGTAAGTGGTATAAGCTTAGTAGATCTGGTGACAGATTAGACCATGGATATGGTGCTTTAAATTTAAACAGTTTTGTGGATTTATATTTCTCTGAGTATGATATAGACACTTATTTGACAATAAGTGAATGTTATACATTTTATGCATTTAACCCTTGGACACAAGGAAACTTTCTTTTTAAAACAACTTATAGTGTTTGCACACAAAAATATATTTTTTGATAATACACGTATAGTGTTTGCACCCAACAATTTTTTAAATAGTACTTAGAGTAATGCTTTTGGTGTTGTTGAAGTATTGGAGACAATGTCGGGCACTTCGTAAGCTTGTGTGAGTTGGATTATTTCTTCCATTTTACGTACCAAACATTCTCTTCTTGTGTATGGATGCTGTGCGAATATATCTTTGGACAATAAAGGTAATCCTAGGAGACAGTTCTCACAGCACAAGTATGAAATAATATTGGGATCTTCCTACAGCTGTTGAGGCAGACAATTGTATATGTGTTTTATTTCACTGGTTGCAAAATAAATGATAAAATCTTTACGGATAAATGACAGTTCGTTTACAATGTCTAATGTAAGTAATGTCTTAGTTTTACGGTATGCTAAATCGCATAATACACGCAGGACCATTTAGCATCACAGTTTTCACAGTAATGTGTTTGGTTCATCATTTGTCTAACTCATTACCTTTCTTTCTATTTCCCTTGAAAAGGGAGAGAGTTCCTTGGTGATGAATGGAGGGTCGCTGGCTTCTTTTGTGGGCTGGTACGTCGTTCCAGTTGTCAGCGGGGAGCTCGCCACAGGTATTTTGTTTCCACAGAGTGTGTGGGTTTACTTTCAGCTGCTGGCGGGCCACGCGTAGTGTGGCATGCAAACTGCAATCGTATGTGTATTGCCTAGTCACTTGTCAATGCACACAATAATGTTTAGATGCATAGGTAATTTAAAACGATTTTATTATCACTGACTAATGCAGTTTGCATTACACAGACCGATGCGGTATGATTGAAGGTTAAAAAATATACTAAGAATTTTTAAAATATATTTCTGCCTTATATAATATCACAAATCTACATGGCGGTTACCCATTTCAAAATTTTCGTCTCTACAGTAACCCAAATTTGTCCAGCACTCCATGCAGTGGTGGCAAGAGATACATTCAGTTTGCCGTCGGAGTCTCTTGCCCATAATACACATTCCAAGATGGCAGACGTATATCACAAGCATATTGGCGATTCACAGATCAGTTGCAAGTTAGCAGTGGTCAGGGTACGACGTGTACTTAGTGTATAATTACTGTGTACTTAGTCTCTGTATATGTACTATTCGTTATGCAATGACTTATTATGCCTAATTACTCATTATGCAATTACTAATAATGTAATTTAACAAATAATTACATCTAATTGCCCTCTGTGGGTTTCGAACCAATGACTGACTCCTCAACCCATCTGGTCAAACCCTACACACTTTACCCCCTCCCACAGCCTTTAATTTGGTCAATTGTGTTTCGGCAGTCGATGGGTAAACACGTGTACTTAGTGTGTAATTACTCTTGGTACTTACTCACTATTCAATTACATATAATTACACCTAATTACCATCTACGGGTCTCAAACCAAGGACTGACTCCTCAACCCTACACCCCCCTAACCCCTACGTCTGTCCTCTTTCTTTCCAATTACCTCAGTTGGGTTCAGTAGCTGATGGGTAAACATGTGTACTTATTGTGTAATTACTCTTGGTACATACTCATTATGCAATTACATGTGATTATTCCTAATTACCCGCTAAGGGTTTTGAACCAAGGACTGACCACACGCTCCAAAATCTTCAAAGTTCCACAAATATTGCTTGGGTGCTTTGCATACTAAAAGGGTACCCCCACAGGCAACATCCAATCGCAGCACACCTCAGAAAGGTGGGTGAACCCATCAACCAACAACAACACACCTCAGGGGGGAAGGGAGATGATCTGTTTCCCCAGGATAAAGGTTGCTGGCAATTGATGTGCCTCTCGGAGAGACCCCTTCCAAGGTTAATCAAATGACAGCCCAGTCGTACTCCCCAATGGTCCAGAACCTCTGTGCTACCCCTACTTGAAGTTAAATTATCAAATCTAAATAAAATAGCACTGCGTATCCATGCCCAGTTCGGTAATGGACTGCCTATCCTTATAGTATTGATCTCCCAAGTGCTCTTGGGCTGTTAACCCTCTCTTTGTTGCCACCTGGACTGGTAAGACACTGACCTTAATTCATTTTACCTAAATTATGGATATTACTTACTTAAACCTCGGAGACTCATATTGTTGACTAATCAGTTCTAAATAAAATAGCACTGTGTATCCGTGCCCAGTTCAGCAATGTACCACCTATCCTTAAACCATGAGCTCCTTCTGGGCTGTAGACTTGCTCATTGTCATTTTTTTGAATGCTTGTAAGATACTGAACAAGATCAGGGCATGCTCACTGCCTATATCTAGCAATGAGAACCGCTGCGTATCACCCTGGCCACATCCTACAGGTGATGCCAAAACCCCCTCAAAGTCATGAGGGGCTGAATAATGCAGCTGCATATATCCTTGTGATACATGATTCAGAATTAATAATCTGCTAACTTGTGTAAGAGCTGTCTTACTGACTTCACAACCAAATTATGTGGATATGTTTGCTATTACAGCTTAAAATAATAGAATAACAATTTTTATTTAAAACCTGACATAATTTTCACTTATCGCTTTACATTACAGTGACAGACAGCTATGTAACAATACATTATAACACAAGGGAATATCATGTAATTGTTTAATTTGTCAATAAAATGTTAACATTTTTATATAATAATTCTAAATTCACTTTGCATTAATAAACATTGTTAATAAAACATTATGAAAGAAATACTTTAGAGTTACTAAAGAGCCTAATTTTTGAAATTCAAAATATACCAAAAGTGTTACACGAAATGCTTTTTTACACACTTTGAGATCAGGTACAGAGAATTCTGATTTAAATTCTCATAGAGAGGAGGGGAAGCCATTTCCTCACAGTAAACTTGGCTTAACGAACCTATGTTAAATTATTGATATTCTAATACCCTGCATTCTAGGAAAACATGTTTTTAAAGAATATTATGTAATTAGTCAGAGCATACTTCTAATCAAAAAGTAATAAAAAATTGTTCCTTCAGTGAAAATAATATTTCCAACATATAATTTGAGTTATAACTATCATGTGTTCTTATAACACAGGATGCCAAATAATTGTGCAATAATCATGGGGCACATGTTTTTTAAAAAAGTTTGTTTGCAGATCTTTTAAATTGTCATATTAAAAATTTGGTTAATAATTGTTTGAGGGTGTGTATTATATTATTTAGTTATAAAAAATAAGTAAAACTCTTTTTCTTTAGGCTGTAGCAGACACAAACATTTCAAGTCAATATCAAATACACTAAAATTTTCTGATAAGTAGTCTTCTGTCGCCTTAAGAGCCATCCAAATATGTCCAATCTACTCATGAATAAAATGTAATATAATTTTGATCCCCCATTGTTTTCATTTGGTATGTGTTATTAAGTTCCCTTTAATTAGTACCAAAATTTCAATTACTGGCAGTGATATGGTTCCACTGAGAGTGGCTGCCGGACCAGGAGAGGCTGCCTGCACATCTGCGGGTGATCAAGAAGATAAATATTACGGTCAATGGACTTATCCAAATTTATGATGAAGTTGGAACATAGTTGTTTTACGAGTGAAATATAGACTTTGTTATTTTTCGGCAGTGAAACTTTGAATAATTTCTCAGAGGAAGCAAACTTATAATTTTATGCCCAGGTGTCAGCAGGACTTTGTATAATTCAGCGAAGAAAGAAACTTAGAATAATTTTCAAACTGGTGCATGAGGGACTTAGCCAAAAATTCAGTAATGATGGGACTTAGAATTTTTCAGGGTGAAAATAAACTTTGAGGTTTTGGCTTCTGAATAAGGACTTGGTTTTTTACTGCCTGCATGAATGCAAGGAAGTCTATATTTTGGAATAATGCTCGGACAGTCATTATGAGTTTCGTATTAAAGGTCTGTGACTGAGTAGGAGCTGCATTTGGATCCTGGCATAACTGTGGAATTTGAAGTTGTGATATAGTAGTTTGGAACATTCCAGATCTTGAGATGGGATGGCCAGCCTTGCTCCTGCTCTGAGTGGTTTCGTGGATGAAGTCGCAGACCGTGTGTGATCGGGTCATGTTTTGCCATCAAAGTTGGGAAGAAGAGAATGTGGTCAATGTACAAGTGAAGGGTTGGGGTCTGGATGGTTTAGTTGGGGTTACTTGACAAGTGTGCACGCAGAATTGAAAATAGGAAAAGATTGTGTGGTGTGGAATAGAATGTGAGTTGGTGTGGGAGCATATTTTTTTGAATGGATGATAGACAAGAGCAATACCGGCACTTCTAGTGTTACGGTGTAGAGAGTCTATTTTGAGAGTTGTATGACTGGGTTGTGGCTGACTGAAATTGCCAGAGCACTACCAATGCTTTCGAGTGTACAATATCCCTGGGAACTGAGCAATTGAATGTGTGTTTGTACTAGGTTCTGAGCAATACCGACACTCTTGTGTTATGGTAGGGAGAGTATCCCTGGACTCAGAACCTGCATGGTTTGTATGCTGTTGAATTTGAATGACAGATGGATGCCGGATTGTGAGTTTTGTTTGGGGTAGAGTTAATTGAGATATTATTTTAGGAGTAAGAATAGTTGCACTCCTGAGACCATTTGTGGGTTCAATGCTCTGGATTATAAATGTGTTTAAGGTAAAATATGGTAAATTAATGAATTTTGTAAATGCCTTTTGTGATAAATGCTGATTATGAAAATACTAATAAAGGTATTGAAGTAAGAGTTGAATTGTGTGTAGTAATTTGAAGTAAGTGTTATAAGCGTTGTAAAGGAATTTGTGAACTTTTAAAAAGAGTTGTTATTTAGTGGTACAGGAAGTATATTGTTCAAATTGATTATTTGAGATATATTTTCTTTAGAGTTAATTGTGGTAAAAGAATGAATTTGTAATTGCCTTTTGTGGAAAATAATTAAATTCAGATTGAGAGTTTTTTGTGAGAGTTGTCATCAGTATTAAACTTTGGTAATTGTTTTAATATAGCCAAATATTTTTTTAATGAATTAATGTGTGCTTTAGTCAAGGGAATTATAAGATGTTGGTTTATTTTATTGGGAAAAATGTACTTTATGTTTTGAAAGTGCCAAAGTAAAGAGTTCATAGAAATTATGTTCCTAATTGTGATAGGTTTGGGTGGAGGGTTAGGAAGAAGGTTGTGCTCAATGTGGAGACAGTAGGCACAGCTCTGTGCCATCCGTCTGGCTATATGCTGTGTATACTCGATACACCATGAATTAACTCTGTGCAACATAAATGTCAGTTAAAATATTGTGTACTCTACTGCATACAGTACAGTACTTTAAATCCTTTCTATACAGTATATAATTTGTGTTTGCTTTGAAATTTATAATAGATACTGTGTTTTATTATGATTTTCAGAGCTAATATCACTTTTCCACTAACAAAAAAATTTGTAAACTTGATTATCTAGGTTTATTAATATAAATTTGGTGCTTATTCATGTTTTCTCTGGTCCCAATGAACACGGTTAATTGGAAGTTTATATATATAAGTAATAGTTTTAAAATTTTTAAATAAGGTAGAAAAGATTTTTACAAAATTTCATGAAGATAGATCTGCAGTAAAATGGTTCAAGGTTTACATACTAAATGAAATTGTTCATAAAATTTACTTGTTCTACTGACAATTGTATGCAGGACATGGAATATGATATTTTGTGGTAATACTGTAACAAAACATAACACATACATGTAATGTGAAACACAACATCCAGAGAACAAACAGATAAATCCATGGTAGCAGTCGAGCCAATCCTGTAGATGTAGGATTTTGTGAGCATGTTTGCTAGATCAGTACCTAGAGTAACCTCTAAACATGATCTAGGATCACGCACCAGCTAGTGGGAAACCTAGCAATTGTATGTTGGAGTAACAGCGCAGCCATATTGTGGATCATTTTACGACTACATACTAGTGAAACTACGTGGCCATCGATTGTGTTATAGTACGATGCTGTTGGTCGGCAGTTTTTCTCAGGGATCTCCCATTTCCCCTGCCCTTTCATTCCGGCACCACTCCATACTCACCTCAATCACACACATCAGCTCTCAAGACCACAATGTTAAGAGCCGTCCAAATATCTTCACTCACTTGCGCCTTGGAAATAGTTGTCACATGATATTCAAACAAAAGCAATTGGTAAATGGTGTGGCTCAAAACGTGAACTACAATTGCAATATACTTTGAAAAATGCAGTCAATGATAAAGTAAAATAAATAGTGGTAATTTAACCTGAAATTTGGTTTACAATATAATAACTATGGCTGCAATTGACATTTCAAATGATTTTGCATGCATATTTTGTGCTGTTTATTGTTGAACATTGGGATTAAAATGCAATTCTTTGTTTATAGCAACAGAAAAATAAAATGTGATTTTTTTTTTGTAGAATATAATGGAAATACAGTGGCTGGGAAGCTATTTTAAATCTATGAATCAAACTTGGGGTCACTGTAGAAAAGCAGGCAATGGAATTCTTTGATTCCAAAAGCACAACAGTCTCTTATGGTAGAGCGAAATATATTTGCTTCAGTGGAAGACCATTTATAATGAAGGCAAAACTAAACCTCCTACTGAAATAAAATTTCTTACTGAAATAAAAGTTTTTAAAGAAATAAAATTTCCTTCTGAAGTGGTTCAACTAGTAGCCTCATAATTACCAAAAAATCTTCAAAATGTAACGTATTGAATATTCGTAAAGGTGTCAAGTAATATTGGGTATCAGCCCATTACCAATTGTTACCACACTAAAAGAAGGGGACATTTTCCTTTTCCCATGAAAATGTTTTTACAGCTAAAAAGATTTTATTAGCTGGTCTCTTGAAAAAATATTTTGTCCGAGTTTTATGCAGTTTTACTGCCAGCAACCCATTATGGTGGTTATTGTTATTCTATCATCATTGGAAAGAGATACTTATTCGATAACTTTGTAATAAGCTTGTCTGTAACAATTCATATTATGCTAAACAAATCAAAACCAGAATTTAATATTTCTGTGACTGTTTATTAAGGAATGTGAATTCATTCATTAATTTTTTTGAGAAATGATTGTTTCAATGAATATGCCATAAATTGTGGAGCTGGCCAAGCAAGCTATCTGCCTTGGATAATTAATTGTTCAATGGCAGAATTTATGCCCATACCATTATCATTTATGGTTTGATTTTGTTGATAAGTTATTGAGTTAGTGTACCTGAACCATTTTGTTGATATCCTATCTAGTCATTGGGACTGATGGCTGTGTGAAATAACATTTTGCATATCAGTCCTACCAGATATTTTGGAAATCTTAAGTACATTGGAACTCTCTTATAACATTTTTTTTTTATATATATTTTTTCCTGACTAATAATCTACCTTCACTTCTTTTTCAACAGGAAATCACCCTGCTATAAATTGTTTCCTTTGAATAAAGAAAAAATTTTCAGGTCTGTTCAGTTACATATAAACTTGTTGTGTTCTGTTATGGCTAAATTAGTTCCTTTTAAAGTAACTGTATTTTGCAAAAATCTAAAATTCTAGTATCCCTGATGATAAGTCTTAAAATGGAAACATAACTTTATTTTTCTATGCTGTTCTTTCGCACAGACTTGAAGCCTTGGGTGGAGTTTCGTATCTGGAAGCAAGGGAGGATAAACGCAGAGTCGTTGGTGCAGAAAACTGCAGACGTGTGTTCAGCATGCAATGTGGGATCTCCTGATGGAGTTCCACTGGCTAACAGCTCCACTTTCAAATGAAAAAGGTCAGCACTCAGTATTTATTTGACCATGGTGTTGTAAGTGATACTCTCTTTTAAAGTTTCATTTAATATGTGTCTTCAGGTGATGGAATCGCACAGCAGTAGAAACACCTGTAAAATGAGTGTCATTATGGAAATTATGTGATATTTACTAAGCTTACACAGAGTGGGGAAAAATAACATCCTTAACTTTGAAGGTGACTAAAAAAAATCACTATTCCAGTTACAGTAATTTTATTTCTACATTGTGAAATAAAAACACAGGAAGTTTTAATTCGCGTAATTTTAAAATTAAATATCTAGCTAATGGTGCCCATTAGTGTCACTACACTGCTGCAGGGGGCTTGTCACATTTTGCATGACTCTTTAAAGCATATCTTGCAATATATGGACAACTTACAGGCAAATTCAGGGTTGCAACAGGTCTGAAAAACAAGGAAATGGCAGGGAATTTTAAAAATGTCAAGGAAATCAGGGAAATGTCAGGAAATTTCAAACAAGTTAGCTAAATGTCAGGGAATTCTGTGATATGCATCTTATATTTGGCATTTCTGTCATCAGTCGTGAATCGCATGCCAAAATAATATAAAATTCTTTTAATGATTGTGAACTAAATGCTTAGGCATTTTTCTTTGCAATCTATGAGGTGAGAAATTTTGTAAGATCAGAGACATATTTTGTTTTAAAAGTGTGTTCTATGCAAAGGCTCTAATCCTTACAGAAAAAAAATTGTTAGAAAAAAATCAGGCAAAAAAGATATTTTTTTGTCTGGAAATCAGGGAAATGTCAGGGAATTTTCCAATGAAATAAGTTGGCAACCCTGGGATTGCATCCTTTAGGGTTTCCAGGGTCCTGGGATGATGTTTAAAAACCTCAGTCTTTAGAGACCCCTAACAAGAAATCATTGCATTAGTTAAATCTGGCGAACGCACTGACCATGCAATGTCACCTCTCAGGCTGATCAGTTTGCCGGGAAATATATCCCTCATAACCGCCATTAGATGTCAAGCTGTGTGGGACATGGCCCTATCCTGCTTGAACCAGACAAGTCCATAATTTAAATCCTGAAGTGTCGGTGCAAAAAATTTTTGGATCATGGTGAAAACATGCTGAGAATTCATGATAACCGCGTGGTCGTCTTCCTTGAAAAAGTAAGGATCAATGATCCAGAGTCACATCTTGTATTGATGGAATAGCAGTTCTTGAAGAATGTGATGAACTGAACGATTTGACATGCCAAGTGCAGTTGCATGTTTGCACTTAGAGCGCCTAGGCGACAGTACAATGGAACGTCTGACAGCCTCGATGTTCTCTGGTGTTCAAGGTCCTTGGTAATCCTCCTTTTCGTTTATGTACATTTCCCATTCTGAAGTTCTCCAGCCACAACATAATCTATTTTTGGTTGGGAACAGGGTCCCAAAGGAGGATTTTGCAGTGCATATGGAATACACGTTGCACCACCACAATAGAGCGATTCTGCAAAAAATAAGTCATGAGGGAGAAAGCACAGTGCTTGTTTGTCCACAATATTTTAATGACTGCGAGGGATGGGACGGAAACCTCCTTATGAAAGTAGGGATGTTATGATGCCCCATCAAAACTTCCCATGTTGTTGTTTCTAGGAATGAGGCTATTCCAAAATTTTCAATTTCAATAACCAATTGTTGATTCCTTGAAAATACTTCAATTCTCAATACCCGATTATCGTAAAATTAATCATTAAAACCTGATTCTGATTAATTTACTGGTTGGTTTTTTTGTTGTAGGTGTTAGGGTAGTGGGTTGGGGGGGGGTGCAATTTTGTGCAAATAAAAACAAATGCCCTGTTAGATGTACTGTATACATATTGAATTTGATTTGAAGAAGGTTATGATGATAATGATGATGATGGTGAAGATGATGGTGATGTTGATAATAAAATCACAGTGTTTGCAACATTCGAAAATTGGCAAATTCAAAAACAAATACACTGTTCAGTAGATATACTGTACACATCATGAACACCCAACATCATGTGCTGCTGTCCTCCAGGCAGGCTGATTAATCTATAACAGGTGCAGAAACTATACCCATCAGATACAGTCTGAGAGTGATGCAAATAGATGAGATATTTAAACACAAAAGGCTATTACTTATTTCATAGTTCACCACATGTTCAGTGCATAAATATAGTAAACAGGCTATTATTTTTTTAATATAATTACTGTGTATAAAATTACTTATTTGTGGAAAACATGAACAACTTTAACAAAAACATCAAATGTGGACTGCCTGTCTGCCAGACTGGCCGCATGCTTGCAGACTAGTCTGAAAGCCCCCCACCCAATCTACTGCACTAACAGTTATCTCTGCTTGGTTTCTACAAACACCGTGGCTGACAACATTTTTGACATAGGAAAATGTTCATCAATGGGAGGGAAAAGCAGTGTATGTTATGATGAACCAGACTATTTTCCTCCCTGTATTTTTCTCCAAAACCTTTAAGTTTCTGAGAAAAAATATGCAGGTGGTACACAGATAAATACGGTATTACAGAATCCTATAAAACATATTTAAGTGCTGTTCAAGACATTATGACTATAGATTATTTTTTCTTTATTAAATACGTACTTTTACATAATTTGCTTTAATTTTGTAAAAGTATCTGGGGTTTTTTTTTTTTTTTTTTTTTTTTTTTTTTTTCCCACAAATGTGGAGATTTGTCCTTCATATTAACATTAATTAACACAGCTGATTTACAATCAACCAATTACTGTATATTTAAACATTGATTTCCCTTATAATTACTCACATCAAGTAAACCAAATGCTTCTTTTTAAGTGCAAGCATACAGAATTATAAATGTTTGTCTTGTTATACTTATATATTTTGTTTTAACAAAAGAATAGACTCCTGTTCCATGGTGGAACACCAAAAAGAAAAAAAATTCTCTTAAAAATGTGGTGTCCAGCACCAACAAGTAGTTGAAGAAATTAGTCCATGCGGAGATATACACATGTTGTTAGGGCTTCATGTAAATATATACAAGTCTTGTCACACAATAAGCACCATACCACCTGCTGAGATTGGCTAAGGTCTCTTGGTTAGGTAGAAAGAGTCAATATATATACTTACAGTACATATATTTACACTGCATGAATTGAGAAATGGCAAATTTACTGGACTGGAAGACAATATAACTTGTGCACTCGCCAACATAGCTGTCCCTTCTCTGTGCATAGGTAAACCACTCGCCTAAGGTGGTATTTTGCAGATTTGATGGTAGCTTCCCATAATCCTTCCTGATGTGGACTGGCAGGTGGGAGAAAATGGAAGGTTATGCAAAATTTCTAGTACTGGAGAACGGAGGAGCTGAGTGAACGACTGCTGAAGGTGGTTTGAGACTCCTACAAAATTAGTTCCTCAGTCTGAGTACAAGTGGCCACACAAACCTCTTAGTGGAACAAACCGGGTAAGTGCTACAACAAAACTGCCAGCAGTTAAGTCAGTAACCACATCAATATGTATGGTCTTTGTCACAAAACAGATGAAGATGGAGCTATACGCTTACTGGGTTACCATGCAACACATCTTGTTAAGCCTTATGGTGAGGGGTCCGCATAGTCCACACCAGTTCGTTCAAAGGTTCCAGCATATGTGACTCGAGCAGGAGGCAAGTCATCCACCACAGGAAGGTTGTTTACCAGCCGACATCAAAAACACTGTACACATTTTAAAACTCTAGAGCAAACCTGGGATTCAACTGAGAGAATACAAAATTTCTGTGACAGAAATGACTGTTACAACTCAGGTGCTGTATGCAGATACTTAATGTGGTAGTGATATACCAGAGCTTTAGCTGCAACATGGTTTTTTGGTAGTACAATAGGATGTTTTGATTTTAAAAATATTCCATATTAGCATGTGATAAATATCTCTCTGCCTTGAGCACACCATTTTGGTAGAGGAGCAAGGTTTCCCCCTTTTAAGGTGTTGCAATTCCTCTGTTAAACATTCACTTTGGATACACCTGATACAAGGTGGTTTCTGAGTGCGTTTGATGAATCACTTCACATACACCATGAGACTATGGTCATGACGAAATCCGTTGCAATACTGGAAGTTCTTCCAAATTTTCCTGGATGTTCAGTAGCACCAAATGAGAAAGCTTCAACTCTGATACATTTTCTATTGTTTGGTTAATGGTGGACATTGACCACTGCTCTGGAGGGTTGAATAGCCACTGGGGTCATTGCCACCACAAGTTATGAGAGAGGAGTTTGTGAGGAAAAATGCCACAAGTAGCACATTTGGATGGGTTGTCTTTGGAAACATGTTTCCATAGCTGGGATGGGACCCATTAGTGGATTTGTGAAACACAATTTGCAGCAAAGGTTTTCTATAAGTATGGCTGGGTCTTTATCCAAGTCAGAGCCATGTTTGAGTCGGTCCAGGCATGAGTAGCAGTAACTTATGTAGGGCTAGGAAGGCATGACAACAGACCATCAGTTTGGCCAGTAGATGAGCACCACACAACTATAACTGATGGAAAGATACTTGTTTCAGTGGTGCTACCTGTGATTTTGCCAAGACACTATGTATACATACATTTCCTCGAGTATCCACACTCCTTAGATACACAGCGGCTGCATAGGCTTCCTCAGAGGCATCTGAGGAACCATGCAGCTCTACATTAACAACATGTGGACAATCGAAATGAGACAGACAAAGTGCTTCTAGTTCTGCTAACCCATTCAATTAATTTTCCACTTTTCCCTTGCTGGAGATGGAAGGGGGGACATCCCAACCTAGGCCCTGAGTCCACAACCACTGTACTAGCATTTTACCATACACAATTGCTGGTAACAACCAACCCATAGGATCATATATATAGGGGTGTTTGAGACAGGACAAAGGGTTTTGTTGCTACACCATTGGGGACACTCAAATGGTAGAAAAGGAGTCCTTTTTCGGGTTCCAGTATAAACCCAGAATATTTACCACAGGGCCAGATGAGAAGTCAAGCTCTCATGGGGTTTCACAATGAGTTACAGGTACATCCTCAAGAAGATGAGGCTGATTTCTGGACCATTTCCAAAGTTCGAACCCACCCCAAGACAAAAGTTCAATCAGCTGAGACTTCAGAACATGTGCTTCTTCTACAGATGTCACTCCCGTAACAATATCATAGACAAATATGTGGTTTTGAAGAGCATTTGCTGCAAGAGGGTACTGGGCAGCTTTATGTGAGGCTAACTGGTGCAGAGTCTGAAAAGCCAAGAATGGTGAGGGGACAGTCCATAGGTTACTGTATTTAACTAGAACGCTATAAGTTGAAGAGATGGATTGTCACACCAGAATGAGCTGGTAAGGTCTGTCATCTTTGTAGATCCAAATCTGTCAGTACATCTGCCTTATATCACATTAGAAGACAACACTGTACAACCTAAACCTCAAAATTACATCACAAATGTCATTCTGGAGTTTGGGTCCTGGAAGAACATCGTTAAGCGAAACTCCAGTGGTGGTCTTGGCACTTCCATGAAATACCACCCTCAATTTGGTGGTTGAGCTTGATATTTTTAGAACACCATGATGAGGAATGAAACATTCTGGTGTCTCCCTAGCATCAATCAGCTGGTTGGAGGGAACATGTGGTTCCATATATTTCAATTTGACATAATCAGCCATGAAATCCGTGTACATGAACTTCAGATCGGAATGCAATGCAAGTTTCCTTCCCACAAAATATAACCTACTTTTGACAGTCAAGTACGATTCTCCAAGAGATTGGGTCTGAGGTTTAAAGGGAAAGCAAACCATGTACCTCCCTGAATTATCCCTGGAATGGGTGTCATGAAAATGTTTGTCACAGCAGTCAGCACTTGGCAACCTTGTACTGGCACAAAGGGGTTCTTCGAGTTCCCAGAATCACTTCAAAGACAAATCCAGCTAATCATCCATACCAACAAACATTAAAACTAGACTGTGATCCGATTCAGTCAGTGGAAGACTCTGGGTATTCTTCCAGCAGTACCCAACTAAATTTTATCTCCAGTACCGCAGGTATATGCTGTCCTAACTCCAATCTGCCACTCAAACACACATGTGCATAAACATCAGCCCCTAACAACATGTCAATGAATGCAGGCTTGATAAATTGAGGGTCTGCCAGAGGAAGGGAACCCAACTTGATTTGGACATGGTGAACCACAGAAGCCCGTGGTAAATTACTGATAATTTTGGACACAACAAACAGAGAGTCATCAATAGTGCATTGAGGCTCCATAGATAAATGAATTTTACAACTGATTAGACCCTTTAGATTTACAGCTCCTGGAGAAAGACCGGAAACTCTTTCAAGGGCCTTATGAAGGGGCAGACACAGTACCACTGCTGAGGCTTCCGAGATGAATGATGCCTAAGCTGTTGACGGTAAGACAGGTCTACGGTCATGAGCTGACACTCCTGCAGTTATACTGCTCGGATCTTCAGTGTGGTCAGAACCTTGGTATTTACTCCTTGGAGTTGGATTAGGCTCACAATCTATCTAGAGCAGGGTGTGATGCTTCTGTTTACATCAGAAACATGTATGGGAGTAAGCACAATCTGCTAACACATGGCCTGCTCTGTGATAGTTCAAACACAGTTGGTTTTTGGGAACCATTGTCTGTTAATTATTAGGTGATGCATTGGTTAACTCCGGATATTTGTAAATGGAGTGAGAGGGTTTCTGACATACTGGGCACGACCTTGGAAATCTGGGTTCAGATTTTATAAGAAACACTGACCTCTGTTGAGAAGTTGTGTGTCTTGACTTCTGTTGAGTAGTAGTGTGACTTGACTTTATAGAAGGTTTTTCATATCCTTGACCCGCAATAATCGTGCTCCCCACATTCATAGCACTATCCATCTTAGCTACCCTCAATTGCAGAAAAGCAGTTCTGAAACAGTGGTAAATATGTCAGCGCTGTTTATGCGTGAATTTTCAATCTTTGTCTTGATAACTACATTAAATTTATGTGACAAGATTGTTACAAGCACTGCATTATTTTCTGTAATATCACATACTAGCTCTTCTAGGGCATGAGCATTTTCACTGAAAGTGTTATTTAACTGTCTAATAGACTTGTGGTCTGTGGAGTTTACATCACGCAAATTAAGTACCCTATTTTTTGCACAAGGTAGTTAATTTATTTGAATTCAGATATTGGGATATAAGAAGTTCCCAGGCAACTGAATAGTCCTCAGCACTAACTGACAGATTTTGACCAACTGTAATGACTCCCCCCTCAAACATCCCAACAAATATTGAAATTTATCAGTGTCAGTCAGGGCTTGACTGTCATGGATCGTATCTTGATACTGTTGGGAAAACATTGGCCACTCTTCCCACTGACCCGAAAAGGAAGGCAAATTGATTTCCAGAAGACAAACATTTGCAGTGGCAGATGTGTAAGTAATATCTGGGTTTGATGAGGTTTGAACAACAACGGTGGACAAAAATCAGGTATGTTACATTGAACATTGGACATTAAAGCAAAGAAAGACTCGTGCTTAGATGTAAGCAGATTTCATCAGAGTTTTCAGTCAAGGGTTTTGCTTGTAAAATTTTGTTGAACAATGAATTTACCGTGGCCTCGATAGTATCTAATTGTGTGCCAAACACATACACTTCACGAACAGTACTTATTACAACTTCTGGTGCCTTTACAAGAGCAATTACCCTATCGTCGACATGTTTTAGTTTAATTTCTTGAAACTGTAACTTTAGTAACAATACTTGTAAACCCATGTCTACTGATTGACCAATCAAGATGCGTGCAATTCCAGATGCAGTAAGGGGGTTCAAGCAGAACAGAAAATACATTCAAAAACAGGTTAGGAAAAACGTATTTGGTAGCCAAACATAAACAATGACTCCTCTCAAATGCGAAAATACTTATTCTCTCTACAGACCCTGCATGCAGGATGCTGTACAGGAACAGACAAAAAACTACTCACCCACATGTTGAACACATGAACAAGAGTATAAAAATAAACTAGAAACAACAACATAATTTCGATGAAACGTTTACCAGCACAGCAATATTTCTCATAAACCAATGGGATAAAATGAAAAATCTGTCGTTCTTCCTAGGATGCTTCAGTGATGAGTGGATTCAGAACGGCCGTGGTAAATTTCACAAGCTTGAAGTGATACTTGAATTACATAGAAAATGTAAACAAACAAAGAAAAAATGCAACCTTCTCACTACACCAAAAGCACGGACGAGTAATCATACCCGAAGAACCAAAAAATGTTGCAAGAATACTGTAAAAACACTTAAAATGATACAAATAATGCCGGACACACTCGTGGCAAACTTACCACATCACCATCTTTAATCACACTGATGTCATGAACTACTTACAGCAGCGCCTTATAGTTGAAGAAATTAGTCCATGCGAAGATATACACATGTCATTAGGGTTTTGTGTAAATATATATACAAGTTTTACTACACAATACACAACACAAAATTCAATAAATTCATTACATAAATGTAGCACCGAATTCTTCAGCATTGCTGCAGAGTTCAGCATGACAACAGACATGCCTTGGATTCTAACTGCGAGATTTATTACCAAATGGCTTGAAACGTTCTGTAGTATGTCCCAACAAGGTCAAAGCGCTTGCATCCTGCAACCCAAGCACCATTAGAGGAATAATGAGCAAAAGCAGTGACTTACAAACATCTGTCACTGCTTGTCACCGTGACAAAGTTTCCATAGCAGGGAATATTCTCTAACCCTTGTTGCTATTAGTCTTGTTATAAAATTTAATTTGGAATGAGACTATAGCAGTGGAGGTATTTTGACATGTCTATCAGCTGTGAGTTTTGTTTGAATCGTAGAGTTTTTAAAAAGACTCGGCAAGTAAAGACTGACAAAAATTGTCGCAAATAAATCAGTTGTGGTAATGTTACCTGAGGGATTGAGTATGGCTCTGCTGATAAAAGAACACTGGATGAAAATATTAATATACATAAAAATTTAATTTTGCTCAATTTCAATATTTAAAGTTTTTACTTTAAAGTAAATATTTAATAATAGATCAATTTCAACAAGTTGTTTTTCATGACATCTTTAGACTGTTGGTTTAAACAAACGTTTATTTAGAGGGTATGTACAATATTTCTCAGGTCTAAAATTCAAGTCCCCATCGATTGTTTTCCCACATGCTTTGTTTCTTCTTGTTAGTCCACTGAAAAATAAATTATCGAGAGTCCAATGTATTCACCTACCTTATTTATCAGATCTGCACGATAGTATTCATTCAGTTTACAATATAATAAAATGGAATGAGTAATTTTTTGTCTGGAAGTTTAGTTCTCTGCCATTTCAGGCAAACAAATCATGTTTGGTCATGTGATTAGCATATCTTATTCTTAATAAATTACAATTTTAATTATAACCAGTTGCATTGCATCTGATTGTTATGCAGTTCACATTTGACTTAAGACTTTCTCACTTGCTACATTATTACCATAATTTATTAAGTGGAAGATAACGCAATATTTTTATTTCAGGCAAGAAGGGCTATGACATACAAGAAGCTGGAGAAGTATTATCACCTACAGTAGTGTCTCAGGTAAGCTCAGAGTGTGATAATTAAGTATTTTATGGTAGAAGTTATTATGAAACATTTAGCAAAGATATTCTCTGTTACTTTCTGAATACCTTATTTTATTGCATAATAATCATACATTTTATACTTATTATTTTTTAATAAAGGAAGTGATCATTTTGTGAATAAGTAATAAGATACTGGTTATGTGTGATGGTATAGGGACAGGAGTACGTCGGCATCTCAATAGTTGTATGTTTCTTAGTTCTGTGCTAAATCAGTTGCATAGGTGTGGGGGTACAGACCTTATTGTGGCGGGGTCTGTAAAATCTGGAGCGTGGCTTTTATGGTGCCTTTCCATAAAGTCAGGCAGGTAGGCCGCTGGCTTGGCACGAAGTCTAGCTGCACTAGTATGGGCTTGCATGTGCGGGTTATCAGTGGAGCTGCTGCTTACCTCCCACTGCTGGGCATCAGGTGCTTGTCAGCATAGGACCGGTGTTGTGTCTCTTGACCCAGCGGGCTGGTGGCAACGACATCTGCTGGATGGCTCAACTGAGAGGTTGGTTCGGCTGCACCTGGTGGGTTTCCAGCTCACTGGTGCTGGTTGGTGGTACAGGTTCTACGTCATCAGCTGCTTTGATGCCAAGTTCCTGTAGTAAGCGTAGGCGGAGGAACTCGACGTCTGGGTGTGCATCTCCAGGGAGTGTCACCAGGAGTCCAAACAAGTGACAAAGGGGAACTGTTAGGTGAGACCTCAACAGTTGGCAGGTGGCGTGAGCTTGTTCCTGGTGGGTCAGGTAGCTGAAGGCTAGGACAAGTTTTTTAAGTAGTGCTTGTTTTCCAGTTAGGATCTAGCAGTCTTCCTGTCACTCCACTTACTACCCCTCCTGCAGGTCAACAGCATTTGCCGGGGATGAAGTGCTATGGTTCACTTCCGCAACGGGGTGGCAGGCAGTGATTTCCCTATTTAGAGTGTGTTTCAGGAGGGGTAGATCCTTCCTTGCCAGACTTTGCGCTCCCTCTGGCAAGTTTATACACTGTGGCTGGAGTGAGTTAGCTGACAAAGAGAATCTACCTCCTTCGTCGTGTGTCTTGCTAGTGGTCATGGCTCTACCATACGTGTGCACCAGGTACCTTTAAATGTCTGATCTACAGTATAGGTGGCCATCTAATAATTTGTGTATTGATGACGTACATCAAGTCCTTTTTAGGGGACAGGCCTCAGTCCTACACTAAGTTAGGTAAAACCAGTATCAAATCCGCAGTTCCTTGCCTCTCCATTGTGGGGGGTAATGCTTACAGGGGATGACTAAGCACAACTCACACAAGAAAAAGCACACGACAGTTTAACTGGATACGAGTTTTATTCTATCCAGGATGAAACACTGTGACCCATACTCTCCAACTGTAACCAAAGCACTGATTATAACTCTCAGAAGGAAATCAAAGACAGGTGATGTGGCATGTCTGCTTGTAAAGCCTTGCCAAAGGGCGAGCAAGAATAGCACAGAGCAACAAATTCAGTAACAGTTATATCAACTAAACCTTAACTGTAGCTGGTGGTGTCCTGAAGGGACTTAAGTGGGGTTATGGGGTGTGGGTTGATGGCAAGTGTCAAGTGTAAGAGGGAAGGGCGGACAATGACTCTTCTGGAGGGGCAACACGTGCTTGATGAAGTCCAGCATTTGTAGCTGGTGATCAAACGGTCTCTTGTGAGGAGAGCGGAAGAGAGCAGACAGAGCAGAGAGCTTCAGCACACGAGGTAGTGGTGTGAGCTGCTGAATATCAACTGCCGTTCTTCAGCGGTGCAGGGACATATATTCTCCTGCGCTAGGGGTTGTCTCGGGTGCCTTCAGTCTTTGGATAGCTTTGACAGGGGTGCCTTCTTCCTCATAGGTGGAGCTGTACTCTGCTGCCATCTCTTGGGTTGGCTGGAAGCAGGCCTTCCTTGTGTGCAGGTTGTATCGGCTGCGTGAGCTCAGGTGCAGCTTCACTTGCGTGGCTTACTAGTATTTTCCCATTTCACTAGGTTTTATTTAAGGTGGGGACGATTATATATATTCTTCCTTCAGGTGCATTATGGTATCCAGGCATCCACCTTGTTATATGAGATGTAATGTTGGCTTGGATAGCTGCAGTTCAGGGTTGTATCACTTGTAGGGCATGTGCCGTTCACGTGATGATGTGTAGTTGCAGCAAAAAAATAAAAGGCATATATACATATTACACACACATCAATCCCCCCTTCCCATGCAACATAGAATCATCATGTTAATTCTTGTGGGTGGGTGATGTTGGACTGTCGCCTTAATGTAGGTGGCTTTCGCTTCTGTCGCGGCTGCTCTTCTGTACGCTCTCTGCGCGACGCTGGCACATGCTGGTTTTGCTGGTTGCTCTGTCTCTTCTGGATGTGTCACTTGGCAGGTGATGCACTAATGGCTTTGGCCCCCTGGGGAGTTGTGTTGCATGGAGGGAGTAACTGGGGTTTCAGGTGAGTTTTCGCATCCCTTCAAGGAATGTGAAAATATGTCATGCTCACAAAAAATTGCTAAGGGCTATGGTAACATACACAGAGGTTAACAGTTTTAACCTGAAAAGTGTAATTTACAGGCTTGCATGCAAACTTTATCACTGGGGCAAGTAAGGTATTTACAATCCCAAACTCACATGGGTGTGGTCAAATCTATCTTTCTGCCTGCCCTGGCGCTGAAGGTGTGTTAAAAGTGGCTTACTCTGGAGCCTCCTATGGGTTGTAGAGCCGGTTCACGTTACATGTGACTAGTTTGACTCTAGGGAGTGATAATAAGGCTTTCCGAACCCTATGTTCCCAGGATATAATACTTAACCTAAGCTACGTGAATTACACTGAAATCATATATATACACTTACCTACAAAAAATGTGTATGGGTCACCTACAATTAGAAAAATAACATATGGCACTCAAAAGACACAGAATGGCACTTTAAAGTTATTTACAACAATAATTCCTTTCAGCTAAACAGTTTCTGTTAGGCAGGCTTCCACCTATTCATCGTCCTACCTTTCCATGTACTTCCTTTCACCTTGGGGAGAGTTCAGGGATACGCCATGAGTTCAGGGTTACTATTCAGCAGGTAGGCATGTTTTTATTTGAGTACCCGGTCACACTGCTTCAGACTTAATTTATCTACTCTCTAACGGGTTTACATTTATGGTCTCCATTTGTCATTGGATTTATGATTATGATGTCTCTGTCATCGCGGCTTTTGACCCTTATTCTATTAACACTAAACCAGTTTATTTACAGTCACTGTTTTCACGGAGCTTTTACGGCTTACTGGTTAATTTATTTTGTGGCCTCTACTTGTTCGTTGTACCATACTATCAACATTTACGATTGACGGGGCACTTACTGGTGTCGCTCAAATTTCATTTTAACTACAAAAGCTTTCTATGGCTTTCTTTCCCCCTCTTTTTTACTGTCTATGGGTTCGGGTGTTTGGGGGTGGCATTTACTTTGCGGCTTCTTAATTCTGTGTCCCGCGGATATGGCCACGGCCACACACAGCTCCGCATGACTGTCGCCACGTAGTTTTATGGTACCTGTCGACTTGACCTTGGAAGGCTGTGCAGCGGCGTGCAGCGGCTGCTGTTGTCTCTGGGCTGTTTCAGCGAGGTGCCAGCGTTCGGCATCACTCCCCACTCCCTCCGGTTGCAGACTCGTGTGTCCTGGTTTTTTGCATTCCGCCAGCTGCTCCATGTTGCCGTCCAACATAGGGGTACTGCTGGGCTTGTCCTGCTGGATACAGGGAACTGGGGCCAAGGGTTCAGACTTGACCCCTGCCTCGACTGCTTGTTTAGGTACAGACTCATCTGTCCGGGCTTCAGACTCGGCCAGCTGTTCCATGTTGCTGTCCAGCACAGCAACACTGCTGGGCTCATCCTGTTGGGTGCGGTGAGTAGAGACCAAGGGTTCAGACTAGACTCCTGCATCAACTGCTGGTGTGGGTGCGGACTCATCTATACGGGGTTCGGACTCCGCCAGCTGTTCCACATTGCCATCCAGCACAGCGGCACTGCTGGGCTCATCCTGCTGGGTGCGGGGAGTGGGCGCCAAGGGTTCAGACTCAACTCCTGCCTTGACTGCTGGCATTGGAGACTAATCTGCCTGAGGTTCGGGCTCATTCGGCTATTCGACGTACCCATCCGGTGCAGTGGCAGTGCTGGGCTCGTCCTTTTAGGTGTGGGGAGTCGGGACCGAGGATTCAGATTCTATCCCTGCCACGATTGTTGGTGTGGACTCATCTGTCCGGGGTTCGGACTCTGCCAGCTGCTCCACTTTTCCATCTGGCACAGCGACACAGCTGAGCTCATCCTGATGGGTTGACTCACGGGGAGGCAACAAAGGAGGTAGGTCCTCACCTTCTTCGGTCAGCCTCTCCATCATCTGGCTTGGTCTTGGTGTGTGTCTAAGTGTTCCCAGTCCTTTGGGGACCGCCAGGATAACTCTGAGCTGCTTATCCTGGAGTTGCTTTGCCCCTTTGTGCTCCTTCATTACATGTACCCAGAAGGGGAAGAGGGTTGTGATCTGTACGAACCATTCCAGTGACAGGGGGTTATTTTCTCATAGATGTGGCGCTCCTTGCTCACTTTTGTTTACTGCACCACCTCCTTCTCTTCCTTGAGTTTCGGGCGTAGAGTCCGAGGTTTGCGGCTGGTTCTGGTTTTTGGTGGTCTGGCTTTGGGGTCTCGGAAGGGGTTCGGTTCGCGCTTCATCCAGGGCTCATCCTCCTCCACTATGTCTGCCCATGTACTGGGTGGGGGTCTTCGGCGGGTCTTTCTGTTCCAGGGGGGCAAGGCTTCAGCTGCCCCCTGGTTGCTTTTCTCACCCAGCCTCTCTCATCTTCGGCCCAATAGACATTTTCCTGTCTACCGACAATGGTGTAGGGTCCCTTGCACTTTTGTGCTAGGCCAGCGCAAAACTTGTGACGGGTGCTGCTAAGAGGGTAATTCTTGAGGAGGACCTTGTCTCCCATGTCTAAGGTTCTGACTCTGATCTTGTGTTTCTGGTAGTTCTGATTGATATATTTCTCGTGGTCCTCCTGAACTCACCGTTGGTGGGTTAGAGCTTCTAGGCAAACATTTCGGACTGCAGGAGGGTGGTTGGCTCTTACTCCCACTGCCAGTCACCTGGGTGCCTTATTGTCTGTCCCAAGATCGTTTGCAAATTAGCAACAATTACATATATGAAAACATTATGTTACAAACATGGAAAGTTAGGACGTGAAATTTGATGCTGCTACAGCTTACATCTACATCTTTAATTGCAATGTGAGACAAGAGTAGTTGATTTTGTAATCACACTAAGGCAAAATGGATTAAGTGTATGTTATCTTGCATAGCCAAATTTTTCTTTTAAAGCTTAAAACGGTAAATACAATGGGGCGAAAAGGGAACGTTTAAGCTTTATTTCAGTACATCAGATGAAAGCAATCAGATGTCTGTGCTTAATATTTGAGAGAATTACAGACATGTTATGCTAAGTAACTTATCGAAAAATAAAAAATAAATTGTTAAAGGAGTCTAATAGTATTTCCTTTTCTCTGTTTTGTGGCTATGTAGCTACACATCTTAGGCTATCAAAATGTTTGGCATTTTTAAACTAACTTCTTTATACAGTGCAGCAATCATCTTTTATATACAACAATTGCCACTGAATACTTTGATAAATAGGCACTCAGATTCTTCCTATGCACGGAGTTCTCTTGGTATTGCGTTCAGCAATGCATTATTTCTTTCTTCATCAGGAAAATTTAAAAACGTGCACCTTTGGTACGTTTGGATAATTTCCACGACGCACAGGGACACAAGACTTGAACACCATAGAGAATTGCACTTTCGCTGAACAAATATACATAAATAAAGTGAAAACCATCACATGCCACTGTAAAAAGCTAAACTTATAGCCATATTGGACATAACAGAAATTATTGCCGCCTATCCGAAACGTCATTGGTTGGACTATAGGTTGTAAGGCCTTCTAGTCTTGGTGCTAATGGCTCATCCCACATATTGTTTATATATGTCTAAAACAGTGATATTAATACTAACCACAGAAAACATAGAAAGTTGTAACAAAAATACATGACATCCTATATATGATAAACAAAGCATAAATTATATTATGAGCAAAGTACAAGTAGTGTGCACAATGTATACTTGCAAATTAATTAATATATATGAAAGCAGAATTTTACAAATTGAATTTGACCTGCATTATATTTAGGATAATTTGACATCTCACTCGTCATGACAAGATGACACTGCAAAACACATTTTCAGTAAAAAGAACTCTTGATATTTTCTGTACTTTAGGAGAAGTTATGGTAACATAATAAGGGATAGAATGGAGGATCTTACTCATAGCATAAGTCCCAGTAAAATATATCATAATAGATCATATGTGGGAATAAAGTTTTCTTTTTTCCACACTTTAGAGACTGCTTTTTCTGAGATTCTGTTAGGTTATCCGGATCCCGTATTTCCATATTTCTTGTGTGACGTAGGTCCACAATTTCTGGAAGTATACAGTCAAAGAAGAATTTTGTTAAATACGGCTTAATGCAGTCATCGCAAAATGTGTCATCTTTTTCAGTTTTGTTATAAATTTTATTTTGTGGCTTTCACTTGTCCATACACAAAGATGACAGAACTTCCTTTTCGTAATATGCAGTTGCCCTTTGATTAGGTAGAAATATTCATGACTTTTGTTCACTTCAATGATGTTAGTCTTACCATCACTGTAGGTGAGAAACTTAATCTTGCCTTTTGACACTGCCAAGTCTAGACCCATTCTTGCTGCAGACAGTGGACATTTAATTTCAACAATTCCCTCTTCTTACAACAGTCCATCGGGAATAGCTCCTAAAATATGAGAGATTTTGGTTGATAAACAAACCACACTTCTTAACTTCCAATATCTTCTGAGCTTCAAATTGTGCAAGTGTTGTGGATTCGTACTTTCTCCCATGAGACAGCGATGGAAAATTGTGAATATCCTTCGAATAAATCAATATCTTGATGATATTTTTGCGACTTGTAGGATGGCGGCGACACACTTTTCCAAAAGGTGGAGCAGTGAGCATTTTCTTCTTACTTCTTACCATTGTCCACTTCCAGCGTGAAGAACTGTAGCTCTCTCTATATGAGTACGTTCTTCTTTGGAACAAGCATATGACTGCAGTAATACATTTTTTGCCTCCAAACATTGCTCAGGAGTAATGTCTGGCTTTTCGCAGTTCAGACCATAATATTCATTGTTATTCTGATACGTCCCAGGTTTTACCGTTCTGATCGAAAGTGCTTTCTTACAGCTCCATTTTAAAACATCTTTTTATTCTCCTCAAGGATCTCCTTAGCTCCAGATGTTTAATGAACTTTTTGGGGAAGATATTGAGGCCCATGGTTTTATGTAACACTGAGTGAGGCTTATTCGTTTGATGTGCAAAAACAGCAGCAGCACATCTTCCTTGGTATTACGTTTTGAAAGAGTAGTTCATGTGCTTCCCACCAACAAATTTAGAAATTATGGAGTTTAACTGTTCTACTATGTTGCTGTCTAGAACACACATCAAACTCTTAGAATGATTAGAAAGATACAGTACTACCTTCATAATTTCATTGTATAACCCAGATTCTTTTCGATCTAGTATCTTTTTTTTTTTTTTTACTCCCCTTGGTTCCCTGGAAAAAGTACTGCTCACAGTTATAATGCTCCCCAAATTGATCATTTGGTCCATTCACAATGTTTTTTTCTGAGTAAATCAATTTGGTGTACCTCAAAATGAGTATTCTTTCTGTGTTTCACAGTTTCAGTGATGCCTTTGTGCATATTGAAGATTTTTGCAGCTATCAGTTTTCATAAAGGTGGTTTACCAATTTTTGTCTGTTCTGAAATATTCTTTATTTTGTTACACTAGTATATAAGCAGGTGGTTGCGACATTCAATTTTCTTGCTGTTGTGCGATGGTTGATGCCCTGGGTTATGGCGGTGGGGGTTCACTTCTCACACCGGTTGATTGCGGCATTTGCAGCCGGAATGGGTGGTTTGTTTTCTTTTCCCGCTTGGTGTGGTGGGAGGGTCTGAAGAACTTGTTGCTACCCCTTCCTCGCTCTCCTCTTGTCTGGGTAACTCCCCCAAAAGTGCCCTTCCTGGCAGTTCTAGCACTTAGAGGCCCCATTCCCTTACTGCTGATGAGCACTGAAATCACTGATGGTTCATCAGTGTTCGTCAGCAGTAAGGGAACAGCCAGCAGTAAACTGTAAATATTTTGATCATCAGTAACTTCATTGTTTCACAACAGTCTATAGTAGTATTCATGAAAATTGTATAAAAGAAATTACATTATGAATTTAAGAATCATCTTAAATTTCTCTTGAGTTAAAATAAAAATAACTCCTTCACATATAAAAATAATTATTCATAACTGTCTGACTACAGAAAGGCAATTTTTCTAACAACATATAACTCTGTTTTGAGTTTATTTTTTAACTGTTGGTGTTCGGAATTTTGGTAAGGACTATTTTGTATTTAATGATACTGCCATACGCATATTTTAAATATCTTTGAGAACCTGACAACTGGAATTGCCCACCAAAATCATGTTTCACTGACACTGCATAACCTCTGCAGCATCAGTAAACTCAGCGCTCTCAGTACTCAACATAGCCTCTCGCAGGGTGCCGTCCAGCAGCATGCTGAAACAAGTGCCAGTGACCATCAGTGCTCGTCGCTAGTATCGGAACGATAGCTGAAGTTACTCAGATTACTGGCCAGTGAAATCAGTGAGAAACGGATTGTGGCAGGGAGTGTTATGTTATGGGAAGGGGGCGGGGTGACCTGTTCTCCCTTCATTCCTTTCTCTCTTTGGTCTGTGCAGCGATGCAGGAAGCGGGCAGGGGCGTGAGTGCGGGGGGGGGGGGGGGTTCCGCAGGGGGCACAGGAGGAATAGGGGAGTAAGCGTGACCTGACAACTTCACTTCCTCCTTCCCCCTGCCTTATGGTCCATCCACACACCAGTCATCCCCTCCCTTGAACCTATCCTGCTAAGCCTTACCCCATTTCAACCATCGCTAGCAGCACGCAGCACAAAGCAGACACTGGACATGCGAAAATACCCAGTTTTCATAAATATTACATGGAAATTCAGTGCTGTAACCATCACCTTTAATGGTACCATTTTGTTTACAAGAATTTACACTTCAGTCCTACTGATGTAAGAATTAAAGCTTCTGTTGAGGAAACAAGAAATGAGACACTTATGTCCTTGTTTTTAACATTTTTTTTAGGTACTTCACATCGGGACATGTAAAATTCCATAGATAACTATAACAAACCATCTTTTTTCTCGTAAGGTAAAATATTCCAATGCTGTGTTTTCTATACTTTATGAAAAAAAAATTGAGAAAATGTACGTGTTTTCCAAGTTTTGGGGGAGGGGGTACATAATGCCCTTAAAAGGTTTTATTCCCATGATAATAAACATGGTGGCCCAAACTATCTCCTAAGTTCGCAAATTACTCAGCAAATGATTGATCCTATGGAGTTTGGACAGGCGAAGTTACCTGTCGAAATGCAAAAGCAATTGTCTTAGAATGTTATCGTTATCAACGTCTTTACTTGGGGTTTCGTTTCGCTGTGTTTCCTGAAGGGACTCAGGGTGTTGAAGTTGGGTACCTTGCTGGTTAACTTCAAAGTTTGAGGTGCTTCGTGACTCTTCAGGTGGTTAGCTGAATATGGGGATCTGCAGCTGGTCGCAAGGAAGGCAGCTGATTAGGGAAAGGTGACTGGTCACTTCTTAAGGGGGGGCTCCTCCTCAGGAGCAGGAGTAGGCAGAGAGCTTCAGCATAGGGAGGTGCTTACGTAAGCTGTTCGAGATTAACTGGCATTTTCAGTGGTGTGCAGCCTTATATTCACCTGGCCAGTGGTTTCCTCTGCTGGGGAGGCTTCGGTTATTCCCTCTCTTCCTTGTGTTTGCGGTCAGCTGCACCATGCAGGTAAATGGTGAAAGGCTGGGTGTAGTTTGCATGTTCAGCTGGCCTGTATCTTGCACTCACTTTGGGGCAACATTAGTACGTTGCTGCGTATGTATACTCCTCTTCTCAATTAATTAAAACCGGGCTAATTATTACTGCATCGTTTTTTCTATCTTACTTTATTTCTTATGTGTCCTGGAAGTCCCGCCGGAGTGACAAGTTTGTGTTGCCATGTCTAGCACATTTATGGTTGCAACAAATACAGCATGGCTGCTCGTGGTTTATGCCTCACGTTAAACCGGCCTCTCTTTAGTGCCGTATGATGACGCCACACATCAATGTGACATGGAAAAATAATTTAGCCCTTCACATCATGCATCATGTCCATACGACCTTTTTCGCTCCTTATCCTTTCAGGGATCATCTGATGTAATTTGCCCTCGTTGCTCAAAATCGTCCTGTATATATGTGGGTGTGCATGCAGTGTCTATATATAGTCCATTCATTGTTATTTCTAACTTTTCTGAAATGCTGCTAACATTCTACTTTCAGGTTATTCCTCCACCTCATGCAAACAAAGATTTAATCTTTACACCAAAGGGATAACACATCATATTTGTGCACACCCAGATTATTAATATTTCATGTGAGAACTACTTCTTACAAGGCTTTACCAACATCCTTATTTTTGTACCTGTCTTTAGTTATATTAATTATGAATTAAATATTTCAATTAGTAAATAAAATGTAGTTAACGTTTCAATTTAACCAAAAATAAGATACTTTTATATTAGCAGAAGTATAAAATGCTTGTGGTATATGAAATATGTAGGAATCAACAAAAAATTATCATAATTGAGGTGATTTTCAAAGTTATGATCTAACAAATGTGAAGAAACTGCAAATAGAATATATCAGTACTAGAGTGAATGTTTTCAACAGTTTAAATATATTGACGCATACCAGCTTTCTCCGCTACAGAGATGTGCACTCTACGGCCGACTTCGCCCCATCTGAATGTGCCAAGCACGAGACGAAATTAAAATTCATTGACCGCTGAGACTTGGAAATAATATTATTAAAATGACTCCATATATTGGCTAGTCATCTACGTAACTGAACTTCGCATTTGAATTTATATTCTTCCACATCCAATCCAGAAGGAACGTGCCAGAGCAACACAGATAAAGAAATAATACGATCTATTTGAATTATACTATGTTACCCTGCCTGGCCAAAAAGTTCCACACAACCCTCAAGATAGCAGCACCCCCGTGACTTCTTCCATCATGGCCCGCCTGCCTCAGTCTGGGGTGTAAGAAAATGACATCGCCTCCACCAGGGTAGATAAGATATTGAGCGGCGCTCCCACAGCAGATAAAACAGCCCCTGTGTTTGAAGGCTACAATACCCTCCGCCCCCAGAGAATCGCTGACACAGGGCAATTTTCGTATAAATAAAAGTACAGCCCCGTGGTCCAGTAGAGGTGCCTGAGCTCGCCGACCGTAAGGTTGATGAGCTCTCCTACAGTCTGTGGAAGACTCTCTCCTCTCCTCTCCTCTGCAGCCCACCCAGGGTTCAACCTCCTTCGCTTCAGCAGCCCAAGGCAGGGCTTGAACCACTACGTCCAGCCATCAGCTTGCAGAAGGCCGCCAGCACTCCAGCCCCAGCTTGGACAAGTCTTCCTTCTGCTGACCGCCCAGGGACAGCTGTCCATGTTTGGTAACTCCCATACCTGTACCTACTAACCCTTACTTTTGTCAACTTCCCTTGACTCCGTGGTAACACATCATTGCGCGATTTACGTCCCCCTGGATAGAGCCCCTTGTTATGCTCAAGCTGTAAATAGCGTGCATATTGGTTTTATTATTAATTTGGAATTTTCATAGGAATTAATTATATTTCATTAATTTTCCCAGGCTTGCCTTCGGCTGTTGATTGAGACCTAGATATTTTACCGAGCTTTGCTAATATTTTCTTTACCTAGCTTTTAGAATGTATTTCATTAGCAGAGTCTTGCTACTGTGTGATTTTAAACTTAATAAAATATTACGCATAAAACTTAACCCCCTTGTGTTTCGAGTATCGTAATTTTTAATTTTAGATCCTGTGCTATTTTTATTACTTTATTAATTCACTATTTAATTCAGTGTTTTGTATTCATTCAGTGCGCAGTTAATTAACTTCACGTCTTTATCTGGCCGTGTAGTGTGCTGTATCCCTCAGGAGGCAGGGCATGACAAAGGACCTAATATCTGAGAGTCCAGTGCACCTGCCGCCGATACAAGGCACCATGTTGAGTTACTAGGGTTGCCCTTGTGAACAACAGGTCCGCAGGAGTGACCGTAAATTTTGCACAGCCCAGGACTGCTCATAACGCAACCCCTATTGACCACCTCAATTTTATTTTTTATCTCACCCTACTCAATGTGCAAATAGCACGGTGGAACTGGAAGCCATCAGAGGCGACATGAGAGGCGTGCCTTATTGCAAAAAGCTATATTAAACCAGATAATTACTGACCCACATCCTAGTATACTAGTTGCTAGTGAATCAGCAAATGACCCTATTGATTATAATATCATATTACCCTGTTAAAACATTTGTTAGGTTGGTGTGAACCGGGCGGAGCATCCGATTCTCAGGACACCCCCATTCAGCCAACTCTTATACAGACATCAAACTCAAGTACCGACACACAGAGCCCCTCTAGCTAAACAACCATTGTGAGACTAAATTCTGGGAGGATACTTTGGGTTCTACACCCGAGAACAGAAGTACTCCCCAACTTCTGCACCATAACGTTGGCTTCTGGAAGGACGATCAGGGTTCCAATCCCTCCCAAGGCAGTTCCTCGCATGCAACCAGAACCATCCATAGCCAACTTCATCCCCACTCGCCAACCAACAAGGCCGCGACAGATCAATCCTGTCAGTGTAAGCCAGATCGCTCACTGCCACAATCACTCTTATCTCGTAACCAATTGAGCTCATTCACCCTTCTCGGGACAGCTGGCGTCCTGATTTTTGACATTGCTTGTGGAACGGAGAGTAAGGCTGCCCGGAAGGGATAGCTTAATGCTCCAAATTACTCTGGGGTTTAACTCCCCTCCACCTCGTAAGGTCCGAGAGGGCAGTAAGCACCCTAACTATTTATTATAACTCAAGAGGAGCACGCATCAATGTATATTTTAATACTCTGAATTTACAAATGTCTGTACATATATACCTGTACTGCATGTATGTATGTGTGTAATGTGTATGTTTGTATCATTTGATGCGTGTGCTATATGGTGCGACTACCCTAGATGGTAGTGCATTGACATTGATCCACCTGCCAAGCCCAGCTTGTTCCACCACTGCAAATACTATATATTTAGTTAGGCCTAGGAGGCATAAAGGGGTTAGATGTAGCATTCTGCCTCTTAGGGGTAGGTTTACTATGGGATGGAGGGGATTCAAACCCCAGAGTGAGTCGGATAGAGGTGGCTTCCCACCCGGGGAGCGAGATCCTCCTCACTATTAGGGTCGCCAATATACGGGACGCCTGCTGTCCCAAATGGGTGAAATAGTGAGAGGTTTAATCTGACATGCTGATGGGGCTGCGTGGTCTGGCAGAGGAGACTTTAAGTGAGTAGGTTGACGTGTCGGTATAAAATATACCGAAGGTAGTGTTGTATGAGAGCAGGTGTTGGGTTGTGCAGAGCACAACCCAGATCATTTTTCCCGTTGCAAGTTTAATATCACAATATTTTTCTACTACTGTGCCTGCAGGATGTTTTACTCTGATATGCCATCCGGACTTTAGTTGGACATACTAGTTGTTTTCGGTAGCTAACTAACGGGGTTGTCACAGGGAATAGTCCCATCCTCCTGAGTTAATAATTTCTCTTGTTCCTCGTACTCCGCTTTTGGATACCCTGGCCACTGGCTACCAAGTAGATGATCTAGCGGGGTAGAAATATCCAAGGAAATAGAGGGAGAAATGGCCTGTGGAGGTTCGTCACGACACCTGACCGGGGGTTCACCTTCAGATGTAGAGTTGGCGTTAGCCCGTGCAAGGGCACGACATTCTATACGTCGTTGTTTACTAGGAGCACCTTCTTTCTTGCAGTACATCTGATTATTAGAATTTACACAACACAACATTAAATAGGGAATAAGGGTTATCTTACTACTAGTAACGGTACACAAGAATTTATCATGACGTGGTTGTTTAGTGCGGAGATTTGTCCTTGGGGAGTAAATGTAATAATAATAACTAATAGGGAAATGCACAATTATATAAAGTGTATTGGCAAAACACTGGATACAAATATCATGCAAGAATAACGTAAACCAAATGGAGGTCAGGAGATGGCGAGCCTGAGAGAGCACAAATATAGCAGCGCAACTTACAGCAGCTAGAAGTGAGAATTTATAGCAATGCAGCTTTGAAAGCGGCTAAATTATGGGAAAGCTAATCAGGTAGGAAAGACAAAATGTGACGGCTCATTACCGCGGAGTCAAGGGAAGTTGACTGGGGTTAGGAATATTGTGTTAAGGTGGGGTATACCTGTAGCTGTTGGATGACTTACATGCAAGTCCTCGGTGACATGCAGGTCTTGAGAGAGAGATAGTCTTCACAGACTTGTCGCAGGTTTAAGGTGCATGTTATGAAAGGAGGATTTATGGTAAGAGCTAGAGTAGTCCTTGGTCAGACTAGATGGATAGCCTTCTGCAAGCTGGGTGTAGAAGAGTCCTCCAGGGACTGAAGTGAGCAGCACAGCCCTATCGGACTGGAGGAAGGTAAGTCCTTTCAGACTGAGGAGGATGAGTCCTTGCAGACTGGAGGTTGGGCTTGCGTCCTCTTTGGTCGCTGGGCCCGGCACCACTCAGTGGTGCTTGCAGCCGGGGCTGTATTTATACAAAATTATTTCCGATCACCATTTTTTCAGGGTGCGGAGGGTAGCGTAGCCTTCCACTACGGGTGCACATTTATCGGGGGTGCAGACATGCTGCGAGTTTCTTATCGCTTCGCGTGGAGGCGACGACAAATTAAAACCTATGTCTCTGAGGCAGGCCGGCTGTGACATCACAAGGTCACAGGGGTGTTGCCATCTCTCGTGATTGCAGGATTTTTTTCCCGGGCTAGCTACGAGTAGTATAATTCTCAATAGTAATAATTCCAATTGCGGGAGTGCCTTTTGCATTCATAATTCTGGACGGGCAGTGGGGATTGTAATTATGCACATAATATACAATGATGTGATTGGCTACTCAGGCTTGTGAGCTTCTTAGCTCAATACATTTATTCTGGTTTGCCGCTTATATATTCTGCCCCTAAACGCACGTGGCATGTAGATGGGGCAAAGTTTTCTGTAGAGCGTGCATTCTCGCTGCACAGCATTTTGGCATGTGTCATATTATATCCATATTTCATTACTGAATTGACAAATCTTACTCATTGAGAATGTGGAAAAAGATTCTATTTCAATTAATATTTTCAAAAAGGGATAGAAAATTGTTTGAGTTTGAAGTATGTAACTGAAGTAATAATAGACATATAATAGCTGTATGCCTGCTATAGATTTTTAACATATTATCACATGAGCAGCCCCACAGAATGCAAATCTTCTGTGAGTTGCTAGTGACTGTGCAAATTGTTCCACTACAGGTACATACTGTGTCTGCATTTTTCTCAACATTTCAATTTGTGGCATACTAACATCCTGGTATGCTTTCCAAGATATTACAAACATAAAATTAATGCATTTTTTAATCCACTTTACAATTTAAGGTAGTGTGTATTTCGATAGTGTCAATTACTTTGCATTTGAAATGTGGAAGAAAGAACAGTGTTTTCACACAATGAATAAAAAAAAAAAGGTTATTGCAAAAGTTACAGTGTGTTATCAATGAGACGGGGTAAAGTTTTAAAAAATTTTCTCCCAAAAGTTTGTCACAAAAATTTTGTAAAATATATTTATTAGTTTCTGATTATTAAAATATAATATTTTTTAATATGTTGGTTGAAAAATAGCAGCAGCCCACATATACAAAGTATTTGTTGCAGTTGCAATTTTTAATGAACTTGTTTTCATTACAGGCCTGGACTGAGCATAATTCCTACAGCACTGAGCACACCACTGACTTTGATTTGCTGAAAGAATGGTTCAACTTTGCAGTACAGTTGGGAGTGCCATCTGTGAAACAATTTATTGTCGGTCTAAGTGCCAGGTAATATTTCAGTATATTTTTAGAACATGATGGAAAGGCACTAATGTGACAGCTCTTTGTTAGGCTGTAAGCATATGTTCCTGTGCTGTGCTTCATGCAGGAATTTTTTTCCATAGAAATGTTAAGGCCATGTGGTTCCTCGGGAGATATAATTGAAAGGCTATTCAGGGTCTTGTGGTAGAAGTTTCTTGAAGACACTAGGCTAAATTTGACAATCCTTTTTTACCCTAAACCTGAATGTATCTTATAACATGAAAATGCTGATATTATTATTTCTCTGTTGAGAAAGTAAAGTTATGGTTTGGTTGCAAATTATGCCATTACAATACAAATTGATGCAGGATGGCATCCTGCCCTCCAGACTGTTTGCCATGCCGTGCATCTTCCACTTCAACAGGCACAGTGCGCACTCGATGTACCGAGCGGTGCCATATGCGGTACAACAAGAACGCAGAACAGTGCAGAGCAGTGTAGTCTAGTGCAGTAGCAAATGTCACCCCCTTTCCCATCTTTCCCATCCGCGGGCGTTTAGGGGGCATAATGGCTGAATCGGGCTTAGAACACAGTAAGGCAAATAATTGCAGGCATTTATAAAGCAAATGAGAACACATTAAGCATGGTAACAGTGAAGGATTCTCCTACTTTTTTTATTTATTTATTTATAAAAAAGTACACATATGTTTACTCCACTTGTATCACCTTCATTTGCATCTTCCAAGGGCAATGTGTTGTATCATCAAGGGGAATTTCGTGTGTATATTTTTGTACCATTTCTTGCAAGGTTTATGTATTTTCAGTTATATTAAATTATTTTGCATACAGAAAGTAGTGCAGGATGAGCCCCATGCCGCCTGAATCTGCACCACGCATTCTCGCAAGGAACTAGTTGCAGTTTGGGTTCTCAAGGGGTTATTTGCATCGCACGTGTGCTCTGGGTGATTTCAACTTATGTATACTAACCATATAGTTTACCATAGCAATGTTAATTTCCAAAACCTATTTGTTTTCGTATCACCCAGAGTTGCCATCCCTTTCTTCCCTAGTGCTTACACTGCCTGGGGAAGCATAACTTTCACTGTAAATTCATAATAGCATTTCGCACCACTTTTTCCCAGTAGCCTATCTGGCGGGCTGCAGACCAGAATTAATTTCTGCTTTCACCTAGTGTGATGTTATGTTGTGCAAGACGTAATTACATGTGAGTTATCAAACTTCATGTCTTTCATTTCGAGCACTGTCTTCGGGTGTTTCATGGTCCGGGTCCCCTACAACCCGCTTATCAAAACTACATCAATAAATCATTAACCAGTATACTCAACCAGCAGTTTTCACATTGTATGGCATGTGGGCCAGCCTGAATAGGTCAACAGTGTAATTCATGTAAGTACCACGAGCAAGGGGCTTCTCATCATTTTCACCAAGGGACTGTGTATGTCCTGGCAAACAGCCGGTTGTACCCTGAGATAATCTCCAGCAGCAATAATTTGTTACCGCCTGTCAACGGTGCCTGGGGCGTGTTCTGGTATCCAAATTCTTTAACCTACCAACTATATTTTCACCACCCCTCAGAATTACCTTCGATCTCATCTCACCCAGCCAACAAGCTTTAATTGTTGCCCCTCTGTGTGGCGTACCTTTCCCTTATCAATCCTAATGCTTTTCAACTCAGAAAAACTCAAATTTTTCTGGCAACCCCACTACATTATATTCATTCTAAAGTGTAAATGCTTATAAACATATAAGTAAAACCTCGATAATTCAAAATGCCAGGTGCCGAAATTTTTGACTTTGAATCATGTAATTTTGAGTTTTAAAAAGTTTTATATTAGTTTCTTTTGTTGGAACAGGTATTTTCCTCAGGAAACGCTGGTTGCACTGCACATTTTAAATATTAGTATATGAGTGTTTACCCATGTGCCTCTTGCTTTTTTTTTCTCAAAAGTAAGGCCTCCAGAAAGGCGCTCTATGTACAAGTCACTAAAACCGGTGTGCAGTCTTTCCATCTGTAACTTGCCTCTGTGGCTTCCAGTGGCAACTGTAATTTTATGACGTAATAATAAATACGCATAGCCTCTACGACTTTAAAAACACCAGTTTTTACCATTCCCAGTTTCGAAAAACTGACATTGAAATAACTTAAATTTCCGGACATGAAAAGTTTCATAAATGCCAATATAATTATATAATACAAAAATTAATGCGGTAGTTTTAAAATAAAATTTGCTTCGTGGAAACTTAGCACAAAATGGTGCTACTCGGAAAATAATTATACGATGTATAATAAAGGTTCGTAGGTAAAACAAGAAGATTTTCGCCACCGAGTTTTCCCTGTCTTACAAACATACTGAAAATAATCCTCATTCAAGCCCCCCCCCCCCCCCCCTCTTCACACTCTCTTTGCATGTGCGTGTGTGTGTCTCTCTCTCTCTCTCTCTCTCTCTCTCTCTCTCTCTCTCTCTCTCTCTCTCTCTCTCTCTCTCTCTCTCTCTCTCTCTCTCCCCCCCCCCCCCCCCGCTTGGCTGTTGCCAAAACCTGTCAGGTGACCGGGGGTGTAAGATCATTCCATTCCAAGCCTGCACAAAAAAGAAGGCAGAGCTTGGTAACTACCTGCGTGGAACTACTACACACAGTATCCCTATGGGCAGTGGTAGTTGCACCCTTTCTCTGATGCCATTTCAAGTGTTAGATATCTGTCCAGACGTTACCAAGTCATGTTATTCTACACAAAATCACTCAAACAACGTGTCTTCCTGGTCAAAATATTTAGCGCGGCGATTTTTCTTTAAACCCATGTCCTGAACATTATGACAATAACTTCTGTATGGTACCTCTCATTCTTTCATGTCTCCCATAAACGGGGAGGGGGGGTGACAGCTCTTGTTACGTGTGGCCGCCTGCCGACAAACTTGAAAGGTGTCAGTGTGTGTGTCGCCGCATACGACCGACTGATGCGCCTACACAAAGCAGCCGTTTGCTATGCTTGTTGTTTTGTGTAATATAACAAGACTATAATTACTGCTGCATTAATAAATTATCCCAATTTTATATGCAATGTGTTGTTATGAATGTTTAACAAGCCGACAGCATCTGAGATGAAACCAAAGAAATCCTAAATGACTTAATGACAAAATTATCAGATCGAACTCAGCCTTAGTATGCAGTTTCAACACTTTGTTCAGTTCCGAATTTGAAATACTTGCTAACTCCTGATTATTCGCCACATTTAAGAACTATTGCCACATGTATCACCCATATTTGCTATAATATAGCTACCGTTTCTTTTCAGCATTGCACTTTGCAATGCTAAGAATTTTGCATACCTGTGTCTTGCTTGGCTGTGTAAAATGTAGCCTAGTATGAGAACTTGAAACAACATGCATTTTTACAAGTATATGCAGTATAGAACACTTAACATTTTCTCTCCCCCTACTAAAAAATTGTATTTTATTAATAAAACATAATTTGTAAGACAGGACAGCTTTGGATTTCACAAACATGCACTTGATTAAATAAACTTTATTCTACCAGTATTGACTTATTAATTACCGGTAGTAAGAAAAATCCATCCCATTTTATATTAATGTCAATGACTGCATTAGATGTTTGCAGTGGAAAAGGCAGACCATAAGTTTATTTTATGTTCAACATGTTAATATTTGCAAACACAGGTATATAATGATTAAATTTAAATGTTTCTTTTAAGCACTATCCATCCGTGTATTTGAGTGAACTGTATTTGAAATAATAAGGAAATGCATGTTATTTGTAGTAATGTTTGTTTTGTACTTTCTGTGAGCATCATTAAGGTTACTTGGGAGCTGCAGATGTACGTGGATTTTTTTCATTGCTGTACAGGAATTTACAGGAATTGTACAGGAATTCTGTGAGCCAACTTGGCTAGACACCATGTTTCTAATGGTCAGCTAAGTTTGTGTACCAATTACATGATGCTGATCAAGATTTTGTGCGACTTAGCACCATTTCTCATTTGGCCACTTCACTACTTGTATGGGCATGCCCTTCACAATGTCTGGTCTTGCCATTTCAAACAAAAAAAAATTGATTTAAACAGGTGGTGTTAGAATGAGACTCCGATGCATTATAAACCAGCTGTCTCTTTGTGGACAATGACTTTCGCTTTCTGCAGGACATTTGTCCACTACAGAGCACTGTCTCTAAGGAACTGTATGATTTTAAGAGATTATCAGTAATTTTTATATAGCATTTCACTGCCAATATTGTTTGCTGCCAGTTGTTTTTGCTTGTTCTTAGTTTTGTTACTTTTAATTTTCAGGCACTCGTTGTCTGTGATCACAAAAGAACTTCAGAACTTGATTACTCTGAATGCCCCAGACACAGACACATCAGTGTTGATTGAACCAGCCATTGAGACTCAAGCACAAGCAAGAACACATTCAGCTGTATATAAAGATCAGCAAATGTGCATGATTTTGGGTCGTAATATAAACCAGTGGAGAGCCTGCATTGTGGATACAAACAATTTTGATGTTGATTGCCTGCATCCTAAAGGTAATTAGTAGTGTCATTTTTTTTATGTATATCATATTGCACATCGCCTTACAATATGTGCTTCTGGGTGTTATAAAATGGTTTAAGTTACCATATTCAAAATTAAAACTGTAAATTAGTAGTTGGGGAGACAGTTCGCATTCTAGTTGTGTGTGTTGAATCTATTTGTGCATAACAAAAGATTTTGCCTGTATGAGGATTTTGCTAAAATACCTAACAAAAAACACCCTTTGCTGCTTCTTGCTGAGTGTTATTTACCATAATGGTCCTGTCAATATAAACTCAATTTTTGTAATGATGCAATAGGAAAAAGTAAATAAAGACGAAAATGGGAAAAGAAAGCAGAGGTCTAAGCCTCCTAGAACTGGAGTAAAGAAGCTTTAAATATTGCCAGGTGTAATGGCGTGATGTCACAGGTGGTCCTCTGCTCATCATGGCAGTTGCGTAATCCAGTCTCAGCATATGGCGTGGCGTCAAGATGAGTTTTATAATGTGTTTTATGTGGTTTTGTTTTGCTTGGAATGCAAACTGTTTCTCAGAAAATAGATACAAAAAATGTTCTCCCTTACATGTTTGAGCCGGAAGTAAAACAGGATGAAAGCGACAAGCAACTGGATACTGGGCCTGGCCCATCAGCAGGCAGGCAAAACAACATTGACTGGTGTGAATGTGGAATGTGTGTTGGCATGTCGAAACTTGTAGAAAATGTGTGCTGCCATGATAGTAATTTTATTTCTAACTTGCAAGGAACTGTTGAATATATTACTACATGCGTATTATTTTCTCTGGTTTTAAATACAGATACTCTAAAGACAGCTAGACACGCAATGAAGGTGCGCACAAGAACATAATTTTAAAGACAAGAGGTAGGGAACATTACCAATAGGGTCCTATGGTCTTTGGCATACAAACAATTAGTATATTATGTGACTTCTTGGGCACCTTTGAGGTAAAAAGTTGAACATGTATGCCTTCATGTGTTGTTTAAAAAATAAAAAGAGAATATCCAGAACTAGAAAGAACTTATCAGTTTTTTAAACCATCTGAGAATAAAGAAATTATATAATTTGATATGGTTCAACAATGTGAAATATTTTATAAAAATGTATTTGATAAGTTTTGAAGGTAAATGTTACAAGCTAGTAATATTTTATTATAATACACTTTTCAACATCTTCTCTAAATACATTCATTACTTTAAAATATTCATGTCATTCTATTTTTTAAAGAACAGTAACACTAAAAAGTAATTATTTATATTTATAAATAATAAATAAGTAACAATTTTGTTAAATTACTTCAATCTCTAATATTATTAAATTGGAAACTTCAGTCATTCAACGAACTAGTGGTCATAGAGTTAAGTGAAAACTACATTGTATTGTTATAAATAGCAAGTAGAAAGTACTAGTGGGAACATTCTGCCACACGAAAGTTATACTTTTCCCTTATCAGCAATTTCCAAAAAACATTTTTCACATTGTTGGTAAATCAAAAAATGTTGTATAGTTTCTAGTGATTCAGGAAAAGGAACTGGTGCAATGCATTTTGGTACATTAGCAGTGCCATAAGGATACTTTGCAATTGTGAGTCTTATAGAAGCATTTAGCCATATGATGGTTAATTTGGAAACACATTTGACATTGCCACTTAGGTGTTACAACTGTTTGCTCTCTTTGTCATTTGAGGTCAAGGTCATAGATCCAAGATGGCGGTTTGGTGCGGTCATAACTTTTAATTTTTTAGGATCTTTTATAAATGTTTGGGTTCAAGGTTTTTTAAGGTCACTGGAATCAAGGTCAAGGTCACTTGTATCCAAAATGGTTGTCAGGTGACATAATTTTTTATAAATGTTCGGAGTTTATTTTTCATTTTTTAGGATTTTTCAATGGATTTTTGTGTTCAAGGTCATTCAAGGTGACAGGACAAGGTCACCTGGATCCAATATGGCGGTAGTAGTCAGTAACATAATATGTTTATTGACTTTTATTAATTTATTCAATTTTTTAAATTTTTTTCTTCCATTTTTGTTTTCAAGGTCATCTAAGGTCATGGATATAGGGTCTGAGTTCTAAAAAGCTCCCAACTGCAATTTTTTTTTCAAAAAGGAGGCTTGGTTCATTTTTAGGGAAAAACTGGAAAATTTTGAGGGACTAACAAGACATTTTAAAGTGAAAAAAAGAAATTTTTAGGGTAATTCAATTAGTTTTGAGGGAAAAAAAATTTGTAAGGAAATTATTCAAATTCAAGATGACGGTGGTCGGCGCCGAGGTGCTGACTGCCATGCCCTTGTGCCAGAATCTGCATAATCATTCTACTGTAGACATAGTATTAGATCATTGTCGAATATGAAAAGGAAATACTTATAAAATGTAGATTGATAAATAGACACAAATAGAATTTAAAATTTGGTACATTAATTCTTCAGAATTTTTTTTTATGTCCAATTGGTTTCCTCCAATTATTTCTTGGCCTTTTTGTAATATTTATTCTTGGCTATAAATAATGCTTTTCCAAGATCCCTTGCTTGAAGCAAAACACTATTTTTATTCAACTTTACTTTAATGCAGAGAATGGAGACAACAGGCCCCACCAGGGCACATTAAAAGCATCAGAGGGGCGTGGCACGCTCTTGCTTGTCACCATCAGAGTCTGCATCTTCTTCAACTTGAAATAAAATATCCTCTCTCTCATGAGAAACTTGTGGAGCCTCTTCTCATGTTTTGCCCTCACTCCCTATCTTTAAACTACTTCTGGTTTTAATAAAAGGCTTCTAACTTTATGATGCACAAATAAACATAATTAAGTTGTACCTGATGTGTGTGTGTATATATATACATACACACACACATATACATACATGTACACACACGTACATGAACACAATCCAATATCCAAAGTCAGCGCAAATTTTATTGACAGGAATGTTATAACAAAGGCCCAGAATTGAGGTATATACAATGTCAACTTGTATGTTCTGCTTCAAAATTTGCAAGTTTATCACAGCGAATTGAGCAATCGTAATAAATAACCATTATTATTATGAAATATTACAATGAAAACTCACTTCATACACAACGTGATACAATGTTAAGCTCTATATTTCATTAAATATGGATAAACAATACTGACAATTAATTTTAAATTTAATCACAGTACTTCTCATATAAACAGAGATGTTAAGTTTGAATAAAATACATACGGCCTAAAAATGTTGCAACTGTTCTAATATGATTTACGCCCTTAAATACAAAGCCTCAATAGGTGGGAGCTATAAATACTGTATCAAAATTACCCCTTAATAAAATGTCATACAAGACATTAGGATAAAGCTATCATAAAATTCACCTAAAGAGTAGCAGCTGAAATATTAGTATGCATTTCAACCCGAACAAAGTACTCATTCGCATGAAATGTACTAACCCCTGATAATTATAAACTCGTTGGTAAGCCGAGACTGTGCAACACACATCTAACAGATTGCCTCTGGCCAGACAAATGGGGCACTGCAAACCACACGAAATCTATTATCAGTAGAAACCTCAAACAAGTTCATTTCAACCTGAATAGAATTTCAAAGCACTGCCAAAAGGAATTTTAAATGAACATAAGGGTGCCGTCCAAACTAACTAACGCTCATGACACACACAAAACTATAAAAAGCCCGTCAACTAGCACAATACATTCTCGACTCACCAATAAGTTTTCCCTCTCCAATACGGCAATATCCTTCCACTATCATTACTAATAACAGAAGCATGGCTGGCATAGAACATAATAAAGTTGAGCCATTAATCCCTGTCAAGAGTCGAATCCCATTTTGACAATGCAAGACGGCGATCTAGTTAAAGGTAGAAGGGCACATCAATTTGGCAGGAAAGTGAGTGTGTAGCCAAAGTGTTACAACATTTGATTAACTTGTGACAACATCAAGGAAAGGAGTGGGAGCACTGGACACAGAGAGGATATAGGAGGGGAGTCAACGAGACCAGCAAAGAGAAGGCCATGCTGCGCTAGTGTTCCCAAGTTCATAACGATGAAACAAGTGCGATGGTGCTGCCACCAACGTCGCACAGTTATGGTATTGGCCACAAACACATTCAAGATTGGCAGCACTGGAACCAGAAGTTATTCAGCCTTTCAAGAATAAGGCTTAAGCCTTCCTCATTTTTTCAATTGCCAGAAATTACCAAAGAAAATAAAACTATCTTAAATTAAGTCATTGTATCTCAGCTAAAACACAATAAGTGAAATAAGCTAGCACTGAGTATGTTCATCACTGAAAAAAATTAGCGCTTACTTATAAAGATATGTCCAGAAAGCAAACCATATGACCAAATACTTATTTCCACTAAAGTAATATCAGAAATAACTTATAATAATATATACATTGTTTTATTTTGGTTTATGTGAAAGTAATATATTTCAAAATTCAGAAAATGGGTAGGTTGTCATTAGTAAAACATTAATTAGCTACTCCATCATTCCAATTATTAATCTCATGAAAATTGCTCATTAAGTAAAAGCCTTAACTCATATAACAAACCTACTTCAAATATCAATAAATATTAACACTATTATGTTGTTGTAGTGTACTCATTACATAAATTCCCCATTTTCTTGGCTGAATTTTTAAAATATATTTATGTAAGTGAGGGCAAGATATTGCATGGTTCTATTTAAATTTAAATAACAAACACATTTTGTTAAGACAAAACAAATACAAATTGATATACAATGGTACCAGCATTATGCAAGTAGTCTTGTTTTTCTGTGCTTTGCAGTATCTCAAAATATTAATTTTAGGTAATTCCTGTAAAGACAACAAAATATGAACACACTTCACAAAATATAAAAACATCTTTTTTTTTTTTTTAACACAATATTTGTTCTTACTTTTTGCTTTGTTTGAAAGTAATACAGTCTGAAAATATAATTCATATAATATGGAAGTGCATTGTAATACTCGACTGGGGTTGGCTGCAGGTAGAATAAAGGGGAAGGGGGAGACAATATGCAAAAAGCGATTGTGTCACTGGCACCATGTCGCAACTGTAGCTTGCTTCTTCCACATATCAATTTCCTGTGAATGTACTTCAGTATGGTAAATTATGTTTTATAAGCCCTTTTCACCGCAACATAGTGCACATCACATATTTTTTCACTTATTAAAAGATTTTTTTAAGAATTTACCATTTTTATTCTTCACTTTTAATCTTAAGTGTCAAGTGGTGTATGTAATGGTGAAAAGTTGAAAATCACATTTGCTACAATTATTACATACGTTTGCAACATTTAATACACAGTACCTACTTAATTGCTTTCTCCTTTAATTTACATATATTGTTGCAAAAGAGAGTTGAATCATTAAAGATTCTCTGATGCAAAAACTTTAGCTTTGTCGTTTTTGTGTGAGCAAAATTATCTGTATATATTTCCTTGAGTGCGTGTGTTTGTGTGAGCCCAGTTATATGCTCTCTTGACCTCAATGTTAAGAGCCACCTAATTCTCTTCACACACATACATGCACACACACCCATGAGTGCATGCACACATACATGCATGTGCATGCACACATGAATGTACACACATGCATACTTAAATAATTTTAGCTTACAACCAACAAAGTACTTTTTACAAGCAAAATAGACAGAATCGTTTATATACTATTTCAATATGCGCAACAGCATTTGGAAAATGAAATATCAAAAGTATAATAAATTGTTGAAATTTTCAGCACGAAGCGTAGGTAACCTAGCCGTTAAATTAACCTGCTAATTAAAAATTAGTTATAATGCTAGTTACAAATAACTATACAAAAAAATATTATTCCAAGTACTTGTTAAGTTTCTATTTATTACTCATCGCTTTGAACATTTATTGAAAGTTTAACCACAACAATGTTTAAAGTCAAAATAATTACAGATGTTTCTATCTGTTGTCCATCCAGTTTTATCGATTTTGTTTATAATTCAGTAACTAAATTAATTTTATTTCATACTGTAATGGTTAAGTCGAGTTGAATTTTTAATGAATCCATTGTATGAACAAGATTTAACTTTGTTTTATGTGGAAAATAATTTATCATGAATCGAAAAAATTATGGGTAAAATTTCTTTGTTGTTAGCACTGATACGTAGGGGAGGAGGGGGGTAGTGGAAATGAAAACAACTATTATTTGTTGTAGCTAGTCTCATCAAAGAATGACTTTAGGCATTTGGGGTTAAAAAATACTTTAACAGTTTTAACTCATGATGCCAGAAAATCATTATATACATAGGGCATCTTATCATTTTACTGCTGCATAGCCAGTGTACAAGACAGGTCTGGTGGCCTGACTAAGGGGCACAAAGTCTAGAACTGCTGTCATGGCCCTACAAGCTGGCTGAACCTTGATCATACTTTTACCGGGTGGTATTGCTGCTCTTCTGCTGTTGTGGCCTCGGCTGGAGACTCTTTCCCTGGTGTGGCAAGGGCTGGTGGGTGCTTTTGGTGCTCGCAGATGATGAAGCATTCTGGCTCTGCTGATGACTGCTGATTCCTGGAGGTTGAGGTAGGTGGTCACAAACTAAGGGTTTGTGATCCCTAGTGGAGGTTCTTCGCCCTTTAGAACCCCTTGACCACAGGGTGAGGTGTGCCGGGGAGTTTGATCAAGGGTGGAACTAAAGGTTTTGGAAGCTCTGATGGGTGAGGCCTCTCAGTAGGGTAGGCGGTATGAACTCTGCCCCACTAGGTGGAAGTGCAAAGTGCAACTTGGGGCTTAGGGTTGCAAGGCAAGCTATTTTCAGAGCTGTAAGCTGCCCTTTTTAACTTTCTCTGCCTACCTCCCTTCTGGTTGTACAGCATGCTTAATTAAGGGTACAACCTGGCCTCACGACAGTAGAGCCAGCACTGCATATCCCTAACATGTACTTCTGAATATTCGCAGCCACACAGGCAGGAACTATGCCTCTTGCTCCTTTCACCCGGCCGTACAGAGAGCGGTGGACAGAGCATATGTTGATTCAAACTGCTGTGTCAGGAATACCAGGTGTGGTATCCACAGGGTGTCGATCAATCTAGGCTAACTCCAGCTCCCTTCCAGCCCCATAAAGAGTGGTAGCGGAGTATTTAATAGTGAGTTTCTAGTGGCATAGACTCTACCAAATTCTACCAGTTGACAGAGCTCGGGTGGCCACTTAATGTATGGGCATTTGGCTTAGTCCCTTGTGATCTGCCGGCTTCACCTTGGTGGGCTGGAACTATATAGGAAAGCAACAGTGACACATAAGAAATAAGCACACAGAGAATAGCTAGAATTCACATGTTATATTAATGTAGCAACAATAACACGGTGGCCCTGTACTACCTCCTAGACTAACTTGCTTTGACACAGAAGTTCTTGAGGTCCAGTCTCCCAGAAGCTGTTGGAGTCTACAACACGTGCAGAAGGTTTCTGGTCGGGATGTCTCCTTCACTGGTAGGCACTGGAATCTGTGAGTTGTACCAGCAAGCATGAACTGCTGATAGCTTCCCTCGGCCCTGTACGATAGCAGTGGAGGAGCAGTGACTGTCTTTTGCTGGTTGCGCCAGCCCTTTTATACGAATCTCTTTAGGGTGCTCGATGGTGAGGGGTGCTGGGATGATAGGCTCGGGCACAGGGGTCCAGAATTGAAGATTGCTGATGCTGTGCTATCATCCCTTATCGCCAGTGATACACACTACTGGCATTTAGAGGAACCATCAGTGGCCTTGGCGGCCGGCTTCGGGGGTTCAGTCAGGCAGTACAATCTCACTGCGAGGGGTGTTGACATGATGTTTTGCTTGGAGAATCTGGGTGACCAGTACAAGTTGGCACGTGTCTGTGATTGCTTCCCTTACATTAGATTGTGCATCAAAGATGCGAAAATGCATCATGCATCAGCACCAACAATGGAAGTAAGTCTATATGCAATAATAAACTCATTTTCAAATAAATTGATCACCCTGAATTTTTTATTCCAGGTGCACATAAGTGCGTACTACAGGCACAGTATATAGACAGAAAACATCAAAATATTATATTACACCAAGCATGTATTTGCAGGGGATCAACACATGCAGATGCATTTAGTATGGTGTTTAACCTATCTATTTCACATATAAATGTGGCGATATGGTCTAGCATGGAGGCATAATGACACAGAATGTTTTCTTGAGGAAGATCCTGTCACAGCTGGCGCAACTGACACTCCAAAATCCGCAGTAGTTGCCACTGGTCGAAATTGCCATCCAATCTGGTTCCAAATGTTCTCAATGGGCGAGAAGTCTTGGGACCGTGCTGGCCAAGGAAACATGTTGACATCACGAAGGCAGGGCAGAGATACCCATGCTGTGTGAGGCCTAGCATTATCCTGCTAAAAAATGGGGTTGTCAAGCTGCACCAGGAAGGGTAGTGCACATCGTCACAGAATTTCCTGAACTAATCATCATGCCATCAGGGTTCCTTCAATCACTACCAGTGGGGTGCAGGAATCATAGGAAATGGCACCATACACCATGACACCTCTCGTTAGGATGGTGTGCCGCTTTACAATGAAGCATGGATCACAGCGCTGGCCAGGACATCTCCAGACTTGAATTTGGCTGTCGTCTATATCCAGACAGTACGATGATTCGTCACTGAATAACCACTCATAACCAATCCACAAACTATCATCCTGCCCATGTCCCATCGACTTTAACATGTGCTCGCAATGCTCAGGTCATAAGGGTAGATATTTTAAGGGATGCCGTGATGACCAATCCCACTCTGCTAGCCTTCTGGATATGTACTGGTAGATAGGCATATCCCCAATTGCCATGACATCTCCCTGAATAGTGCACAGTGATGCCCATGGAGTGCTTACAGCATGTCACATGATGAAACAGTCCTCCCTGCTGGTGATCTGCCGGGGTCTACCTGAGCCTTCTCGACGAGTGTGTGTACCCTCCTGTTTACAATACATCCAACACCAACTTACAGTGTAGTCATAATGGTTCAAGTGATGAGCAATGCACCATAATGCCCAGCTAAGCAAATGCTTATTGAATTTGTCGTCGGTGCATGCTGTGTTGCAGTGTCGCTCTTTGGCTCACATTGCTCACGCTACTACTAAGACCTTATTCAGTTCTTGCGGCTATGAATGATGGAGGGGTATGTATGCCCCCTAGTGGCACATCTGCTCAAGCAAACCCGCATTAAGTGTAAATGGGACACATGTTGGGCTATGATAATACTGTGTAAAAACCTTTGTGGTACTCGTGCCATTCATTTGTCGTGATAAGTTTATTATTTTGCAAATTGGTGTATTTGCAAATTTCTTGGTTTTGGTGTCAGAATGACAATTGGCTTCACTCCAATTCTTAAACTGAATACAATTGAAATATCAAGCATTGACTTGTAAGTAATATATACAGAAGACCTAAAAATGTGTAATTTTATGTGTTGGTTTCCAGATGAACTTAGCAGATTGTGTATGGTGTTGGAATTTGCTTAGGTATTAAAATTAATAGTTATATTTTATATCTTATAAAAGTTTTGTGGTAGTGACCAATAAGAACATAGCAGTCTGTGTTGTTGGTGGGAAATTATTGTTTACAGTTTTTTAAACATCAAAAGTATTAAAAAGGCATGTGAATATCCATATTTTTATAATATTTATGAACCAAAATATTAAGCTTCTCTGTTATGAAATGTCTGCTTTGAAGAATTATGTGCTTATATATGGATGTATTATATGAGTTTAGGTTATGAATATTTATCGACCAAAAGTAAAGATAGACGTGTCATGAGTCTTTATTGGCTGGACTTATGAATTATCATTTGAATTATTAATTGTAAAGCCAGAAAACATTTTGTGTCCAAGAACTATGGTTACAGCATAATTCATATTTCATAATTTTTCAAACCCTCAGTATTTGAAGCACCACCTTGAAAGTTTGGATCTGTTGCAAATTGTGTGTTGTCAAGACATATGCAACAACTTCATCGGCATCTAGTAGAACAGAAATTTTAAAGAACCACATTCTTTTACCTCCTTTGCACAAACTATCTAAACAAATAACACTTGTTGCATAAATGATTTTCACTGATAATTTTTCCTTTCAGCACTGTAGAGTCCAGTGTATTAAAAGTGAATATCGGCTGTATTGGCATGGAAGTATCAGTTTGTACCATTATAAGTAAAAATCTGTATTGGCTCACCATTAGTTTGTGTGTATGTTATTTTAATACATAACCTAATCTGTGAAAAATCAGCCTTTATGTTACAGAAGAGTAATAATTTACCATTTTTAAAATACGTATTATCTTAATCGAAGAGTTTTTAGTCAAACACATTTTGATTTCTTATTTCTTTTAAGAGAATGTATCTTTACAAATTTATCTTACATAGTATTTACCATTTTTTATCTCTAATGTATAATGATTACATGCTTGAATCAGGGCAATATATGTTTTGAAAGTTTTTTATGTAAACTTTAAATATTCAAGAAGTGTAAATATGAACCTAAGATAAATCTGTATTGAAATATACCCTGTAAAAAAAATATTTTAAACAAATTTCTGGGATTTTAATTGAGTTCCTGTTTGCACAAAAAAGGCAATTAGTGTAACAAACATACAGTGTTGAATGTGTGGAATAAGCTTTAATTATGAATGTATTCCTTTCCCTAGCTGTCGTATCATGTTGTAGGAAAGGTGAGAAAGGCAACTTATATTAGAAAAGTATTTTTTCTTGAATGTGCTCTGTGCTCTATGTTGTATCTTTGAACACCTGTGTATATATACAATCAAATCCTGACTATCCTCAGTAATTGAGAAGACTCAATACTCTTCCAAATAATTCCTATATATTTGTTTAATGGTGGTTGGCATGGGTTAAAGTTATGAGGTTTGCGTCAAATGGCTGGAGAGGTGATGGAATCCAGTGGACTGGGAATTGGGAGTACCTCAAGAAAATTCATACATTTATGCAGCCTTGGAGTCTAATCCACTAATAAAAATGTAAAAATATCACCAGGAAATAGGAATTTAGGTTGTTTACCATACACTTTCATTCATAGACCATGTGTGTTGAGTCTACTAGTAATGTCAAAATACAGTTTCGGTACTCTTAACTCCCTCTAGAAGCAATACAGGTTAAAGCTCTCACGTGAAAACTATTGAAGAGGTACTGAATATCATCATGCAAAAGAGTACCACATACATTCCACCTGGAGGCGCAGTTGGGCAAGAGTTGACACCAGTATCAAATACTGGGCCAGGCAATGTCCAGTTCATTCCCATGCATCTCAGTGGTGGATGGGTCATGTTATCAGGCTGGTAAGGGATTTTATTAACATCTTGGGAGAACAGATTGGGTTGAACGAGCCGTATGTGGATGGAAATTGTCTTGTTGTATTATTTTATTTTCATGTTGTACAAAATGCAGCAGAATGGATTGTAAGAAGTAACATGCACTTTAAAATGTAAACATCAGCATTGAATTGGCATTGTAAGTTATGTCTCACCTCACCATGGTTATAAGTGTAAATCCTCTTGAGTTGCTGCCATGTATGTACATTGTGGAAGGTGTTGCTCATGTTGAGACACTGTGCACGCGCACACACACCCTCCCCCCCCCCCCTTCTCATGCCTAGCCAACAACCCTGGTGTAAACTAGCTACATATTACTATATTTAGCAGGTGCTTTGTGACCTGCTACGGTTACTCACAATGCAAGTGTCTGGAACCAGGCATATATGCTTGCACACCTTCCTTTCACAGTGGTGCTAACAGTAATTCACAGGCAATGGATATTTCATGCCCAGTGTGTTGTGCAGTTCTTGAATGTGATCATTGGCCTTCCAAAGACCACTGTAGAGACTCACTTATATCAGTTGGCTGTACAAATTGTGTGTGCCTGTGATTTCGTGGCATGCTAACTGCTTTCAGTATAATTTTGGAGCATAGTACAGTGTTGGGGACCACAGGCTATTTGGAGAAATATACAGCGCTGTAAACTACAGACTTTTCCCTCTGCCGGTGCACAGTTGCTAATGCACTTGGATACTCAGTGGACAGTACTTGATTCTTGATATTCCCAAAAAGTGATTTGTTCTTGATAATCACAGTTTCTGCACTCTATAAGTGCATTGTGCAAATATGGTCTTTCTTATCCGTTTTCTTCAAGGAATAATTTTTATTTTCCGCTAGAGCGTAATTAGAAAATTCCATCAACATAACTCTCAAGCTAACCACCCAGTTAACTACTGACTTATACCTGATGAGAAACATGCTGTTTATACCAAAGTCAAATGTTAATTTTTGGAAGCTCTGAGTGTTAACAAATACTGGTGTGATATTTGTCACCAGTGATATGACTGTCAAAGTAAGCAGATGCAAACAGCTGCTGCTATATCTTCACACACCCATTTCTGTAATTGATTGTGATAGGCCATTTACCAACCAATGCAATGTGGCTGAGACATTGGCAAGGCATTGATGTATGTATACTGTTTTGCCCTTCACCACATAATCCTTTATATCACTGAAATACTGTCCTACTGATTGAACTCCAAGACAGCTTATTACGAAAGTGACACCCTCCTTTTTGGAAGTATTGGTCTTCCTTGGTACACAGTGGGCCTGACAGTTGAGCTCAGTGTATAAATCAGAGTTTTTGGTTTCTATGTGGCTGTGTTGTGTCCTGTCTTATATGTGGTAGTTTATTATGTGTTTTGCTATTCATAAGTGAAAGTGTTGGCTTGCCTGCTTTGTTAATTTAGAGCATGTTTTGTTGCATTGCGCAGCTTCCAATTTTAATTTGCATGTTCAGTTCAAAAATATTTTGTTTCATTTAATTGAGAATTTTCTTCAAAAAGCAATTTTTTTAATGGAGTAGACATCAAAATGACTATATATTTTTGTTTTGTTTTAAAATTGTTGAATAGCATAAATTGTTTACGACTTTCACATGACTAGAGTAGTCAAATCTCGCTTGACCCGCGTAGTGTATCTACTCTCGTTCTGTATACAGTCAGTTGTTTGTTTGCGTTCGCATGGTGATGTAATGTCTGAAGTGTAGTTAAATATAATCTGTACTTATTGACCTGTGTGTTATTATTTCATGAGATGCAGCCAACAAAGTTTATAGGCCCAGGTGTATCGCAAGATAATTCGATAAGTGCGGATTAGTTAGTTAGGCGCAGGAGTGCATATAATATTAACATTTAGCTCTGCATCGCACGCATCGGTAAACCATCATGGCATTGAATGCCTTAACCTTTGTGGAGATGTTGAAAGACCCCAAAAACTACATGTTGTGGAAATTCCACATCAAAGCCTTGCTAAGCCTAGAAGACCAGTGGGACGTTGTTCAGGGAACCGTCAAGGCAGAAGAAGCGAAGGAAAAGGACCGCAAGGCATTAGCAAAGATCTCGTTGTTAATAGAGGAGTTGATTCACCACATGGAAAAGTGTGAAACATCGAAGCAAGCGTGGGACACGATTCAGACTTTATTTGAAGATTCCGGCTTCACAAAAGAGTCCGATTGTTGTGTCAGTTGATTTTAACTGGACTAGATAACTGCAAATCAGTTGAAGATTATGTAAATGACATTACATCAAACGCTCAGCGTCTATGGGACAGCAAGTTTAATATTTCTGAGGAATGGGTCGTAACTTTGTTACTAGCAGGCCTACCAGATGAGTGCAAACCAATGATTATGGGGCTGGAGAGCTCAGGAACTCCAATTAAAATAAAATTATTCCAACATGTGAAAGCTAGTTCAAACCAAGCTCAATCATCAAATATTGATACTGCACTGTACATTAATCGATCTCCCAGGAAAAACTCGCACCAAGGCGGCAACAACAGGAATTACAACAGTAAACAAAACAAGCGGCCCCGCAAATGTTACAACTGCAACCAGACTAGACATTTTGCTGCAGATCACCACAGCAAAACGAAAGTCAACGAGAAAACAAACAAGAGTAACGAAATTGCTGAGAAGAAAAATAGCAACACCTTTTTAACAGGTATGCTTACAAATGTGAAAGACGACTATGCATGGTTTTTGGACTCATGTGCATTAGTGCACTTGACAAAAATGAGTTAGAGAATTCTGTGTCCGAATCTGGACTGAAAATTCTGACGGATTACAACGAGCCTCTCACAACAGAATTTGTGGGAATTGTTGACATTGAGCTTTCGGTCAACAACAAAAACAATCTCAGCACTACCCACAAAGTGCATCATGCACCAGACGGGGCAGCTAACTTCCTCTTGGTCAGTAAAATCACAAGTAAAGGGAACACTATTATTTTTGAGAAAGATGGTGGCAAGATAATAAATTCAAATAATGAACTGATTGCCTTAGTAACACTAAAAAATAGCATTTACCAGTTAGATACACCACAGTCTGCAAGTGTGGACAGAGCATACGCTGTTTCTTGTGCTGGTGATTTACGGCACCACAGGTTAGGGCATTTAAACAGGAAAGGCATGAACTCCTTAAAAAATAATGGTTGATGGAGTCCATAAAATGCAGACTCGTAAAGCCCCATGTTAAGTTTGCATAAAAATCAAACAAACTTGTTTGCCTTTTACACAAAGCACATTTAGGGCCAAGGAACCCCTGGAATTGGTGCATACAGTCTTATGTGGGCCCATGGAGACAGTGTCTATCGGAGGCAACAAATACTTCTTTGTCGTGATAGAAGATTATTCCCGGTACACTCATGTTTATTTCTTGAGGTCCAAGGATCAGGTTTGCGATGTTTTCAAGGAGTATTGTGCACTTGTAGAAAACCAGGCAGGCAAGAAGATGAAAATTTGCGTTCAGACAACAGGACAGAGTTTGTGAACAGCGAATTCTCAAGTTTCGTGAAGAGTAAGGGCATCAGGCACCAACGCACTATGAGGGCTTCACCACAACAAAATGGTATGGCAGAAAATACAAATCGAAAAATTGTAGAGAAAGCTCGATGTCTGCTGCAAGATGCAGGACTGCCAAACATGTATTGGGCCGAGGCAGTAACAACATCTATTCATCTTAACAACAGGTGTCCAACCAAGGCAGTTGAAGGAAAGACTCCATTTGAAGCTTGGTCTTCCAGGAAGCCCAATTTCAGTTACCTCAGGACCTTTGGTTTGTGAGGCCATGGCCCAAATCCCAAAGGATAGAAGAAAGAAATGGGACCCGAGATCCGAAAACCTGATTTTCGCTGGTTACTGCGATGACACAAAGGGTTATCGCCTCATGGACCACAACACCAAAAGGGTGACTATCAGCAGAGATGCCATCTTCCTGGAAGAAAAACAGATGATGGAAATGCCAGCAAAGGTGCATGAAGACTCTTACAGGCTATAAGATGCCTGTCACAGTGAATAAATTCTCCCTCGACAACCTAAATCAGTATAACATCAAGATAATGTTGATCCGACTTCTGACCTGGACAAAGAACCTTTTTGGGGTTTTTCAATAGAAGATGAAGCAGAGAAGACCTCCAATCCTCAACAGGTGAGAAGATTGTATCATATTCCAAGACCCAGAGCTGATCCAGATTTTGTGTCGTAGTTCCTCTCTGAGAACGAGCCACTTACACCAGGGAAAGCACTGACAAGTGCACAAGCTATAAAATGGAAACAAGCTATCAATGAAGAATTAACATAATTTGTCATCAATGAAATTTATGAATGGGCAGACTTGCATGAAGGCCCTAAATTCAAAATGGGTGTTCAAAATAAAAAATCCAGACTCCAAGGAGCCAGAATACAAAGCCCGGCTAGTAGTCAAAGGTTCCACACAGAGGCCTGGGATCGACTATAAAGAGACCTTCTCCCCAGTAATCAAGCATTCTTTGCTGAGGTACCTTTGTGCACTAGCAGTGGAGGAAGATCTCGACATAGTTCACATGGATGTAAAAACTGTGTACCTACATTACCATTTAGATTAAATTATCTATGTGCAGCCCCAGAAGAGCTCGAGGGAAGACCATCTGGTAATGTTTGGTGACAGAGGATGGCTAGGTACGGATTGAAGCAAAGTGGAAGGTGCTGGAACCGTCACCTAAACCAAGTCCTCACTGGGATGGGACTCAAACAATCTAAAGCAGATCCTTGCATCTACTTTAAACATAGTAATAGAGGCTTCATCATATGTTCCATATATTTTGATCATCTTATAATTTTCACAAATGAACCAAAAATTCATATAAAGGTGCAGAAAAGGCTAGGGTCTGAATTCCACATGAAAACCACCAGGGACAGAAAAAATGAAAAACTCTTCATTGACCAGACAACTTACATTGACAGAATGCTTCAAAAATTCGGTACGTATGAGTGCAAGCTGGTCTCAATGGTGATGGAGGCTGGCATCAATTTTTGAGACCCTTTGAAAATTGGAGCGAAGAGTGACAGTGAAAGTGTAGTGAATTATGGCAAAAAAGTGCCATACTAGCAAGCAGCAGTTAGCCTTTTTAACCTATCTAAAATTTCTTGTTCAGACATTTCATGTACACTTAATTGCTTAAGTCAGTTCAGTAACAACCCACAAAAGTGCCACTGACTAGTTGCCAAAAGAGTATTCAGGTACTTAAAGGGTACTAGAGAACTGAAACTAGTATTTGACAAAAACAGCAATCATGTATTACTTTGCTACAGTGATGCTGATTGGGGGAGTGAGAATAATAATAGGCATTCAATTACTGGCAGTTTTGTCAAATTCATAGGGTAGTCCGGTTGCATGTTGAGCCCGAGTATAGGGCACTCAGCTTCACTGTTCAGGAAACCTTGTAGTTCAGAACATTATGCAGTGAACTATACAGCCTGACCATGAACCCAGGCCATCCATAGTGTATTGTTACAATAAAGGAGCAGTCAGAGAACAAAGCATATCAACATCAGGCATAATTTCATTAGCATATATGTTCTAGAATAAACTATTGAGGTCAGTTATTTATCAACCAATGATATGGTAATTGGCATACTGACCAAACCTCTGACTAAAACATGACTATTTTGCTCAATGATTTCCTATGTCTGTACTCTGGTCTGTTTGTTTTTTCTTTGCTAGTTGATATTGAGTTTTTTTAGGTCCTAAGAGATGTTGGTAAGGAATTGTTTTTTTTTTATGAAACAATTTAAGGGGAAGTGTTGGATATCGTAAATTGTTTACGACTCTCACATGACTCGAGTAGTGAAATCTCGCTTGACTCATGTAATGTACCTACTCTCGCCCTGTATACAGTCAGTTATTTGTTTACGTTCGCATGGTGATGTAATGTCTTAGGCATAGTTAAATGTAATCTGTACTTATTGACATGTGCATTATTATTTCAGTAGATACAACCAACAAAAATTGATGAACTTCCAACTTTAATAATTCTACTAAATAATAAATAAACTATTTCAGCATGTATGCATAATATAAAGCCAAAGAATAGAGCTTATTGAAGTAGAAACATAGAATTAACTTGAAATAATTGGCAGTTAAAATTCTCTCAGAGAGATTGAAGAAAAGTGCAAGTTGTTCTGCTTTCATATGTTACAGACTGATATTTGCTTGGTGCCAATTATAAGTTAAACATGATTTTGTTCTTCCTTCTCAGTTTAGGAACAATGTATCATCCCTGAAGAAAGCACTTGGAACATGTCAGAAAAATAAATTAGTTTGCAGAAGTGATATAGAGAGTATAAGTAATTAATGGCCTCATATGGTTTAGTCAAATGTCTCCTGAATTTGTTTGATGTATAACACACAGCTGCGATTTCGACTTGCTGGAAATATATGCAACATTTGTAGATGAGCAAAGAAACATTACTTTCAAAAAGCTGCTCGAATTTAGCTGTAAATGTGTGAATTTGTGAACATGTATTTGTGCATGAAGAGATAATTGTTTAAGCTTATGTATTGTCTCAATATATTTTGCAGACTTTCATGGCCATTTTATTTTAGCAGTAATAGTGTATAGAGTAGACTGTATTCAAATGTACATATTAAAAAATGTATTGTATATTTCTGTGACTGGTATGTTTATGATTATTGACTTACTGCCATAACAATTCCGAAACAACTGCTTCAGTTTCATTGTCGGCTGCAGCGGTAGACATGGCACCACCATTGCTGGTAGGAAATTAAAATAGTTGAACCATACACACACCATCTATATATACTATGTACAACTAATATCCAACATCCCATCCACCTTGAAATAACAGATTTGAACTATTCGTTGGGAAGTGAGCACAACTTTATGCCTAAAAATCAAATAATGCCATCATTTGTGAGCACTGTTGCAACTCAGGCTACGCTGTCTCGTCCAGGTTGTAGTTCCACAAAATGACCATGCTGCCACTGCATAGGTGGAAGCCAATGATCCTTGATGAGAGAGAACCAGTTAGTTGGGCATCAAATTTATTTTCTGCCCTGTCCATTCGTTATACTGTTGGAGGGTGTGTAGGTAATTTAGATGCTACAGGCACCAGAAATCTTAATGGATTCGTTGTACTAACTGCCAACAATCAACATAATTAATCTGAACTGGCTGCAGTTTTGATTCTGGCAGTGTAAAAGATTGCTCTAAGGTCAAAAAATTGTCCTGGTGTTGGAGCCTGAAGATAATTTGGGTCTGAGTTCTGCGGATGTTCAAGAATTCAGGAATGCTTCCACCTGTACCAAGACAGTAATGACTAGCTCCCTTATACCTTGCGCAAGTAGAAGTTTATAAGTTTTGATACCAGCTTCCCACAGACCACCAAAATGAGGAGCTCCTGGAGGGTAGAAGTGGCAGGTCACCCCATGCTGGTGATACCACATCTGCAATAGCCTGCTGAAGGTGTAGTGATAAGAGTATTTCTTGTAACTCTTGCTGTTGATTCTGAGCACCAACAAAGTTAGTCTCACAGTCTCTTTAAAATTCTACAGAATTCCCTCTGCATGTAATAAATACTTGTTGGCAGCCAGGAAGGTGTCAGTTGTTAAATAAAATGCTTACTCAATACGGACTGCCTTATAGTGGCACAGCAAACAGGCAGAGGTATGCATTGGATGTTAAGGCCTTGTGAAGTCTAGATGACCTTGTTTTGACAAGATCAGTATAATCAACACCTGTATGAGTAAATGGCTTCACTTGTTGAATTCTCATCTATGGAAGATTGCCTATCATCAGTTGCACAGTTAAAGGTATTGTGTTAAAGCATCTTATGTAATGGTACACATCTTGAGCCATGACCATTATGCTCTCCCTGAATCTGCTATTCATGGTCTTTGCTGTGGCATGTGTAATTAATGGAAAACTATTTTGATGAAGTGTGTACTTTCCACTGGCCAGTAATAAGTGTTGTTGATTTTGACGGTAGTTGGTTCCTCCACACACTATGAGGTATGACCTGGGGCATAGAGTTTCCATGGGTGTACACGACACTTGTCCAAATTTTTGCAGATCTGGAAGCCAAACCCAATATCTTTTCTCCAACTGGGGAAGTGTCCTTACTCCATGGTGCTTGTTATATGACTGTTCCTGATAGTCTTTTGTTGCTTGCATGTTTTCCTTATATCGTTAGGGCATTTATATGAATTAAAATGCATGGAAGAGACAGTGCCTAACATAATTTGCAAGGGGGAGAGAACACAGTCCAAGGGTGTCATGCAGTACGCCAGCAACGCCTCGTGAATGTCAGTACTTTTTTTTCAACCATTTCGTGGCCATTTCGACTGAAGCCTCAGCACATCCATTTGACTGGCTAAAATAAGGGCTGCTAGTAATGTGGGGAAATCCCTATTCCCTCGCAAATTCATTAAATAAACCTTTTAACTGTGGGCTGTTGTCTGTTTTGATAACTTCTGTAATCCCAAATCTTGTAAAGGTCGCTTTGCATTTCTGAATGACACCTGTTTCGGTTAAACTTGCAAGTTCAATCAGTTAAAAATATTTAGAATAATGATCTGTGATAATAAGGAATCACTGTCCCTGACACTTCATCAGGTCCATGCCCACTCGTTGCCATGGATAGTTTGGAATCTCTTCTTTAATCCGCTGTGTGGTGGTGGGGTTTTAGAATACCACCACAGCCAACCCGTACTTGTCGTAAGAGGCGACAAATCGTGATGTGGTCGGGATCGGAAATTGGTTCAAACTGTCATCTCATGCTTCTTTCTTTGCCTTCTTCTCTTTTGTCATTCTTTTTCTTTCAATCTCACACAGGTCCCATCACATCTTCCTTCTCTACAGCATCGTCTCAGGCCACGGCAATGTCCTTCTTCCTAATGAGGGTCTGTCCTCGCAAATGAATGCTGCCTCCAAATTGTGTGACCATATGTGGTGCCTTTGTTAGTGACGGTCTAGCAAACCCTTCTCACTGGCCCAGCAGGCAATTCTAGATGCAGAGCCTGTATTCATGTATATGTACACCGATATAGCACCATTTGGTGCCTTCTTGGTGGGAGGGGTGTCATAGCCGACTAGCCCATGTGCCTAAACCTGCCAGGAAGTTTTAACACTGTACAGGGGAGACCGGTGTAATCAACAACAAGTCTCCTGAACTGGCACCCAAAGGTGTCCTCTATAGTGGGGAGCCTGGGATGTTTTCCTAGTTATGGGGAATAAAACTGGCCTTGCTCAGGATGTACAATTTGCCCCTGGTTTGCACTGGTGTACACTTCAGTGTGCTACTGGGGCAGTAATTTACAGTGAATAGCAGCAATGGATAGCTGTTCCTAAGTTTTGCTTAGGTCTGTAGGAGGTTGGTCCCCCTCCTAACGGCATAGCCCATGAGGTGTTTTAACTGCTGGCTTCTTGTATTCCCCCCCCCCCCCCCCAACGGCATTTTGAGGCTAACGAGTCCTAGTACGGGGGGCCTACACCATGGCTTCTAAAAGCACTCCCCAAAATGGTGGCACCTCAAGAGCCACTTGAAACACTTGAAACGGCACCGCAACGACACAGGTTGTGATTCGTATTATGGCTCGGTTTTGCATCAGTCTACTCCAGTAAAGTTACCTCTGCTACATTTTTTGGTCTTCCAAGGTCTATAAGGGCACAATTTTGAAAATGTGTCACCTTTTGAACTGTAAAAAGTAATTAATGGAGCATATGGTGGACCTGTTGTTGACTGTAAGAGAATCAGTGAAAGGCCCAAGCTTCTGGTGGAGACATCGAATGCTGCCTAGTCGAGGGGGCTATTGGCAATGAAGACGTTCAATGAGGAAACTGCAAAGTTCCCTATTGAGATCAAATCTCATGTGTCCCTCAACTCCAGCAAGGGCGTCATCTGGTGTCCTGACTTGATCAACATCCTGGAACAAGAGATCTTATGTGAGCTGCAAACTCAGTATGTCACCGATATTCACCATATGCTAAAGACTACTGATAGGGTCAAGTCACGTACTGCTACTCTTATCTTGATTTTAGATATGCGTGACCTGCCCTCCATTATCAAAGTAGGGTACTTAAATGTGTGTGTTAAGCAGTTCATTCCTGTTCTTCTACGTTGCTACAACTGTCAACAGTTTAGTCATTCCTCTGCGAAATGTCAGAATCCACCAGCTTGTCCGAAGTGTGCTGACCCACCGCACCCAGATACTCCTCAGTGCAGCAAGCCGCTGAAGTGTGTGAACTGCGGCAAAGGACATCCGGTCTGGTCGATGGAGTGCCCTGTGTACCAGGAGGAGCAAGCTGTTCAACAGATCCAGGCCATGGACAAGGTATCCTTTGTTAAGGCAAGGAATTGTTTACATGCTCTCCAGAACCCGAATCCTTCTGTTCGTTACAATGTTGTTGCCACTTCTCAACTAGCAGTTAAAGATGTGTGTACACAGACAGTCGACATGGCTACCCAGACTGAATTGTCTGTTAGTACACTGAAGCCACAGAGAGTCCGGATGACCCGGACCATGTTTGTCGGTATGCAGTGTAGGCCAGCTGAAAAGAAACTGTCAAAACATTCTGTTGTTAGCAAATCTCTTCAGGAAGCTGCCACAAAAAATTTAGATAAGCCAAAGACCCCGTCTCTTATATCCTTTTCTGTGAGTGACCATGATTCGCAGCATCACATGCACTCGCCGTTCTGTCTCCTCAAAGCCAGATGCCGGGATGGCTGCAATGTTGATTCTCAAAATACTGGTGAAGGCTCAGGAGGCTTTAAGCCAGTGATAAAAAGACATAGAGGGAAATTGAAGAACAGTTGACTCTTGATTATCCACGATAATGGAGGGGGCGATTGCTGCAGATATCCCAATATCGCAGATAATCCGCATACTAAGAGAAAAATACAGT